>ML779831.1:48092-89289 GCA_009831015.1 Picea engelmannii | reverse complement strand
AATTTTGCATCTCCCAAGAGATGGAAAAATGATATGTTGATGATCTAACATAGTAAGCAATCCTTGAAATTGCATGGATCTTCTCCTATTATAATCAGAGAAGAAAAATGCATGTTTAGTAAGAACATATTGGTATAGTCACTACAACACTTTGTTACCTCTTTTATGAAAATTGGACCAAGTAAATCACAACCCAAGAGAGTCTTGACAAAAACAATATTGGGGTCGTACAACACGAGCCTAGCCTTTAGGCCAATCCAAGCCATGTTCTCCCTCAAGGGTGTCTGAAAAAGTAGAAATCCCTCTTTATCTTCTTAACTCTCTACAATGTTAAAATCTTCACACAAACATATGGTTTTGGGAGATCATTGGCCAACCAATCCTACATGCCCACTCTCTCATTTCAATCATTTGAGGCATATATGTTGACTAGTCCTAGGTCTTTTCCATTTAGAGGAAATGACGTCCAAACCAAGAAGCGTGTTAGATCAATACCATGTCCAATGGTTAGGTAAAAATACAAGGAGATCAAGGTGGTTGCCTCTCTACCTTCAACATGGTTAGGTAAAAATACAACAATCGACCATATTANCCAAAGAGTGACTTACAAAATTAAACCAACTACTTTAACTTCTTGCAAACATAAAACATCTAACTTGGAACAATTTCATGTGTTCTCCAAACCATGGATTTGTGGCAAGGACTATAAGGTCCCAAAGATTCCATGATACTATCTTCATTACAAATTTTCAACATGAAAATTCATAGCCTCATCATCTCTCAAGATCTCAAGGAAACAAAAGTTTCAAGTGTTATGTTATCCAACTCCTTCATTGTATCAAAGGTTCAGCCATTGTGTATCATAAGAAATTTGCTTTGATTTCAAATGAAATTTCAATTTTCATTAGATTTAACATTGATGCATTACAATTCTTGGTATCCTTACTTCTAATCCAACTTCATGATAACACATGCTTACAATATTTGGTTGGTTAACACCTTGATTATTTCTAGGGGACATATATATTACAATATATTAGAATATTACAATATTACAATGTAAAAGTAATGCCATATTACAATGTAATATGGCATTACCATACTACATTGTAATATGGAATACAATATGGTATACCATATTACAATGTAATATGGTAATACCATATTTCATGTAATTTTTTTTTTAAACCTATAGTCTTCGTCGCAATATCGACGGAATTTCGTCGGATTTTTTTTTTACTTTTTTACCATAACCGTCGCTATAGCGACGAAACTTCATTGCACTTTTCCATGAAGTTTCATTGCATATACAACAAGTCCATCGTAAATATGGTTTTGAGATATATCACTCGTCGATATTACCACGTAGTTTCGTCGCAAGTTGAGATGCGCTTTTGTCGCACATTGAGCAGCTGCGTCGCAAGTTA
Organism: Picea engelmannii; assembly: GCA_009831015.1. Taxonomy (NCBI): domain Eukaryota; kingdom Viridiplantae; phylum Streptophyta; class Pinopsida; order Pinales; family Pinaceae; genus Picea; species Picea engelmannii. The sequence goes on along the minus strand of ML779831.1, from coordinate 87,862 downwards.
TTGGCTTGGCATAACTTTTCGTCCCAATTGCGATGAAGTTTCGTCGTACTTGCCACATTTCTTTGTTGGTATTGCGACGAAATTTTGTCATAATTGTGATGATGCATAAGGTTAACCAATATTGAAGGTGGTGACACGTGGATAGCTAATTTCATCGATGTTTCCACACACACCCGGATCGTGGATATAGAGACGAAATTATTACGACGAAAAAAAATCTCGTCTTTCGTGGAAATTGCAACGGATAAGTGTGGAAATATCAATGAAAAAACATCGCAAATTTGGTCATATGTACTAGTGGCACATGCAGTGAAAGATATGATACACTTGTTGGCATCTTGTTGAAGTTTTGGCCAATAAAAATGTTTCTGTAGAACGGCCACAATTTTCTCTATGCAAAAATGTCCTGCCATCTGATTGTCGTGGGATTTCCAAATCATCTTTGCATGATTGCTTGCCAGAACACAGAGATGGCCCAGATGGCATAACAGTCTATCTCGAATGTGAAAATTGGTGACATTCACACCTATACCCAAGAGATGATAGGTGGTGGTGAAGTCTGGATCTTCCTGATAAAGTTAGGGCTACTCGGATGCCTCATGTCCATAGTGTTATCCGATATCCTATGGATAATTAAGGAGATCATGTATCGAGGCCCACATGTCCTAGACATGGAGTGTCGAGAGATGGATGAATTGAGCATGGCCCCAGAGGGCCCATCTTTTCTTCAGAACATCCCATCTATCAGCAACGGTCTCCATCCCACTAGCCTGGTCCTGAAGTAGCAATAAGTCTTTCTCCATGAGGTAATGATTTTAGGTATCATGGTATGCGTCACTATAATTATTGAAGCACTTGAATATGTTGCACTAAATTCTCCTTCATTTCATAATGTTTTCTTGGAAATTATGCTCTTTAACTTACTCATACATGGGAGGGTGACATGATGCCCTAGTAAGTTGATCTCCCTTTAGGATGAGTTGCCACTAGGTGGGTCTATGAAATTTCATCATCCATTCCCTCCATACTTACCACTTTCCATCCTTACTCCTCTCATTTTTCCCCCTACCTTTGTTTGGGCATTGGGTTTGTCACGCTAGGAAGGGTTGTACCTTTTGTGGGAAGAAGGGATTAAAGGCCCAGAGGCTAAAAGTAGATGGAAATAGTTAAAATCCGAAATGAAACCTTTGAGATGCTTCACCCAAGGATTCCCGAGAAAGAAAAAAAAATCTTCTCAGTAAGAACAGGGGACCCATAAGATAAATCAAAACTCAAGGTACTAGTTGGTGGATGGGAGGTCTCATCATGAGTCGGCCTATTAGGTCCATGGGAATGTAGCGGTATGACACTACCATCTATCTGCTCACCAATTCAAGGTAGTGGCTCTTAGTGGCATAGCTAAGAGAAAGGGGGTCTCATCATGAGCTAGCCTTCTCATTTTCGTGAAATGATTGTGGGTAACGTTGTCACCTCTGGTCACTATGCCAAGACAGTGTTCGTCAACTTTCCATTGAAAATAAAAAAGACCAAAAGAAATAAATCTAAGAATAAAAGGCATTGAATGGGCTAGGAAATAATGGCATCCATGATAAGGTGCAGCTCTCCCTCTACAGAGGCACCCATAGGAAATACCTACATTTCCCTGTTATCATTGTACCCTCTGCCTAAACATTTCCCCTACGCCACTTCACACACACTTAGATGACCTAGATTGGTTCTCACCTAGGAAACACCCCAAACTTAAGGAGTATTATCCCAATAGGACATCTTGAGACCTTCTCCAAACCTGACTTGTTAAACTACATAACGTCTTTGAGAATTTCTCTGGGTAAAGGGGGGTTTGATGCACATGTTTGGGTAATTTGATTATTATATGTGATTGACATTGCTATGATCCCTGTGACTTACAAGCCCCTGGAGGGCGTACTTGTTTCTGCAAGACTTTACCCGGTGGACAGGTACATATGGGGAATGATTAGGTCAGACCTCCATGGGGATGAAAGCCCCAACATTCGGATGTTGTGATCCCACCAGGGGGAAAGAGAAACCATAGGCTTGCACCAAGAAGAAAGAAGTATGTTGCACCAGGGACACTCTGACAGACATAGACCTAGGGGGTTTTAGACTTTCCACCTAGACGTTGACCCTTGAGAGCACATGACATCATCATTTTGACCTTGACGTCATCTAGAGTTAAGGTTTGCATTCATGATGATCATTTGTGTGCTAGTTGGAACATGTGGTAGTAGTCAGAGCATTTGGAGGCCAAAAGTTCTACACTTGAGGCCTATTGTTCCACCTTACGGGCCTAACGTCACCCTAGAAAGGCATGACATCACCCTTGAAGATGAAATAAGGGTTTAATTAATGACATTTTTGTAAAAACTAGATTTTAAATGTAATTTGGCCACATCGGCCTTTTTATGACCTAACTTTAATTAAAGGTCATTGATATTATATAAATAAGAGAGAAAACTCTCATTTTTATCATCATCTCTCCACACACAAGTGTGTGGTCTAAAATTCAACCCTATTTAAGGGTTATTGGTTGAAACTAAGTGGTGCACAACTTCTTGGAGAGGCAAATCTTGGTGCATTTTGGCATTTTTTCATTGTGGAGGATATTCAACTAGGGCTTGGCTTGATTATTCTTGGTGAAGTAAGTAGAAAATATGCAATTTGTTTATGTTAAATGCTTGTGGTAAATTTTACTTGGTTCATGTTAAAGATTATGAAATTGCTTGCTCAAAACCCTAGGAGAGAAACATATGTTATTATATTTTTCTCTATAGTCTTCCACTTGTTGAATTTCTCAAAGAAAATCTTGTTTAGAAGTAGTTTCTAAAGCCCTAATTACTAGAACTTTAGTATCCCTACTCTAATTTCCTATTGCATATATACTTCCAAATTGTCCAAGAAAAGAGAAACCACTAGGGCCTAAGCCTTCTTACTTTCTAGTTGATTTTCTCTTAAGGACTTGGGTGTTTGAGGCCTTGGGTTACCAACACCTCCTCCATACATTCCATCTCCTTTGGATAAGCACTATCATTTCTATTTTACTCTAAGATCTGTTTTTGCTATTGTTGACTCCATATACCCAAAAGGCACTAGTATACTCACCTTGGTGATTGATTTGCTCAAACAACACTCAAACAACCTTCCTTGAAACTTTTACTAACTCTTACTAACCTTAAACTATACTAACTCCCTAACTTAATTATTGTTGTTGCAAAAGATTTATACAACCATCTTACAAAAAAAAAATGCATCTTAAAAAGTGACATTAAAAGATTATTAGACATTGCCAACTTTTCTTTTGACAAGTTGTTATCATTCTGTCAAATTAGACCTATATTCTCTTGTCTTTTCTAAGCATAATTACTGTGGTTGTCACCAAAAATTCATTGTTGTTATAGATAATTACTTTTTTTGCAGTCTTACATTAGCTTAATTATCTCTTAAAGGTTCATGGTTTTATGAAGCACTAACATCATATGGTACCTTGAATTTGCATGCTTTTTCTATTGTTGTCTTGTTCTGGGCAGGTACACCTCATTTATCTTTTGCTTCATCTCTATAAGACACAAAGAAACTTTGAAATTGAGTGACTTGTGAGAGGGGGGAACCTTCTTTCCTTAGCCTTCTCAAACCCTCAGGTCACTGGGGATGTCTCCCCTGGGGCACATTGATATACTCCTAAATAGAAAGGGGTTTCCTATTAAGGTGACAGTGATAGGTCACTCCTTGTTATGCAAATCTTGTTTCCACTTGCCTAGGGATTTTGGAAAGTAAATATTGTGTGATAACACATAGGAATGGAGCACAGTGGTGAGTGCATCCACAAGAGGTCGACTAAGGCAGTCAACGACATGATTTGTTCTCCTTGTCTTATACTTTATGTTGAGATGGAACTGTTGCAGGTAGGTGGACCACTTATGATGGCGGTCATTCTGAAACTTTCCCTGTGTTTGTATGAACTGCAGAGGCTTTTGATCAGTGTGGATGATAGTCTCCTTTCCCATAATGTAATGTTTCCATTGATGACAAACTTGTACAATGGAATACATTTCCTTGTCATGGGTGGGGTATTTCTGGATAGTATCTGAGAGTGTCTCACTATGGTATGCCACTGGATGACCATGTTGAGTGAGAATTGCACCTACAACATAGTCAGATGCATCAGTCTCAATATTGAACGGTTGTTGAAGATCGAGAAAGGAGAGTATTGGAGTTGAGAAAAAGCGATGCTTTAGATCATCAATTGCTCATTGTTGTTCCTTCCCCCACACAAGCGTTTCCCTACCACTACCCTTAGTCACTTGGTTGAGGGCCCATGAAATATGGGAGAATCCCAACATGAATCGTCGGTAGAAGTTAACCAGTCCCAAGAAGCTTCAAAGCTCGGTTAGTGTGTTCGGGGTTGGCCAGTCATGGATGACTTGGATATTAGTTGGATCAACATGTACTCCATGTTCATCAACAATGTATCCCAAGTATTGTACCCTGTGCATGCTAAAGGAGAATTTTTCCAAGTTGGCATAGAGCTTGTGCTGCCGTAGAGTGCTTAAAACCTGTTGAATATGTTGCATGTGCTTGTTAGAATATTTAGACACTTAGGAGTTAGTTAAGATCTACTTGGTCTACTGTGTCATTAGGTAAAAGTGTGATTTCTAATGTGTTTCTTTAGTATTCATTAGTATGCATTTGTAGTTAGAAATCCGACGGTCATGATATATTCCTGACATATAGTGATCCGATGGATCATACTCTCCTCGATCTTAACGGCCATTGATCCATGGATTAACACCCGATTGGTCCATGATCTCTATAGCATGGAGGGTCATTTGTAGATGATTGATTGTGAGAAACTCTCTTGTAAAATATATTTATAATATTTTTCTTTGCATTAATAAACTGCTCCAAGTGGTCATGTTGGTTGGGGCCGTGGATGTTTCCCCGTAGGGGTTTTACCACATGAAAACATCAGTGTGTTGATCTTTGATCTAGTTATGTGAGTGGTTACTGAAGGTGTTCATCCTCTGTTGGAATACCTATGTTGTCGAATAGTGCTCCTCCCAAGTTATGTTGAAGATGAGGATGTCATCCAAATATACCACCACAAAAGATTTGGTGAAGGGTCTCAATACATCATCCATCAACCTCATAAAAGTGGTTGGTGAATTTGTTAATCCAAAGGGCATGACCAACCATTTGAAGAGACCTTATTTAGATTTGAAAGTTGTCTTCCATACATCAATTGGCTCGATGGGAAACTAGTGGTAGCCATACTTTAGGTCAATCTTGTTGAAGAACTTTTCCCCATTGAGTTGGTCAAGAAATTCATCAATCCTGGGAATTGGATACTGGTTCCTGACTGTGATTTTTTTAATCCTCTGTAATAAATGCAGATTCGCCAGGTCTCATCCTTCTTCTGCACCAATACAATCGGGCTACCGCAAGGGGAGGAGTTGGGTCTGATTTGCCCCTTTTGAATAAGATCTTGGATCTGACGCTTGATTTGGTCATTTTCCATCGGTGAGCGATGGTAGATTGGTCCATTAGGCATAGGTGCATCAGAGGTGAGATCAATTGGATGCTTGACTTGGTAGTGCATCGGTACCCCAGTGGGTGAGGAGAATATGTCTATGTACTCTTCCATGATATCGACCACTTGCTTCTGTTGCAAAGATAGGTTATGTGTAGAGGCCACAGATGTGGAGGAGACCTTCTACTTACTGTGAGCACGAATCACAAAGAAGATGAACTTCTCAGTTTGTGAAATGACCTTACTGCATTTCTTAGCAGAGATTAAATAAATAGTGGTAAGCGGCGCTACCTCTGGTATCCTGTGCAATTGTCTACCCAAAGTAATAATAACATTGCAAGGTCAAGACTCATACACCGCATGACACTTCTACAAATATGGTTGTCCTGAAATAACGTTACAAACTTCAAGGGGAGAAATATCACAAAATAACTCGTCTTTGAAAGGCTTGATTATGTAGCGTAGATGGAACTGTTGACTGACACAAAGATATATTCCTTGGCAAAGCCAGCTGATGGTGTAGGATTGCAGGTGTGGTGTCGTCGATAGGTCCACCCGCTTGATGAACTCTACTGAGATCAGGTTCTTCGGAGTGTCACTATCGACAATTGAATCAAGCAGAGCCCTATTTACCCACATCTGTGAGTGAAAGAGGTGATCCCCTTCCTCTAATTCTTCTAGTTCGCTTGGCTAGACATTGGTGGTAGCGATAATATCACTAGGATTAGCATCGATAATCCACTTCCCTGCTTCTGGATCTGATTCGGAGCCAGAATCGGCGATAATGGAACTGTTGACTGACACAAAGATATTGACAACATATCTATAAATCGTACCTAATGAGGCGATGTCCAGAAAATCCATTTTTGTTTGAATGTATCTATGCAAATAGTCACGGTATTTGAGCACCAGATGTCGCTTAGATTCTTTGATACCCAATTTGGTGCATAGGGTATGGAAAAAATTGATGAAATGTGGTACTGTCTTGTCCCTTTCCTGACATAGGGTGGTCCATCTGGTGTACTGGTCCTTGTAGCTTCCAACAGGGTAAAAATGTTCTTTAATGTCATCCCGGAAGGAATCACATGTAAGGGAAACCACAAATATTGAAAATTCCTCTATGGCCCTTTTCTCAGAGTAAGTATTCCACTGGTCGTTAACATGGGGGATGACCTTGAGTGAAAAAGTAATATTTTCCCTATCGAAAAAATTATGGACTGAAAAATACCCTCCGAGCAAATTCAACCATTTATCTACAACATCCCCATCTATCAGTCTTTCAAATAATGGAATATCAAAATTTACGTGTACCTTGAAGGGGGTTGCATGGCCTCTTGATGAAGATGCTTCTCCTGTGGGCAGCCATCGAAGGATCTTCACAAATTTGTCCATCATTTTGTTCCTTTGTCATGGAAGGGCTTCCTCAAGCAACATTTTAAAAGGATCTCCTACTCCATCATCTTTATTTTCGTCCCCCATGGGTTGTTGTTGGGCTCGCTGTGACCGATCTTACAAAGGTTGGATTGGTTCAAGTCCCAACTTCTTGTACCCAGATCTTGTCGAGGACATGCATGAAGAAAAACAAATGAAGAGCAGATCGCTCTGATACCACTGACCCGGATTTAGGAGTGGAATGAATTGATTAACAAACTGAATACAATAAACACAAATATGTGAATAACAAGACAGATATCTAGTGAACAATATCTTCTATTGAATAAATGAAATAGGCCGAAACTATAAAACTGCAGAATTGAAACACGTGTTCGAATGGTGGTAGTTATCTTTGAGAAGAGATGTGGCTGCTATGTGCATTCGTCTGAGAAGAATGTTTACAATGAGGCTCTAGAGGAATTTTTAACATTACTCATGAATTCCAAAACCCTATACATCCAAAAACCTAACCCTATGAGATGAAACGCCAAAAGTTATGTGGGCTCCTATGGGTAAGTTGGTACCTCAACTTCTCGGGGTCGTAACTTTTGCATACGACCTCCGTTTTAGGCGCGTGATAGCCCATTGGAAAGGTATTTTCGAGAAATATGAATTACACTGTCAAACTCTAACTCCGTCTATAGTTTGACTATGGCGAGCCAAAAAAAACACTTTTTAGAGCCCTAAAACAACCCTAGAAGTATAGCAAGATCTGCTAACATGAAAAAATACAAAATAAGTCAGTTGAATTAGGTGGGAGGCCACCGATATTCACTTGGAAGATGTGTAGGGCTTCATAAAACCCTGGAATTGAAGAGCCCACAATTACAAAGAAGTACAGAAGAACGTGTTGAACTAAAAATTGTCAAGAAGAGCTAGTTGGAATATGTGGGTGGTCACTAATATCCACCTAGATCAAGCAAGCAGTGCAGATCGTCCATGAGTTAGGCCCTCCGTTTAAGGGAGAAAAAAATAAGGAAGAAAAAGGTTGACTAGGGACAAGTCAAAGGTTGTGGTCAGGTCCTATTGGGCCCTCTAGGTTTTAGGGATGCCCTATTTTTTGGAAACGCTAAATTTTTGTGCAAATCATAGCAAGTCAACAAAAGACTTGATGTGAAAAAAAGAAGTTAGACGAGATGAAAGATAACTAAAAAGTGTTCTAGCAGTAAAAGTAGATCATGCGCCAGTTGGACGAGTAGTGGAAAGAGCCAATATATTTGAGCACATGCAAGGAAAATACAATGGAATCAAGAGTGGCCAGAAAAATAGTGGAATCAATAATCCAATAAGCACTCAAGGGAAAACTATAACTAGGGAGCTATGTAATGGGAAGAGGGTTGTTGTTACTATTACCATTGTTTCCACTGGGTTATTACTATCACTATTGGTATTGGTTCAGTCTCTAGAGCTATTGTAAAAGGTTCTTGAATGTCATTGTGTTTGCGCAGAGGCTCAAAGTTTGTAACGGGTATATGGGACTAGCTTCTACTACATAAATTAATATATGTGGAATGCACTCCTTGCACGAATATTTTAAGATGATGCTAATATAAGATATTATTTTTGCCTTAATATTTTGATGTAGTCTGCATGTATCTATAATTTCTATGTTGCGCATTTCCTTCTATCATGTGCATTGACATTTCATTACTATTTATGCATTTCTTTGAATATCGATGTATGGATTTGGATATGGTTATGTTAATTCCAATGATGAATTCTTTGTGACTCACTTCATCACAGATGTCTTGGTTGCACTTCGGGTGAGGCCTCCTTCCCTTGTGGAAGGTTGAATTTGCCAGCACTGCTAAACGACATCAATATCCTTTGTTTGTGATCTCCGAGAACCCTTATCTCCAATTTTGCACCAATCCGGTCTCCAATTTTGCGCCAACAGTGTTGGGATGGATATTGATCTCATTTCATGTCAGTTCAGCCTTATATGTGATCCTTTTGTGGTACTGGATTGCTTATCCTTGGTCTCCAAGAGGGTTTCTCGATCCTTACTCCTGCTTTGGTGTTGGTTTGGAACTTGTAATATCCACAAGGACGAGCCTTATTGTAATCATGTTTATGAATTGTAAATCATGTTTTGTAGGCTGGTGATCCGAGTATTGATAAGTTGGTAAGGCTTATGAGTTTATTAGGCTAGAGAGCCTAAGTGTTAAGGCCAGGAGCCTGTTTTTGTATATGTAATTATGCAGAACATTAATAAAAATATGAACATTGTTGCATGCAGACCAACCACGATAAATGAGTGATGGGGGAATAATCTTCCACAAAGTGGGTAAGGGAATGGGGGCTGAAAGGTGGAAAGAAAGGATAAGTGTTGAGCCTAGGGTCTTAATTCCTTGGGAATAATATTTTAATATTATTCCAAAAGCCATGTGAAATACATGTTTTGTCCTAAGTTCCTGGAGAGGAACGCATGCTAATGGAGCACATGCAGCTTCATGGGCGACATGTGTCAGCCCAGGCACATGAAGTTAAAAGATGCAGAAGTCAGCCATGGGGGGGGTTGCTCCTCATTCTATCATCCTCTATTTGAGTTCGCGGGGATCTGGGGGCGTCTGAACTATTTTTCCTATGCGTCTACCTCTGCATACCCACACACAGTGAAGGAAACCCTCATGGGAAGATTGTTCATTATCCATTTTCCATTCTCTCTGAATTTTGTTGAGCTCCGGGATCGACCTTTGCATAACCTCATGCATCTCTGAAAACAAAAAACTGTGAAACCAACCCATCTTGTTTTATTGTGAATATGAAACATCCTGAATATGGCCTGAACCATGTTGTGTCTTAGTGTGGTCTGTTGTCATTTTTGGATGTCCATACCCAAATTCATGTTGCTACTGTCACCCGTGAGTTACCGAATTGCTATTGTTGTTGTTGTTATCCTCACTTTGCGGGAATTGAAGTGGAAGCTGGTGGAAGATTCGGGTGGTTAGGACCGTGGTTGAAGAGCTAGGCTGTTAGGCCTATGATCATCTCTTTCCCAGGTGAAGGGTCTGTTGGGAAGTGGTTTTCTCCCAGAGAGAGTCCAGCACTAGCTATGGAGCTCTGAGACTTCCTGATCTGGCCTGTTGTCGAGGCCTAGAGAGGGAGGTGAAGCACTGATAGACTGTTCTTGTGAAGGTGTATACTCCCAGGTGAAACAGACATGTGGGGAATGAGAGTCCATGAGTAGTGGGTGTAAGAAGGCATCCTGGGAAGAATCCTTCCAGTTATTTTGTGTAGATTTCCCTATAACCTCAGCCTAGTTTAGGATTCCCTTACCTTGGGTGGAGCTTGGTCCCAGCTCGGGGGTGACCCGCTGCTGAGCATGATGAGCAGTGTGGTCTAAGGCTGGGAGGTTCGTGGAAGGCTTGCACGTGGTTGGTGTAATTACACCAATAATAAAAGATAAGTGTTAATTTTGTACTTAATTTATAAGTATATGCATGTCTGTGATTCTTGCAATATTATCATGTATTTCGCTGTAATCACGAATTACTGTTAATCCCATTAAACCTGCATGTTAGTCGTAATTCTGTGATTACTCTGTTTGGTTTAGTTAAATGTGTGTAATATAACTTAATTCATGTTATATATATAAGTATGAGAATGTTGTTTTCCGCACATTAGCGTTTTCCCGGTCGTAGGGTTGATGGTTGGGGATGTTACAGTATGGTATCAGAGCGAAGGTTTCAATGTTGAGCCTAAGTGGGCTGGATAAGTGGTCATTGGACCTGAAGTTTCAGGTTGAAATTGTGTTTGGAAGAACCAATTTTCGAACCTTAGAACATTCTTGAGTGCCAAGAAGATACTTGGTCGTGTTACAAAGCTCAAGAGGTGTAGCAATATTATTAAACCACAGTCGGCGTGGTATTTGGCCACCAAGAGAGAGAGCTCAACACTTGAGGTGTTGGAGCCATAGGATCTATTCGGAAGCAAAGGAAACCCTTATGGCCGTCAGATCTGGAGAAGGTGCAAGAAGGTTATCCTGGAAACCTTTCGGAATTTCAACAATCGAGAGAAACTAGATGTGTTGATGCCATAGATGATTTTAGGGGCTAAATTTCTCTCATGGGCTAATTTTCTATGGTTTTTCCAAAAACGAGATTCATTATTTTAAAAATGATTCGCCCAAATTCTATAGGATAAAATTATTTTACCTAACAAATCGCCAAAATTTTATAAAAACTATATAAAATCCTTAGAAATTTGAATATTTTTACAAAAATATCGCGAAACATTTATAGTTGGCATATGAAGGATTAGTAATATTCACCAAGGTTTCTATATTTTAAAATAAATTTCCATCCTTAAAATCATCCCTGGCTGATGCACGAACTCCCGATGCCCGAAACCTTGAAATCCCGAGGAATATCTACACCGTAGATCTTAGGAAAAGAACTTGACCGTTGTATCAAGAAGAGGAGTAAATCGCAATTTTGGAATTTAGGCAATCGGGAGAAGTGGGATGTGTTAATGCACAAACTCCTGAAACCTGAAGTCCCGAAAAGAAAAGTGAATGTGGTAGGACCCGATGACATCGTCGAAGGTGATGTGGACCCTCCTAAGCATGCCACGTGCCACCATTTAATCGGTGACAGTTGTATTGCATGGTCCTGGAGGGTAAAGTAAATTGAAATTTCGGATGTTGGAAGATTGGGAAGAAGTAAGTGTGCGGACTCCTGAGGCCTGAAGTCTTGAGGTCTCGAGATCCGAAGTTCTAAAGTCCCGAGGTCCAAGGTCCCGAAGTCCCAAAAACTCCGAGGACAGAGAGACCACAGTGGGTTTCAGCCATTGGTTGTTGTGTAGACATGGACCGTTGATCCACCCAATTTTGCGAGTTCGGTAATCGGAACCCCAAGAGAAAGTCTAGTGTGTGCCTTGAAATCTCCGATGGTCGAAAGCTCGAGTAGCACCTAGTGTTCTAGTGTTTGGTCATGACCCGTGATCGCATGGGTTGGGGACTAAGAAAATGGGGGCTATTGCCCAGAAATTGCAGAGCCAAACAGAGCTCAAAAAATTCATGGAATCGAACGTTTTCTTATTCGTGTTGGTTTATGAATGTTGTAGCTTTATTAAGGGTTTAAGGCCTAACAAACTCTGGTTGACTGCACGTTGTGTGTTCAGAGTTCAACGAGTGTCAGGATAGCTGCGAATCAACGTCAAGTATAGAAATGGAAGAGGCACGGATTGCTTCCAGTTCAGAGAATGAAAGAGAAGGAAGGGATGTCAACTTGGGAGTCGAAGGATCGAACTCCAATGGGCACGGAAGAGAATTGGATAATCAAGGTTATATGATGAAAATCGTTGAAAGATTGCAGAAAGATGCCCAGGCTCGTTGAGCCGATAGCTGAAAGCTCATGAGGGTCAGGGATAAGTAGGGTGAATTCAACTTAAAGATGTTGAAGAGACTGGAAAGAATAGAAAGGAAATTGGAAAAGGAGAGTGACACAAGAAAACTAGGGATTCATGGGACCCCTGAGAGAAAAAGAATATCGATGAGTGGTAGCAGACATCGTCGTCGCTCCCCAAAGCATTTTGGTAAGGAAGCACACAATAGTTCAAGCCCATCCCCTACCAGAAAACACCGAAGATCTAGAGTGGATGAATTGAAAGGGGAGATGAACAAGATTAAGCCTCCTACGTTTGATGGAGAACATAAGAAGGAGGAAGATGTCAAAACATGGTTGCTTAGCATGAGGAAATATTTCCAACTACAGAATAATTCATCTCATGCAGAAGGAAGATTTGTGATGTATCAACTAAAAGGAAAAGCATCCATGTGGTGGGATCATCTTATGCAGGTGCAGCACATTAGAGAGAAAGATATCACTTGGAAGGAATTCAAGAGGTATTTCTAGAGGAAATACCTGACTAAAAGATACTATGACAGAAAGATGAAGGAGTTCTTCGAACTCAAGCTGGGCAGCATGACCATTGATGAATACGAACGAAGGTTTTTGGAATTACTGAAGTATGTTCCATTCATCAAAGATGAGGCTGTCAAGATTCAAAGGTATCTGAGTGGACTTACACCTCCCATTGGAGACAAGATTCAGTATGATGATCCCAAGACTATGGAAGAAACAATAAGAAGAGCGAAATGCTTATATGAACAACAAAGAGAAAAGCCTGCCTTTCGAAAGGCTTGGGATGACCAGAAGAAGTTTAAGAAAGAACAAAGGTAGAAGGGAAACAAACCTCCCTTTTTCATAAATAGTCCTCAAGGATAGCCATCGTTTAGAGAGCTGAGAATGGCTGAAGTGGGGGAACAAAGGCCGAGAAAGACGCCCATTCAGTGTTGGGGTTGTAAAGAGAACCACAAGTACATAGATTGTCCCCATAAAAATGGAAAAGCAAGAGTTGTCCATAATGTTCAACAAGATAAAACATTGGAGGACATGGGCAGTAGAATGCCAAGGATCTATGCAGCCCTGGACAACAAGCAAGATGAATTTCAGTCGCACATGATTGAAGTGGAAGGTATGATTAACAACCAACCATTTATTATTTTAATTGATTCAGGGTCTAGCCATAGTTATGTAGACATGAAAAGTCTTGGTTAGTGCAGTTGGCTATAGGAACCAAGAGGAAAGTCACTGAGTTGGTTAAGTCTTGTCCTATGGACATGAAGGGATTGAGCACGAAGGTTGAATTAAATATTATGCCTTTAATCTCTTATGATTGTTTAATCGGGATGGACTGGTTGGACCAGCACCATGCCCTCCTAGACTATCGTAACAAGGAATTTACTTGCCTGGATGAGGAGGGAAATCGGAAAACAGTCCAAGGAATTCCCAGAGTTGTGGTTGTTAGAGAAATCTCAGCAATGCATCTGAAAAAGTGCTACAGGAAAGGTTGTCAATTGTTTGTAGCCCGTGTGAAGGAAGCATCCAGAGATGAAGTATCAAATATTGGAGACCATGCAGTACTAACAGAGTTTGAAGACATATTTCAGGAGGTACCTGGACTACCTCCGAAGAGAGATATCGATTTCTCTATAAATTTGATGTCTAGAGAAGCTCCAGTGTCGAAAGCTCCTTATAGAATGAGTACGCCAGAGCTAAAAGAGTTGCAATTGTAGCTTGAAGAGATTCTAAAGAAGGGGTACATTCACCCAAGCATGTCACCTTGGGGTGCCCCGGTCCTATTCGTGAAGAAGAAGGACGGGATGTTGAGGCTGTGCATTGATTTCAGATAGTTGAACAAAGTAACTGTCAAGAACAAGTATCCTCTGTCGAGGATCGACGATCTTTTCAATCAGTTGAAAGGTGCGAAAATCTTTTCAAAGATAGATCTCATATCGGGATATCTCCAGGTAAGAATAAAGGATGAAGACATCAACAAGACCACCTTTAGAACAAGGTATGGTCATTACGAGTTCACAGTGGTATCGTTTGGGCTGTCGAACGCACCTGTTGTTTTTATGTGCTTGATGAATGGTGTATTTAGGGACTATCTAGACAAGTTTTTCATAGTCTTCCTGGATGACATTCTGGTGTATTCCAAGTTAGAGGAAGAGCATGAACAACACCTGAGGATGGTGTTGCAAGTGTTGAGAAAACACCAGTTGTATGCCAAGTTGAGCAAATGCTCATTTTATCAAAGGCGGATCCATTACTTAGGGCACATTATTTCAGAAGAAGGGATCGTCGTGGATCCTGAGAAGGTTGAGGCCATCAGAGAATGGTCAGCACCAAGGAATGTGGCAGAAGTTAGATCCTTTATGGGTCTAGCGGGCTATTATAGAAGGTTTATCGCGGGGTTCTCAAAGATAGCTCACCCTATCACTTCCTTGAAAAGGAAGGAGAAAAAGTTCCACTGCACTGAAGAGTGTGAGAAAAGTTTCCAGCGATTGAAGCAGATGTTAACCAGTTCTCCAATCTTGAGGATTGCAGATCCAAATGCAGATTTTGTGGTGTGCACAGATGCGTGTAAAGAAGATTTGGGAGGAGTTCTCAGTCAGAATGGATTTGTAATTTGTTATGAGTCTAGGAATCTGAAAGAGCACGAAAAGAATTATGCCACTCATGATTTGGAGTTGGCAGCAATCGCTCACGCTCTGAGGAAATGGAGACATTACCTCATGGGAAGGAGATTTGAATTGAAAACAGACCACAACGGTTTGAAATACTTGTTTGACCAACCTACCTTAAATGCCAGGCATAGTAGGTTGTTGGAGTTTCTGTGTGAATACGACTTCAATATCAAGCATATCAAAGGGAAGGAAAACAAGGTGGCCGATGCACTCAGCAGAAAGGTGCACAACTTACATGCTTCAGCCATTAGCATGTATAGGACTGATATTAAGGATAGAATTTTGGAAGCTGCAAATGTAGATTTGCAATACAGAGACTTGGTAGCAAAGCTATAGCAGAGTGAGAGACCACAGAAAGAGGAAACTTACACCTTGGAAACCGATGCGATACTTCTGTACAAGAACAAAATTTATGTACCTAATGTCCAGGACGTGAAACTTATGATTTTACATGAAATGCATAATGTGCCTTATGCGGGGCACCCTAGATATCAGAAGACTGTGGTAGCAGTCAAGAGTCATTATTTTTGGCTAGGTATGAAGAAAGAGATTACAGAATACATCGCCATATGTATGGAATGCCAGAAGGTTAAATATGAGCACAGGCACCCAGCAGGGTTGCTACAACCTTTTCCCATTCCTGAATGGAAGTGGGAAGTGGTGACAATGGATTTTATTACAGGATTGCCCAGAACAAGAAAGTTGCATGATTCAATCATGGTAGTGGTGGACAATCTTACAAAATATGCCCATTTTATTCCACTGAAAACTACTCACAAGGTAGCAGATGTTGTTGATATTTTAATGAAGGAAGTGGCACGATTGCATGGAATTCCTAAAACAATTGTGTCCGACAGAGACCCGAAATTCACCTCGAATTTATGGAAAGGATTGTTCAAAGGATTCAGAACGAATCTGAACTTTAGTACAGCTTATCATCCTGAGTCTGATGGACAGACAGAGAGGGTGAATAGAGTGATAGAATACATACTGAGAATGTATGTGATGGAAAAAGCATCAAAATGGGAAGACTACCTACACTTGGTAGAATTCGCTTACAACAATGGGTATCAAGCATCATTGAAGATGAGCCCATTTGAAGCACTTTATGGCAGAAAGTGCAATACTCCAGTAAGTTGGGATAATCCAGCTAGCAGGGAGTAATTGGGCCAGAGTTGCTCAAGGAAATGGAAGAGCAAATTCTTAAAATTAAGAAGAATTTAAAAGCTTCCCAAGACAGGCAGAAAATTTATGCTGACAAAAACAGAACCCACAGAGAATTCAAAGTGGGTGATCATGTTTTCCTGAAATTAAAAGCTAATAGAAGTTCCCTGAAGCTAGGAAACTGTGCCAAGTTGGCAGCCATATTTTGTGGGCCATTTGAAATCCTAGAAAGGATTGGGCCAATTGCATATATCCTTACATTACCTGCATCCATGACTATACATAATGTGTTTCATGTTTCATTGCTTAAGAAATATATACCTAATGCTAATCATGTTATCGATTGGAATGTGATTCAAGTGGAGCAAGAAGGTATCCTTCAAGTGAATCCTGTGCGCATATTGGACAGGAAAAGAAAACAGCTCTGAAATCGAGATATAGGGCTTGTAAAGGTCCAGTGGACTTGGTATGATCCTGAGGAGGCAACATGGGAGCATGAGGATGCTATGAGGGTAGAATACCCGCATATTTTTGAAGATTTTGGAAATCTTGTTGATGTTGTGTGAAAGTTACACTGAGGACAGTGCAAAAATAAGGGGAGGGGATTGTAATATCCCCAAGGACGAGCCCTGTTGTAATCATGTTTATGAATTGTAAATCATGTTTTGTAGGCTGGTGAGCCGAGTATTGATAAGATGGTAAGGCTTGTGAGTTTATTAGGCCGGAGAGCCTAAGTGTTAAGGCAAGAAGCCTATTTTTGTATATGTAATTATTCATAACGTTAATAAAAATATGAACACCACTGTGTGAAGACTGACCACGATGAATAAGTGATGGGGGACTAAGCTTCCACAAAGTGGGTAAGGGAATGGGGTTGAAAGGTGGAAAGAAAGGCTAAGTGTTGAGCCTAGGGGCTTAAGTCATTGGGAATAATATTTTAATAGTATTCCAAAAGCCATGTGAAATATATGTTTTGTCCTAAGTTCCTGGAGAGGAACGCATGCTGATGGAGCGCATGCAGCTTCATGGGCGACATGTGTCGGCCCAGGCACATGTAGTTAAAAAATGCAGAAGTCAACTGTGGGGGGGGGTTCGCTCCTCATTCTATCGTCCTCCGCCTAAGTTCGTTGGGATCTGGGGGCGTCTAAACCATTTTGCCTATGCGTCTACCTCTGCATACCTGCACACAGTGAAGGAAACCCTCACGGGAAGATTGTTCACTATCCATTTTCCATTCTCTGTGAATTCTATTGAGATCTGGGATCAACCTTTGCATAACCTCATGCATCTCTGAAAACAGAAAACTGTGAAACCAACCCATGTTGTTTTATTGTGAAGACAAAACATCCTGAATATGGCATGAACCATGTTGTGTCTTAGTGTGGTCTGTTACCATTTTTGGATGTCCATACCCAAATTCCTGTTGCTTTTGTCACCCGTGAGTTACCGAATTGCTATTGTTGTTGTTGTTATGCTCACCTTGTGGGAATTGAAGTGGAAGTTGGTGGAAGAGTCAGGTGGTTAGGATCGTGGTTGAAGAGGCAAGCTGTCAGGCCTGTGAGCAGCTCTTTCCCAGGTGAAGGATCTGTTGGGAAGTGGTTTTCTCCCAGAGAAATTCCATCACCAGCTACGGAGCTCTGAGACTTCCTGATCTGGCCTATTGTCAAGGCTCAGAGAGGGAGGTGAAGCACTGATGGACTATGCTTGTGAAGGTGTATACTCCCGGGTGGAACAAACATGTGGGGAATGAGAGTCTATGAGTAGTGGGCATAAGAAGGCATATTGGGAAGAATCCTTCTCGTTATTTTGTGTAGTTTTCCCTGTAACCTCAGCCTGGTTTAGGATTCCCTTACCTTGGGTGGAGCTTGGTCCCAGCTCGAGGGTGACCCACTGCTGAGTATGATGAGCAGCGTGGTCTAAGGCTGGGAGGTTCGTGGAAGGCCTGCACGTGGTTGGTGGAATTACGCTAGTAATAAAAGATAAGTGTTAATTTTGTACTTAATTTATAAGTATAAGCATGTTTGTGATTCTTGCAATATTAACATGTATTCCACTGTAATCATGAATTATTGTTAATCCCATTAAACCTACATGTTAGTCGTAATTATGTGATTACTCTGTTTGGTTTAGTTAAATGTGTGTAATATGACTTAATTCATGTTATATATATAAGTATGAGAACGTTGTTTTCCGCACAGTAGTGTTTGCCCGGTCGTGGCGTTGACAGTCAGGGACGTTACAAAACTAGTTGAAACTCCATGGTGGTGGTGGTTGTTCTCACTCGATGTTGGCTTTGTTGGGGTTTAGTTCCATGTATACCCTGGGTCTTAGGCATTCGTCTTTTGGTTTTGGTAATGTCCAATTCTTTTTTTGTATGATTCCTCTTAGTCCTGTCAATATTTTCATTTTGATTGTCTTTCATAAAGATATTATTGGCGATCCCTTACAAATAATTGGGTGGTTGGAAATATCTAGTTGTCAATTTTGGAGCATAGAAAATTACCATCACTGGGATGATCTCAAAAGAATCCTCAGGTTCCATGAAGAAATTTTTAAGGCCAACAACTTCGTGTTCCAGTTAATTTTCACTAAGCTGGGGGGAATGGAACAAGCGATGGATTCCATGAGGAATCTGTTAGAATTTCATATAGGTAATATTGATGGAATGGAATTTGACATTCAACAAATCAAATATATTGTTCTCCCTGAATTATCAGTCTCTTCTTCAATCAATCAAGGTGCTACTACTCTCCCTCGTGAAGGTAACACATTCAATGGTTTATAGGACCTCGAAATAACCCCAATGGATATTGAATATGGGATACTCCAGCAATCTCGAGTTTCATGAATTTGGTATTCTACCTCCTCTCATCAATGAATGTATTTTAAGACTCTTTTTCTTTTAGAACAGCTTGTAGAAAAGGTCATTAGCTTGTTTGAATGGAAAATCAATATGGATAGATACCCATATTTTGTTCCCGTTGTCTTAGAATGTTAGGGACCTAACCCTCCTAACCACTCGTGTAGGTGGAATAATATGTTTTCTATGTAATAAAGGCCGACATTAGTAAATAAGGCCTAGACAATAATGTGAACAAGTCTAATGTAAGAAGACTTAATAAAAGTTTCTGCTTCTAGAGAGATCCTCCTCTAAAATGTTCTTTTGAAGATAGAATTAGTATGAATAGGAGTAGAAGGCATGATAAAGTCATGTCTTGAGAATTATTATAACAAAGCTCTACTTTTTTGGAGGTTTCCCCCTCGAAGAGGAAAATGAACTTGTCTTTCTATCAATAAAGGTATCATTATTGGTGTTCTTATTTTCTCAATATTGTTGTTCCACTGGTAATTGTCATAATATTTTTGTTTCTTCTTTATATAATATATTTGGTACCTTACAAGTGGTATCAGAGTACTTTCCTCTATAGAAATTGTGGGAATTTTTTTTTTCAAGGTAGAGATGTGTACTTCTAGCATCTTTAAAGCATAGATATTCAGAGCACTTTCCTCTGTAGAAATCATAGGAATTCGTTTTTCAAGGTAGAGACGTGTATTGTTGGCATATTTTGTTGATATTATAGTAGTTGTGGGAGGTATTAACCTCCACGTGTAACCATGACAAGAATAGAATATTATGGGAAGTAAGAAGAAACCCTAAAGCATTGGACATAACCCTAGAAGACAAGCAGGCTAAAGGAAATAGTTAATATTGAGTTTTTAGCCTCTAGAATGAGAAGTTGGCCCAGAAAGCTAAGGAGGAGCAGTATAAATACAGGATTCCAGATCTCAATTGATACACACAGCTCGAAACTGCAAAAATGTAAGAGTGCACACTGCAGAAATTGAGTAAGTGCGCAATTCTGGAGAGTAGTTGCAGTTGCAGCTTCTGCAACCTGTATTCTTGATTTAGGCTTGGACTTTATATTGGTTATGGTTTGCACTTGTTTCCTTATGTGCTATCTCTGGAGAGAGGTACGCTACATTGATTTCTTACTAGGCCTAGAGTTTTCTTTCGGAATTATTCTTTGTCAAGGTTAAGGTGCTCGGGGGTGGCTTCGGCCTATGGTTGGGTGACAATATTTTTGTATTGTATATGGTTAAATGAGAAAACCTATTATTTCTAACAGGTTATGGGCCCACACTATCTTCGGACAATCTAACCATTGGAAAATAGATTGGGAGGATTTTCTCAGTTGCAGTCAATTTTTACTGCAGCAATGAAACCCTAACCCTCTTGTTGAGGCACCTTAAGTGAAGATATTGACCTAATTTATGTATATCCTAGTGCACCCTAACCCAATGCACCTTTGGGTACTCTCAACAAGTTAAGACGTCAAGTTTGAGTTTTTGGTCAAAGTCAAAGGTTGACCAATTCAAAACAGTCATGAATTACTCTATGAAGGCAGAAAATAATTTAGAAGGGGCTTCTAACTTCATAGCATGGAAGACAAGGATTGATCTCATCCTTGGCTAGAAAAAAGTGTTGGATATCATGAAAGGAAAGATCATGGAACCACAGTTTGAAGAAGGAAAAGAGAAGGAACCTCATAACATTGCAATTATGGATAAGTTCAAGGACAATGAAATCAATTCCATGAGTATCAAAATGGACTCTGTAAAAGACCACTTGATACCCTACATCTCTCATCTTGACTCATCTAAGAATATTTATGATGCCCTAACTAATCTCTTCTCAGTCTAAAACATTGGACAAATAATGAGTCTGAAGAATGAGCTTAGTGACATGAAAATGAATGATGATGAAAGCATAACATCATAATTTGTGAGAATCTCTCAATTAAGATATCAACTACAAGCTATTGAAGAAATCATTTCAGTGAAGGAACTGGTAAATATAGTACTCAATGGTCTTCCCAAGACATGGGATGCATTTGCCACAAGCATGAACACAAGGAAGGAGTATCCCACATTTGAAGAACTTTGGACTTGTTTTGCACAAGAAGAATCAAGGATTAACGCAAAATACAAACCCCAAAAGAAATACGATGATCAAGCTTTCACAACAAAGTTCAAGAATTTTAGGAATAAGAAGAAATTTGGCTCAAGGAAGAAACCAAATCAAGAAAAGGATATGTCAAAAAATGCAATGCTTCAACTGTCAAAAATATGGTCACTACAGGAACCATTGTCCTGAGTTAAAGAAAAGGAAGGAAACAAATGAAGCAACAGTTGTCAAAGAAATGGAACCCTCAAAGAAAGTCAAGCAGGATAAAACAGACTTCTTCTTCTAAGTCAAGGTAACAATATTCTTCATATTTCTTGTGCATACCATGTTTACATAGTTTTTGTACATATCTTTCATATCTATTTCTTAGAATATAAGATGTTCAAGTGAAACAATACCTATGGAAGAATAAAAAGATAAGGATTGCTATCACGATGACTACAAGTCAAGAAATATGCATGAAAAGATGAAGTACATTGACAATCCTTGGTAACAATTCTTGTTGAAGCTATTACATAAGTAACAACTGTAAGATAAGTCAAATTAAGAATCAAACTTGAAGAAACCCAGAAGAAGTAAAAATAGAAAGAAGTCATCAATCAAGAGGAAATTAGAAAAAAGACTTGTGACACTTTGTAGAAGGAAATAAGGATGCAAACGGAAGTGTGGACTCTCTTAGATGGAGGGAGTTGATTATATAATTCCAAAATAAGAGCATGCATTCATGCATGAAGAAAGGATCAGGAGGGAGATAATCCTAAATGATATGATCCATTGAGGATTATGAAGTATCTATCCATGTTCCAATTGAAAATAGTATCCATGATAAACAATACGTGTTCAATTTGACTCTAGAATAAGTCTTCTTCAAAAAGAAGCCTTAAAGTATCCTTGGTTGTCCATATACATCCATGATTCTATGATGAAAGGAAGAAGTTGGAATCTTTAGGTAATATAGAAGAACCCATGGACCCAAGATCTAAAGAGAGACATGAGGAAGAACATGAAGATTCCAAGAAAGAAACAAAATCCAATAACCACTTTTTATACCAAGAATCATAAGACTACCAGCTTGGTTTGAACCCACTAGAAGCAATCAAGAAGAAGAAATGGAAGTTGTGATGAAGAAAAATGTATGAAAGACTTATGAATGGAAGAATTGTGATATTCAGAACTAGAGGTTCTCCCAGAAGGAGAAGACTATGATGATAGATTGTTCCAGTAACCATACATACCTCTACATGAGCCATTATATCTTCTGCAATATCCATGGGTTGGAGTTTACATCAGATGAATGTAAACAATGTTCTTCTCAACAAAGTAATTGAAGAATAAATGTATGTAGAGAAACCTCAAGGTTTTAAGGTATACCAAAAAGAGACCCTTGTATGTAGATGGAAGAAGACCTTGTATGGATTCAAACAACTTGGTGCAAAGCCTCTCATGCACAGCAAAAGCATGGTGAAAATTTTCTATGACAGAGATAGTGTATCAGAATGAATACTCCAAATTCTGGGATGATGGATTGCTAATCCATGACAAACTCTCATGATTATAGAAGAAGTGTTACGTGGATATGTTTTAGTTTGAGCTTTTCCATGATGTCATGAGCTAGAAAGAAACAGAAGTACTGATTTCAACCATGATATATTGTAATGATCAGAGCTATGTGAAAGCCTTCATAGAAATCATTGTTCCATGACAGATCGAAGTACATTGAGATCAAGAATTATATTATCTATGATAAGATCCAGAAGAGAGAAGTGGTTCTCTAGTATATCTCCACCGATGAGCATTTAGCAGATATTTTGATAAAGCCTCTGTCCAAGATGAAAAGTTTTCATACTTAAGAAACAAGATGGGGCTCGTGGAGACGACTTCCTTATCGAAAAAGGAAGAGATTAATCCCAGGTTGGGAGGGAGCACTGATGTTATTGATTTATGGACAATCATTTTTCAGTTCAAAAAATGGTTCAGGATGAGAAGTTCCTTTCCATTTTGGAAAGTGGTTTGATATTTCTGATGAACAGAAATTTTCCATTTCAGAAAATGGTCAAGATTGGACAGTCATTTTCATAATGAAAATGGTTCAATAGATTGTTTATGTACCATTCACAATGATTCCCCTTGTGGCCAGTGTGGGGGAATGGTCTAGGGAAGTCATTATTCTTGGAAGTCACTCTAAGTAGTGGTCAAGTAGAATGGTCTGCCTCACTGGGCAGTCATTCTTTTGAAGTTCACAGTTGTGAGCAGTTTCGAAGAATGGTTTGTTTTGGAGGTTGGTGCAGGACAGCCATTTCCATTAGGAAATGGTCTGGACAGTCATTTCCTAGGAAAGACTCATTCTATCCAGGTTTCACTTTGATTAGTGCCGGAGGAATGGTCCAGGTTCAACAATCAGGGACATGCATTCCCTAGGGAAGACTCATTCTCTCCAGGTTGCACTATGATTAGTGCCGGAGAAATGGCCCAGTTAGGTCAATGGTCCAGGCTCAGAAATCAGGGACAATTATTCTTCTATGCTTGAGAAGATTCCAGACAACCCATGGTTGATTTTTTACATTATGAGGGTAGATGCTCTTCCAGATCTCACAAATGTGAGTGGAATAATGACCCAAATGAATTAGTTTATATCATGACATTGTTTCTATGCAGGTTGATATCAGATGATATGATTTCTATGGAGACTATGTGTCTCTGGACAGTAGATGTATGCTACTATGGTGGATGTGTTTCACTGGTTGTGACTATGTGTCATCGATTAAGTAGGTGTGTGCTACTTGGTGTGGTTGTGTACCACCATATAGTAGTTGTGTACTACTATGGATAAACACAGTTGTGTTCTATTGAATGACATTGTTTTGATTGTTGTGCAGACTATCAATAGTGTTGAAAATGATTATCAGCTAGATGGATAGTTAGTGTGCTAGTGGACAAACATTCTCTGGGACATTTATTCTTCTAGGACGTATGTCTGGATTAGAAGAATAGTCCTTGTAGCCCATGGCCTGGCTTCCAACATCTGTTGGAATAGTTATTATTCTAGGACATATGTTCAGATTGAAAGAATAGTTCTTGTATAACTCTGTGGAGCGAGTGAATTATTCAACATCATGCTTGATTACTCAAATGGAGTATGGATTTGAAAGATGATGCATTTGATGCTATCAAATGATACTGATAGTGATGATGGTGCTTGTGATCTAACCATGAGATAACCTGTATGGTTATGATGA
This sequence comes from Picea engelmannii, assembly GCA_009831015.1. Taxonomy (NCBI): domain Eukaryota; kingdom Viridiplantae; phylum Streptophyta; class Pinopsida; order Pinales; family Pinaceae; genus Picea; species Picea engelmannii. Next base: position 63,482 of record ML779831.1, on the reverse strand, counting down.
TGATACTGGTTGAATGGTATGTTTGTGCTCAAGACCATTGCCTTCAATACCTCCCTACCTAGGAGGAAGTGTTGATATTATGGTAGCTACAAGAGGTATTAACCTCCACGTGTAACCCTGACAAGAATAGAATATTCTGGGAAGCAAGAAGAAACCCTAAAGCATTGGACATAACCCTAGAAGACAAGTCGGCTAAAGGAAATAGTTAATATTGAGTTTTAGCCTCCAGAATGAGAAGTCATTCTAGATAGATAAGGAGGAGAAGTATAAATACAAGACGCTAGATCTCATTTGATACACACAAATCGAAACTGCAAAAATGTAAGAGTGTGCACTACAGAAACTGAGTAAGTGCGCAAGTCTGGAGAGTAGCTGCAGTTGCAGCTACTGCAACCTGTATTCTCGGTTTAGGCTTAGAATTTCTATTGGTTATGGTTTGGAATTTTTGCCTTATGTGCTATATCTAGAGAGAGGTATGCTACATTGATTGGATATTAGGCCTAGGGTTTTCTTCCAGAATTTTTTTTTTTCAAGGTTAAGGTGCTCGAGGTGGCTTTGGCCTATGGTTGGGTGAAAAGATTGCTATATTGTCTATGGTTAAACGAGCACACCTATTATTTCTAACATATTTAAAGTAGAGAGATCTGTCATTGAGCAGGTAAAATTGTGACTAGGGAAGACTACATGCAGAAAATAGAGTTGGTTTCATGGGTTACTCAAAACAAATGTTTCACCTTGCTGGAAACCTCTGTAACCCCTATTGGTAATCCTTCAAGCATTACCACATCAGACAAAATCTGTACACATCCATCACTCCCATGTATCATCGGGTATATCAGGATTCCCCTGGATCTCTTGAAACCAACTCTAGATCAACCGATTGATTGTCTATCTTCTATAGTGACACAGAGAAAAATGCTTGGGAAGATACTCTCTAGTACCTGGGTAATCGAGTAATACGACTAAGGGTAAAATCGAGCCTCCTTAGTTGGTTCCCTGAGATATTGGGTTGAGTACTACTATTCGACCCCATACATATATCAGAGAATTATAACAAAGGGAAAACCCTAACCCTAGGGAATGGAATAGAACGAAAAAGGAATAGAAAGGAAAAAAAATTGTGCAAATCTTCCTCTTACATCCTAGTTGTAAACTTCCTACACAATTTTCCCTATTAACAATTTGGGCATTCTGTCACTATAGTATTATTTAGGCTAGAGTATAACTCTGGCAGGAATATAGTGGTCCCGCTAGAATCCTTATTCGGGACCTATCCCATTGGAATCCTCTCTTCGCCTTAATCATAGTGGTACCTATCACTTGTAATATTTTTTCCCATGGACCCACCCACCCTTCCCGGCACCCTTATTTTCCACCTATTCCATTTGATTCCTCTCTTTGCACTGATTTTAGTGGTACCCTTCACCAATAACCCATTTTTGTTCGAACCCATGAACCCCATTCCTATTGCTTCCCTTCACCATGGCCCAAACCTGCAACCAAGAACTTGAACACCACATCAAATCCATGTCATCTGAGATCTCCAAGACCTAGAATGAAATGAAGAAAATTAATATCAATATTTCCACCATCAATTCTTCCATTCATTCCACCATTCATTCCTCCATGGAGGCCAAAATGGAAGGCATCAGTGCACACATGGACCACCAGCTTGAATCCTTTGCTACCAGGATCACTAAATTAATGAATCCTCCTAGAGGCCCTACCTCATTTGAACAACCTTATAACCCATAAGGCATTGATTCCTCCAATTCACAGGATTTTCATTCCAACCACCTTCATCACGAACCAGGTCTTCCTAGAGTGGAGGTGAAAAAATTTGATGGCTCAGATCCTAGGGGCTGAGTCACTCAAATGGAACATTATTTCTCCTTGCATGACATTAATGATGAGTTGGACAAACTCCGTTGCGGTTTTCTCTATCTAGAACCTGAATGTTGACAATGGTGGTAATGGTGTAAAAAATCATGCCAAGGGTATGTTGCTTGGACACAATTTTTTTTCAATCTTTATGAACACTTTGACACCAACACACACCATTTGGGTCATTTGACCAAGTTGAAATAGTTTGGCACAATGGAATACTTTATCGTTTCCTTTAAGCACTTGGCTTTCAGAATGGAGGGCATGTCAAATGCCTTCTTCAAGTAATTTTTTATCAGTGGAATGAAGGATGAAATATGAGCCCAGGTCCTAATGGCTCACCCCTCAACTAGGTTGGAAGATACTAAATAATCCAAGAAATCACAACAAGTCATCTCTTCCCAAACCAAAAAACCCTCCTTTATTCATTTCCCAAAACCCACCAATATCGCCCCTCCTTCCGCTCCTCTCAAGATCCAAAAAATAACTCAGGCATAAATGAATGAACGCAACTTAAGGATATTTTCTATAATTGTGATGAAAAATATATTTTGGGGCACTAGTGTAAGAAACATAATATTTTTATGGTTATATTTGAGGATGTTTCTGATGAATATATCGTTGTTTCCCCTATTGAAGAGATTCCCCAAGTAGATGATCCTACCTCGCCTTATGATCCACCAGAAGTTGAATCACTTATCTCGTTGAATGCCCTCACTGGTATTTTTGCTCCACAAACCCTCAAGTTAATTGGATACATAAATAATAGCAAATTCATTATCTTGGTTCATATTGGCAACACCCATAATTTTATTCATCGTCGCATTTCTCAAGAGACCCTATGTTATATATGCGCCATTAACAATTTTCAAATCATTATCGCAAATGGTGGTTCCATGAAATGTGGGGGGTGTTGTGAAAATGTGCACCTACAAATTGGTCATGATCACTTGAAATCTCATATGTTTTGTATTGAGATGGGCGTTTACGACATTGTTCTTGGTTTTGAATGGTTATGCACATTCATCCCTATCACCATGGATTTTAAGGACTTAACCATGCAATTCCAACATGAGGGACAGTAGTATAAGTTCCAAGGAATCACGGTAGGCTCCCATGAGATCATTAGTTCCCCAAAAATAGAAAAGTTACTAAAAAAAGGTCATTCTAGAATTATTTCCCATCTCCATTCCATTCAAGCAGTTGAGATCCCCTCACCTACTATGCATCTTGACCTCCAATCTTTGTTATCCCAACATGAATATGTTTTTCACACTCCCCAATGACTTCTCTCTTCCCATGACACCCATGATCATTCCATTCCCCTGGTCCCTAGAAACCTTTCTCCCAATCTTCTCCCTTATCATCATCCCTTTGCTCAGAAAATTGAAATTGAGAAAATTGTTAAGGAATTGCTAGAGGAAAGTGTCATCTTCCCTAGTATTGTCCCTTATTCTTCTCCTATATTCATGATACTCAAGAAAGAGGGAACCTGGCACATGTGTCTCGATTTATGTGCCCTCAACAAAATTACAATCAAATAAAAAATCCCCATTCCTGTCAATGATGACCTTTTGGATGAATTGAGTGGGGCTCAATACTTTACCAAACTTGATCTATGTTATGGCTTCCAACAGATCCATATGAAAGAGAAATATATTCCCAAAAATGTCTTTCGCACTAATGAGGGTCACTATGAGTTCTTGGTCATGCCCTTTGGCCTGTGTAATGTCCCTTCTTCTTTTCAAAGTCTCATGAGTCATATCTTTCGTCATTTCCTCTGTCATTTTGTCTTAGTTTTCTTTGATGATATTCTCATCGATAGTAAAACTTGGAAATCCCATCTCTTCCATGTGGATCAAATTCTCCATCTACTATCTAAGCACCAATTGTTTCTCAAACAATTGAAATGTTCTTTTGGAGCCTCTAAAGTTGAGTACCTCGATGATATTGTTGGCGTGGATGGTGTACGTGTGGATCTTAAGAAAATTGAAGCTATGAAGGATTTACCTCACCTTAAAAATATTTAAAGCTTGTGTGGTTTCCTGGGTTTAACAGGCTATTATTGCAAGTTTGTTCAGAATTATGGTAAAATTGCAGCTCCTCTCACAACTCTCATTAAAAAGAATGTTTTCAGTTGGACTATCGCAGCTGATAAATCCTTCCAACCCTTGAAAGAGGCTATGTGCACGACTCCTATTCTAGCACTGTCTAACTTCACCAAGACTTTTATACTAGAATGTGATGCTTCGGGAAAAGGAATTGGGGCAATCCTCATGCAAGATGGTAGACCTTTGGCTTTCACTAGTAAACAACTTTTGGAGTGCCATTTGGGACAATTTACATATGAAAAGGAAATGTTGTCTATTATGCATGCAGTGGATCTCTGACATCCTTATCTATTGGGGCAATGTTTCCAAATAAAAACTAATAATCGTAGCCTCAAGTACTTTTTGGAACAAAGAATTTCCTCCTAGTAGCAAAAAAAATGGGTAACCAAGATGTTTGGTTATGATTATGAGATCATTTGCAAGAAGGGAAAATAAAATGTGGTTGTTGATTCTCTTTCAAGGAAATGTGAATATGAAGGGTCTCTATTTTCCCTCTCTTTCATTGTTGTAGATTGGCTATAAGTCGTTCACTGTGAATGGTTGCAAGATCCCAAACTTGCTCGTCTAATCCAACAATTGCAATAAGATCCTTAGGCTTCTCCGAGATACTCTTGGCACAATGAGGAGCTTCATTATAAAGGTAGTTAGTATTTAAGAAAACAATATCACCTTAAATCTACTATATTCTAGGAACTCCATGCTTCACCCACAACTGGGCATTCAAGCTTTCACAAAACCTATGAACTAGTCAAACACCCTTTTTTCTAGGAAGGCATGAAACATAACACCTGCACCTTTGTGGCCGAATGTGATACTTGTCAGTACAATAAGGGTGAAACAATAAAAAATCCAAGCACACTCCAACCACACCCTATCTCGCCTACTATATGAACGGATATTTCTATGGACTTCATTGTTGGCTTACCCAAATCAGGCAATATGTTTGTCATCATGGTTCTAGTAGATTGCCTTTCCAAATATGTTCATTTATGTTCTCTCCAACACCCATTCACAACATCTATAGTGTCTCAAACTTTTATGAATAATATATTCAAACTCCATGGCATGCCTCACTCTATTGTCTTTGACCATGATCCCACTTTCACCAGCAATTTTTGACAGGAATTGTTTAAGCTCCAAGGAACCTAGATTCAACTTAGCACGTCATATCATCCCTAGATTGATGGATAAACTAAAGTTGTCAACAATTTCTTGGAATCCTATTTGCAATGTTTTCCATCTAACATACAAACTCAATGGGCTCAGTGGTTACCACTTGTTGAATGGTGGCACAACACATTTTACCATGTTGTCAATCACATGACTCCTTTTGAAGATGTTTATGGTCAAAATCTATTGTCGATTCTATCTTACTTGCCCAGTGTCTCTAAGGTTCAAGACGTTGACCGCACACTTACAGTTAAAGTTTCCATTCTCTATTCCCTTAAAGAAAATATTTTCATGGCTCATAATCACATGAAGCAACAAGCAAATCAGGGTCGTTCAAAATGTCAATTTGTTGAAGGGGACCATGTGTTTCTTCATTTGCAACCATATAAGAAAACTTCACTCAAATTTGATCATTGTTAGAAACTTGCCCCCAAGTTTTATGGTCCTTATACAATTCTTGAGTGAGTGGGATCTGTGGCCTACAAGTTATCTCTACCCAATCACTCTAAGTTCCATCTTGTTTTTCTTGTTTCATGCCTCAAGAAAGCGATTGGAACTAAGTGTTAGACTCAAACCAATCTCCCTGAATTGGATGAAGAGGGATCCATTTGGTTACAACCCCAAGCAATATTAGACCACTGTGAGCGTCGTCCCTGTTAGCACACCATCAAGGATGTTTTAGTTCAATGGAAGGATACATGACTAGAAGATGTTGCATGGGAGTCGACCACCATCCTGCAACAATTTCCCCACCTCAAGCCTTGAGGACAAGGCTGTTTTTCAAGGGGGAGGGAATGTTAAGGACCTAACCTCCCTAACCCCTCACATAGGTAGAATAATATGTTTTCTATGTAACAAAGGTTGACATTAGTAAATAAGGCCTAGACAATAACGTGAACAAGTCTAATGTAAGAAGACTTAATAGAAGTTTTCGCTTCTTGAAAGATCTTCCTCTAGAATGTTCTTTTGAATATATAATTAGTATAAATAGGAGTAGAAGGCATGAGAAAATCTTGTCTTGAGATTTATTGTAATAGAGCTATGATCCACTGGAGGTTGCCCCCTCGAAGAGACACATGAACTTGGTTTTCTATCAATAAAGGTATCATTGTTGGTGTTCTTATTCTATCTATTTTGTTGTTCCGCTAGTAATTGTCGTAATATTTATATTTATGCTTTATATAATATATCTGGTACCTTACATAGAATCACGTATAAGCTTTAAATAGAATCATGTATAAACTTTAAGCCATTTTTGCCACTTATACGATAGCTATTTACCTAGGCACAACCCTTTTATCAAAATATATAAAGTTCAGTATCCTTAAAAAAAAAAAAAAACCTATATCTATTATTATTTTAATTTCATATCCTTGACTATATTTAAATTATTTAATAACTTTTAAGATTAAATTTTTTATTATTTATTTAATTATTTTAATTGTATTTTCTTTTTCTTTTTTCTTTGCAGTTTTTTTAATTTAATTCAGGAACTTATTTTTTCCCTTATACGAATTTTAATTGAATCCTTTAATATTGAAACGTTCATTAAAAACTTTTCTAAACATTAACATAATTCATATCAAAAAATTTCACTACCAATATATTTATTTAAAATACCAACACCAATATATGTTCAATTACATAAATGATTATTGTCTCTATTCGAATATAATTTCCAATTATTTACTAAATATAGTTTAAATATCTTCTTAATTCATTCATTTATTCAAGACAGTTTTTAAAATATATTATTGTGGATTTTAAAAGGGAAAGTGTATCTCTCTTTTTCCAAAAGAAAATTTTCACTTGTATTATATACGTTTTTTTTAAACCAAAAAGATACAGATCATGCCCTTACAATAAAAGATATAGATTGTTCTCTTCATAATAAAACTAGTTCTATATAATGATCCTTACAAAAGTAGTTGAACCTATATATCATGGTAATATATTTTCCTATCTATTCCTATCACATCCGATCTATCAAGGTGACAAACAGTAATAGGATGAAACAAAATAGTAACACGGACATGCAAAAATCAAAACTAAAAGAGGGTGATACATTGAGGAGGACTCCCAAGTCCATCTGTCCAATGTTGATACGTCAAAGTGCCAATTAGTTTTGATAGTGTATTTTTTGACAGATAATCTACCTCAACATTTTATTCTCTATATATATGAGAAAATCTTATCCGAGTGAATGTCTGGATGAGATCAGTGATCCTATCTTTCCAACATTCTAGAGAAATAACTTGAAGCTGGCCCTTTTTGTTTAACCATTTGATGATGATCTTTGAGTCCCCCCTCACATGAAGATCCAATATATTATGAAGGGTAGCCAGCAGAAGGGTGGCCCAGATGCCAAGAATCCCTGCCTTGGTATTAGATCCAGCTCCACAGTTGAAGGTCCAAGTAATCTTAGTGGCATCATTATGAATAATCAATCCGCCAACCCCGCATTGTAGACCTGTATTTTGAGATGCTTCGTCAAACCATGCATTATTTCCTTCCATCTCTAGAAAATGTTGAATAAACAGAGGGGCATGGATCCTCTTTTTCTTTGCAATTTTCAGCTCACCCAATATTATGAAGCAAACAATATTTAAGGAGACATATGTATTTTCAAAAATTGCCCTGTTGCGAGTAAGCCAAATAAACCAACTGACTAATGCCGGGAAATGAGGAAGAGTGAAATCCATCAATGCCCAATTCTCCAAGCAATCATGTAAGTTTGTGCCCATCCACATATTTTGGAGATTTAGAACTTTTGTAAGCTTGTGCCAAACCAGTTTGGTGAAAGTGCAGTCCAAAAGGATGTGGGAGTTAGATTTAGAATTGTTTCGACAAAGTGTGCACATATTGGGTCCCTCCCAGTCCTGGCGAAGTAGAATGTCCCAGGTCAAGATCTTGTCATTTGCTGCTAATCATGAAAATTTTATTTTTAAAGGAAGAGACCAGTGCCATAAGTTTTCCCTCCATCTTGTGCAACTTTGGGTCCAGATCGTGGAGGAAATGGCATTGTAAACATTCTTTACAGTCAAAGGACCATATTGGTCACCTCCAATCTAGTGAAGTGTGTCTTCCACTAAATTAAGATGAATCCCTACTCCAAGTAGTGCCGAGAATTATGACTGCCATTCCAGTGCAAGTTCACCCATGAGACCCAAATCAAAGCTAGATTTCCATTTTGTGCATAAAATCCTGTAATTAGAGGTGTTTTGGGATTGGAAAAGATAGAAAACTTTTATATCGCAAAGATAATTCATAAGTCCAGATGAAAGAAAAGTTGTGTACCCAAGGCCCAGTATAGCGTCCCTACCTATATGTATAGAATGTCCTGATTTGGGTTTCCAACATAGCCAATGGTGAATAAAAGGAAGATTCTTTAAGAGAGATCTCCAGATCAGAGAGGCGCTAGTGGGGCAAATATATGAAAGTTTGAGCCAACTTGCAAGGGAGAAAGGAGTGATATATTTCCCATGTATAATACGATGCCAAATACCATCCTGAGTCAACACTCGCCAAAGAGTTTTTTTCACCAAAGCTTGTTTGAAAAGTGTAAGATTGTGGAGTCCCCGACCACCTATCGCTTTTGGCTTTGCGATAATATCCCAACGACAAAGATGAAGAGTTTGTTTAGAATGACTGCCTGTCCAAACAAAAGATTACATCAATTGTCTGATCTTATTCAAGATAGATCGAGGAATGGTATCAAGAGACATCCAATAGACTGTCTGACCTTCCAGCACCGATTTGATAAGTATGAATCTTTTGCCTAGAGTGAACCAGTGATTCCACCAATGTGCAATTCTTTTTTCAAATTTTATAAGAAACCAGTTCCAATCAGTCACTTTATAACAATTTGGCTTAAGGAAGTAGCCCAGGTATCTTAGACCAAGCGAGATCTCATGGTAGCCGAATGAAAAGATGATCTTAAAAGTCTCAATGTCAGCCGGCAGTAATCCAGAGTAGTGAAAAGTGGATTTTGACTCATTAATCTGTAGTCCTGAAGCTCGGCAGAAGAGGTTCAGAATCGATTTGATTTCCTTCCATTCTCTAGGGTTTTCTTTTTTTTCTATGATAATATCATCCACAAAGAATAAGTGCATAACCTTAACCAATCTTGATACTTTAATACCAGTAATAATCCCCTCACTCTGACTCGACTTAAGAAGAATACTCAATTCTTCCATAGCCAATATAAATAAGAGAGGGGAAAGTGGACATCCCTGTCGCAGACCTCTTTCATTTGGAAAGAAAGGTGTGGCTTCTCCATTAACCAAGACAAAAATAGTCGCACTAGACACACACCCCATGATCCAATTTGTGAATGGAAGCCCAAAACTAGATTGCAACAATATCAACCTAAGATAGTCCCAGTTGATACAGTCGAAAGCTTTTTTAAGGTCTAGCTTTAAGATCAGAGCTTGTAGTTTTTTTTTTGTTTTATGTTGTGCAACACCTCTTGTGCCGATCCAATAACATCCATTATCTATCGTCCTTTGATGAAGCCCAATTGTTACTCCAAGATAAGGCGTGACATGAACGGTTTGATCATGTCGACCATAAGTTTTGTAATAAGCTTGTAGCATAGGTTGCACAGAGCAATAGGCTTAAAGCCATTGAAAGAGTTGGGATTATTTTATTTTGGAATCAGAGTCAGAAAAATGGAGTTTAAAGCCTGATAAATCGTTCCTTTGAGTCTAGAGTTTTCAACAAGTTCCCAAAGGTCGTCATTGATTAGATCGAAAAAGTGTAGATATAATTCGACTATCCAGCCATCCAGGCTGTGACTTTTATCTTTTTTAAAAGTGTTGAGCGCCTTCCAAATCTCTTCTTTTGTACAAGGAGCAAAAAGAAGTTCTGCCTCACGTTCACAGATGATCTTTGGAAAGAGTCCCGTAATAGATGCTTGATCAACAATGTTTGTAAGACCTTGTTCTCGATAGGAACTTTTGTAATAATTGAAAGCTGCATCTAGAAGGTTTATCCTATCCAATGATAGAACCAACTCCATCCGATTGTAATTCCCAAATATGCTTTTGATTCCTCCTGTGACTCGCAAATTTGTGAAAATATTTGGTATTGTTGTCTCCATAGTTGATCCAGATGGCTCTGCTTTTTTTACATCGGTGAGCTTCCTCAATCAGTAGAAGATTGTTTTGTTCTGTCTCAAGATGTTTGATATATTGTTTCAGACTTATAAGATCATGTCCCTTTCCCACAGAGATTTCCAGGATCAAAACTTGTATGTTGTGTTCAAGCTGCGATAGCTATAGATGGGCCCAATAGTTCACTTTTGATTTTAAATCTTTTAATTTACCAACAATACGTCTCTGTACATCCGGCTCATTTTTATAGGATTGATCAGACCAAACATCTGAGACCAAACGCTCAAAATCAGGGTTCCCCAACCAAATAGGATTGAACTTAAGAGGATAAGAAGAGCGATGTGAGTAAGAATACAACTTTAGAATAATGGGGGCATGATCCGAGATGTAAGGATATGTGACCCAAGTTCTATATTTGTCAGATTGTTGAAGGAGAGAATCTGATAAGAAGAAGCGGTCCAGATGCTTTGAAATGATCGTTGTACCAGACCTATCATTTCTCCAAGTGGGAACCACCTCAGCCGGTAATAAGTCAACCAAATTGTGTTCGTGGAAAATATCACTGAACTGTGAAGCCGCTACATCAGTGGAGGTTGTGGTGCCCCAAATCTCATAAGACGATAAGGTGAAGTTGAAGTCCCCCGCAAGAATGAGATTAGGTTTCATCAGAAGACCTGAAGTCGATACCTTTGACCAGGAAGCAAGTTTATCAATACAAGGCCCATAAACATTGAGGAGGTTGACTTGTCGCTTGTTGGCACAACATGTGCCTGTCAATAAAATGCCACCACAACATAAGAAAGGCTTTAGATAAAAAAAGACAAGGTCCCAAGCCATAAGCAACCCACCCGATTTTCCACAGAGTTTACTGCACTAACAAACCAGTGTGGCTTTAGTCCGTTGATAAAGGCACGGGAACGTTGTTCGTCCACTAGTGTTTCTTATAGAAAAATGATACTAGGATGGAATTTATCAATCAGTCGTCGGAGAGAGGCCTTTTTTAGGGCGCCTCCAACCCCACGGATGTTTAGGGATAAGAGTATCATGGACGTGACCTAGAAAGGGATTTGATGCCTCTAAGCGCCTCGAGGTCAGTCAATTCAGCAGGAGAATTAGTGGAAAGAGTAATAGAAGAGCAGACTTTCCTCCGAGCACTGCGAGCTTTTATAGGCGAGGTTTCAAGTCCTAATCCTCGAGACCAAGAGAAATCCTTTTTAGTAGAGTCTACAAAAAAGTCATAACGGGAAGTAGTAGGTATATCTTAACTGTCGATAATGGGAGATTTGCCAAGATAGGTTGGTAGAGAGATCGGATGAAGCAACTCCACTGTAGGTGGATTTATGTGTGATATCCCAATACTCTCATCACCCTATGTCGGGAAGGAGGAAAACAATGATGAAGTCCCAACTGGACTAGTGTTAATCATAGAAAGAGGGAAAGAAGGAAGGTTAACCAGTTCGGAGGGCAGGTTTGAATTAGAGTCGGTGAGGTCCCCACCAGTGACATGTTGTGGGTGAAGAGATAGATTTTCAATAATCTGTAACAATAGGGGAGTAGGAGAACAAGACTTAAAAGGATCAACAACCACAGAGGGTGATGAAGTAGGTGAGAAACTCGGAGTGGGCGTAACAGTTTGATGGGGTCCCAATCCCGAAATAGAAGAAGTATCTAAGTGGTGTCTTTCCCAAGAAGTGGGAATAAAATAAAGAGTAGGGCACAACTGTTTAAGCTTACCAGTGAGCGTGGAAGGAGGAATCCACTGTAGTTTAGTAGTATCCATCAGGTCCTCGGTCCCCACATCCATAGTGTCTTCAAATTACGGAGGATAGGAGTCCACCCCCGAAGAGTCATCCCTAGGAAGCTTGCGAAGGTAAGATCCTTCAAATTCCTCCTCTTTAGGGGCTCCTATATAGTCGCGCCAAAGATGGCCCATTTGGTCACATGAAGAGCAACGAAAAGGAATACCAAGGTAGTCCAAATGCTGTGTCACCGAGCATCCACGCCAGAAAATTTCTAAGACATCTGGTAGCCCAACATGAATATCCACCTCGACCATAATCCTCGCCAATTTCTTGTTTGAACTCTTTAAGAGTTTAGGGTCTAGGAAAATGAAGCGCCCAAGTTCGTTACCGATGGCCTCAAGCACCTTCTCGGTCCAGTTTTGTAAGGGGAGTCTAGGAAGAAGAACCCAAATGTGTCGGAACCGGAAGGAGTCTGTTGAAGGGTTAAAAGAAACCTGCCACCTTTTCAGCATGATAATACCGCTACATATGGTCCAGAAGGTATCAAGTATGAGTTGTGAGTCCTCCGGAGTGTTGAAGATGAAGCCGAACCATCCAAAAGATAGGGTAATAAGCTCCGACACATATCCTAAAATAGGTAACCAGTTGTCTAAAAGCCAGTCTAGTTGGGAATCAATGCTAAGGGAGCGATAAGAAAACCTGCCAACAAGTCCACAGAGGGAGAGTCAAACACTTTCCTCTAAGCCCACATCCGAGCCCATGATCAGGGGTCATTTTCTCTTGTTAGGCTTCCACGGTCTTTTGGTTCCCAGTGGTTTGGGTAACCACGTTTGCAAAAAATGTGCTCGCTCTTGCAGACCTTTGTATTGTCATTTATCCGCGCGCCCGAGGGAAGAGACCAATCCAGGTAACGAAGGAGACGACGAATGAGTTACAGAGACGGGCGAACAAGGAGAAACAAAAAGCAGAGGAGCTAAGGGTTCTACCACCTTCGGAGTAGTGGTAAGGAGAGAAGATGTAGTAACAATGTGTGCATCCGAGGGTGTGAAGAGACTGACACTCTTCCATAGGGCTTCGTCAGCCGCACTCATAAGTGCGTTGACCTTAGCCTCCATTGGAAGGTGCTGGAAGGTCCCTCCAAAGGATGCCACCTCACACAGATAGAAGAAGGTGCGGGTTTCAAGGTATAAAACCTTATGTAGGAATTTAAGAATACGCCAATACTGTCAAATTTGCAGGAAAGTTGTTAAGTTCGCCAGGCAGGTAGGAGTACAGAGTGTGGCAGAGAAGAAATTAAGGAGAAAGAAACGTCAGTTCGTGGAGCACCAAGTGGAGGGTTCTAGAGTGTATGAGGTAGCGACAAGAGTGGATCCGACGACCATTGTAGGCTCTCCAAAAACTAAAGTGGACAAAGGGTTCACCATTTTGAGTTCAGGCAGTAACTACTCCATAAATGCCAAGCTCCAATTCCAATAAGAACCCACTACAGTCATATCGCCATTAAAGTCGAGCTCCGAGCTCATACCTCCATTCCCCCTCAACATGGACCAGGTGGAGGATTCTAAAGTGTATGAGGTAGCGACAGATGTGGATCCTACGACCATTGTAGGCTCTCCATAACTATAATGAACATAGGGTTCACCATTTCGAGGTTAAGCAGTAACTACTCCATAAATACCGAGGTCCTATTCCAATAAGAACCCCACTACAATCATATCACCATTAAAGCTGAGCTCCAAGCTCCCAACAACTTTCCTTGTGCTCACAACATCTCTCCATATTCATATTGAGTAAAGCACCTCACTACTATCAATCGGAAAGTGTATCGCTCGTGTGGTGAAGGTTGTTATGTTTGCATACTAGAATAAGAAGCAATGAAGTTGGTTTTGCGTATCTATATTCGGAGTCATACGTGGCATTGATATATTACTTTATTCCTCTATGTTAAATAATATATATATATATATATATATATTTCAAATCCATGTATCCTTTATATTAAAAATAAAATAAAATCAATAAACACGTTTTAGTTTCAAGCGATGGATTTCAACGTGAGAGGATCTGGTTTTATCATAATTTCACTTTGATTATACCTTTTACTCATAGTTTCACCACATTCATCGTACCTTGAGGAATTTAAAAAAAGTTTGACGACAAAACTTTGAAACATACCCAATCAATCAAATCATAAAATTACAAAAATAAAATTTAAATAAACTTTATCAAACTCCCCTTTCCATTATTTTTCTCAAACTTTATCAACACCCTCCATCATTAGTTTTTCCTATTTGTTTATTTAAATTAAACCTAAGAAATGCATCTACCTTGCAAGGATATCTATTTGGGGGTTGTCTATGGATAAAAGATGATGACGTGGCAATAAACATGTTACTATCTTTGAGATCAAAGTGAGTCCAAAAAAGTAGGTCCCCACATAAAGTTTGTCCACCCACTACAATGATGTTAGTGACTCATATTGTCCATCATGATGCCTCAATCATTGTTAGGATCACGGGGTGAGAGTAACAACTTTTATAACAAAGGGACCCTTTTTACATTATATTCATTCACATGCATTTGTTAATAATTTCTTCATTATAAGGGGAGAGGCATTTGTTAATAATTTCTTCATTATAAGGGGATATGAGATGATGTAAACCCATTTTTTATTTATTTATGAAAAAATATAGATAATTATATTTGGAATATAATAAAATATATAGTTTTTTCAATCTTGTATTGGAATGTAATAAAATATTTTATTTTTCATCCGCTTTTTTTCCACATAAAAGGCATGATATATTAATTTTAACATGAACTTATTCATAGTGCATATTTATATTTACTTGGTAATTTTAATTAACATGTTGACCATGATGATGGTTAATGTTTACTAAGATTATATTTGGTTTATTTTTTTTTTTATTTTTTTTTTATTTTTTTTTTATTTTTTTGTAAATAAAGGGGGTGGGTTCTGTTATATTCATATAGGTAAAAACCAAAAATGCATGGGAGGCCAGCTGTCCCGCCTACATAGGAAACCGGGACAGTTGGGCACTCCAGTCCACGTGTTATCCATGCTTACAGAGTAAACAAAACATTGATAATGTCTCTGCAACGTCCCGCCCGAAGGAAACCGGGACGCGCATTCAAAGTCGGAAAACTACCATTACTATCTAAGACTAAGAGACGACTATAGTTTCCTAGCTGGACACTTAAACTAAAAGAGCTGAAACAGAAACAAAGACTAGAACTGCAATCATATGACCTCTGAACCCTGGTGTGTGTCGTCGTCCATTGCTGCGTGCCGCCATCGTGCAGGGAAGGCGTAAACTCTAGCGCAGGTTGGACATTGTTTCTTCTGGG
>ML779831.1:33709-47932 GCA_009831015.1 Picea engelmannii | reverse complement strand
AGGGGTCTCGGCCCTTGAATGCTCAGGCGTGCAGACATTGTAACGTTAATGAGCGAGGTGACGGGGGCCGGTGGGTTTATTTACTCCCCGTCCTGCCTCCCCTCCACGCGTCGTTGATGGTCTAGCTGTCACCCCATCCGGGGTATTTTATTTTATTTTACAAAAGGTAATGAAATTACTTAAATTTTTTTAGAATTTTATATTTATATTAAAAATTTAAAAGAAACTTAAAAATCTTTTTTATTAATAATTATTGAGACATTAAATTATTTTATTGATATTAATAAAGAAAGAATATAAAATGGGGAGTTGTGGACCATTTTTGAATTTTAACCCGTCACGCTCTTTCATTTTCTATGAGAATTTTGAAAATGAAATATTTTAAGAGTGATAATTACGTAAACTGCTTCAATTTGATTTGATTTTGAAAATGTATTTAATTTTAATAATTACCAATAAATTTTAGTAGTGGATTGAAGAGTTTTTTTTTGGGAAAAAATTAAAATTCAAATTGATTTTTTTTTTACCGAACATTAATATTCCCTTAATTTCCATCCAATCCAACATGGTTCTAGCAGATACTAATATTTTGATACTCTAATTTGAAGATATTTATATATATTTAATGTTAATATTCCCTTAATTTTAGTTCAATTTAACCCAAAATATTTAATGCTCCTTTGATTTAAACTACAATCCAACATGGTGGTTCTATTGGATACAAATATTTTGGTATTTGAATTTGAAGGTATTTATATTAAAAAATTGATTTGATTTTGAAAATTTATCTAATTTTAATAAATAGTGGATTGAAGGATTTTTATGAAAAAATAAAACTCAATTTGAACAATTTTTTTTTATTAAAAGTTAATATTCCCTTAACTTCACTTCAATTTGATCCAAAATATTTAATGCTCCATTAATTTCAAGTCCAATCCAACATGGTTCTAGTAGATACTAATATTTTGGTACTCTAATTTGAATATATATATATATATATATATATATATCCTTTTTATTCAAAATATTTAATGCTCATTTGATTTAAACTAAAATCCAACTTAATTATAATAGATACAAATATTTTCGTACTCTAATTTGAAAAAATTATATTGATATTAATAAGGAAAGAATATAAAATGGGGAATTGTGGACTACTTTTGAATTTTAATGAGTTATGTTCATGCATTTTATATGAGAATTTTGAATATGAAATATTTTAAGAGTGATAATTACTTACTTCAATTGATTTGATTTTGAAAATTTGTTTAATTTTAATAAATACCAATAAATTTTAATAGTGGATTGAAGCTTTTTTAGAAAGAAATAAAACTCATTTTAAACAAAAATATTTTTACCAAACCTTAATATTCCCTTAACTTATGTTCAATTTGACTCAAAATATTTAATGCTCATTTTATTTAAACTACAATCCAATCCAACGTGGTTTTAGTGGATACAAATATTTTGGTACTCGAATTTGAAGGTATTTATATTAAAAATATCTATTTATATCAATAAGGAAAGAATATAAAATGGGGAGTCTTGAACACTTTTTAATGTTAACCAGTTATGCTCTTGCATTTTATAAGATAAGAAAATGAAATATTTTAAGAGTGATAATAACTTAAACTATTTCAATTTGATATGATTTTGAAAAATTATCTAATTTTAATAAATACCAATAAATTTTAGTAGTGAATTGAAAGGTTTTTGGGAAGAAATAAAACTCAATTTGAACAATTTTTTTTTACCAAGCCTTAATATTCCATTAACTTTTGTTAAATTTGATTCAAAATATTTAATGCTCCATTAATTTCAAATCCAATCAAACATGGTTCTAGTAGATAAGAATATTTGATACTGTGATTTGAAGATATTTATATATATTTAATGTTAATATTCCTTTAATTTTCCTTCAATTTGACCCAAAATATTTAATGCTCATTTGATTTAAACTACAATCCAATTGGTTCTAGTAGATACAAATATTTTGGTACTCTAATTTGAAGGTATTTATATTAAAAAATTATATTGATATTAATAAGGAAAGAATATAAAATGAAGACTGTTTTATTAGATAATTAATATTTTGATACTGAAAATATTTATAGATATCTAATGTTGATACATATTCCCTTAACTTGGATTTAATTTGACCCAAAATTTTTAATGCTCCATTAATTTCAACTCCAATCCAATATGGTTACACTAAATACAAATATTTAGGTAATTTAATTTGAAGATATCTATAGATATATAATGTTAATAATCCCTTAACATTGGTTCATTTAAAAGGTTTTTAAAAAAACTTATACACCTTATTTATTAATAATTATAAAGGTTTCAAAAATTATATTTATATTGATATTAATAAGAAAAGAATATAAAATGAGGACTTATGGATTACATTTGAATTTTAATCAATTATTACTTTCTATTTTATATGAAAATTTAAAAAATGAAATATTTTAAGAATGATAATTACATAAACGACTTAATTTGATACAATAAAACTCAAATAGAATATATATAATAATAATAATCTATTTTTAAGGTCACTACTAAACGAGACACCAAATTGGTGTATGAGACCTTCTTCTCCTAGTCATTTGACTGGTAAAATTTACAGAAGTGTACATACCATAACTTCCCTTCAATTTGACTCAAAATATTTATTGTTCCATTAATTTCAACTTCAATTCAATGTGGTTTTAGGATATATAAATATTTGGGTACTCTAACTTGAAGATATTTATAGATATTTAATGTTAATATTCCTTTAACTTTGATTCAATTTGATCCAAAATATTTAATATTCTATTAATTTTAACTTCAATCCAACCTGGTTCTAGTAGATATCTATAAATATTTGGGTACTATAATATGAAGATATCTATATGTGTATAATGTTAATATTCTTTTTCAATTTGACCTAAAATATTCCAACTCAAATTCAAAGTGGTTATAGTATATACACATATTTTGGTACTCTAATTTGAAGACATTTGTTGATATTTAATGTTCAATTCTAATTCCAACTCAAATTCAAAGTGGTTATGGTAGATACAAATATTTTGATACTTTAATTTGAAGATATTTGTTGATATTTACTGTTCAATTCTAATTCAACTAGATTCTAATAATATAAATAAATAAATCTTTAACTAGGAAATAAATATTTTAAAATAATAAAAATATTTCATCTTGAAAATGAAATATTTTTATTATTTTAAAGATGATAATTGATCTTTCACTTCAATTCAATTTGATCTAATTTTATAATTCTAAATAATTTTAATAGATATTAATCAATTTTAATAGTAAATTGAAAAGTTTTTTTAGAAAAATAAAAAATAAAATATGAATCTTTCATTAATTTCAATCTAATTTGATCCATCTTAATAAATATTTAATGTTATATTAATTTCAATCATGATTCAATTACAATAATTTTTGGTAACCTATTCTAATAGGTATGAATACATTTTGATATCAAATTTGATAGATATTGATAAATATTTAATATTTTATTAATTTTAATCCTATTAAATTTGTTTTTAATTAAATTAAATTTTAATAAATATTTAATGTTTTATTAAGTGGCTGGTATGGGAGTGATAAAGCTTCACAGCCCCAAGGGACACAGGTTTGAACTCATGACCTCTCCACAAACTGGAAAAGTGTGCCCATGTCTTAACCAATTGTACTATCCCATGAGACCCAATATTCATTTAACTTGATACTAATAAATTTAAATAAACTGATAATACATTACATCAAAGGGATTTTTAGAAAAAAATCATAATTTCAAAAAAAAAAAAAATATTAAAAAAAAAAAATTATTTTTTCCGATAAATAAAAAAAATAAAAAATTATTACATGAAATAACGAAAATATATCGAGTGAATGGAAAACGAACACATATAAAGAAAACGATGTATTAACATAATTTGGTGTCGATATTATATAATCCAATGGGATTCCTCTCTCCTCCATCATTGGTCAATTCATGTACCTTATAAAAGGCCAAGAAGCAAACCCATCTTTTCAATTTGCCACTCATTTTCATGTAGATATTCTCCCCAGTATGGTTATCTTTATTTGGATTACATATTTGATTTTTCTCAAACACTACTTATAATCCGTCATTCCTTGTCGCAGATTGTGTTGTGTCTGGTTTTTCTTTTCTCTGTTGAAATACATACAATCCTGTTATTGTTCTGCAAACACAAGCACACACATACACCTATTGTTCTGCAAACACAAGCGCACAAACCTATTTTCACTTGTATGGGCATGGGTGGGTACCTTTGATCTGGTACAGGCTCCATCCTGAACCATGAGATGGAGATGGAGCCTCTGTCTGACATTTCACATTGTTTAGACTTGGGCAGGATAAGTTTAGAGGACCGAATATTATTTTGACTGGGGTGGGGAATTGAGATGCCTGCAAACATGTCAAATGGAGACTGGAGCAGAGAGCAGAATAAGGCGTTTGAGATGGCACTGGCCAAGCATTTGGAGGATACAGATGATAGGTGGGAAAAAATAGCCTCGGCAGTCCCAGGAAAAAGCCCTGCTGAGGTCAAACGCCATTACGAAATCCTTGTAGAGGACATTGCCTCCATTGAAGCTGGTCGTGTGCCTATTCCGTCCTATCTGGATGAAGTTGCAGAGCAAGCTGATGATGGAACTGCCAAGAAAGGGGGGACCCATTCTTCTGCTTATGCGAATCTGCCATCTGAAAGTAATGGAACGGGGAAGGGGACCTCCAAATCCGACCAGGAGCGTCGCAAGGGAATTCCATGGACCGAAGAAGAGCACAGGTAAAATTTAAGCCCTGGATGCCTTTTCTCTCCGGTAATTTTTATTTTCAGCAATACGTGTACGGACTAATGGTATTCGTTTTGCTTCAGTCCATTCGACAGTTTGTTCATTTGTACCTCTGTTTTCTTCTAATATATTTATATATTAAACTACTATGGCAGCTCTATATTGATTTGGGTTTGTGTTTCTTTTTGGCCTTTTAAAGGTTCAAACTTTATAGCTGTCCGGGATTCTTTATCAATAGTTTATTGATCCGACTTACAAAACCCCTATAGGT
Organism: Picea engelmannii; assembly: GCA_009831015.1. Lineage (NCBI taxonomy): Eukaryota > Viridiplantae > Streptophyta > Pinopsida > Pinales > Pinaceae > Picea > Picea engelmannii. Next base: position 42,825 of record ML779831.1, on the reverse strand, counting down.
TCTATTCTTGTGGGCCTGTTATTATTATAAGGAAAACCATTCTGGCGCAGGTGTTTTACCTTTATCTTTGTGAAAAGGAAATACAGATTTATATTCATTTGGGATTCTTTGATGTTATTGTTTTCTTTTCTTCTGAAACTACTATCTTTATTATGTTAATACTTGAACCCTTACATTCACTTGCAGTTGGGTTTCTTTCACATTTTGTTGGCTGCTACAATGGCTTTATGCCCTTGGGGTCTTTTGAGGGTTGTGGGTATAGAAGCAACTATTATTTATAAATGTTAATTCATTGGAGTGCTGATTTCGCTCTGCAAACAGTGACTGCATGTGGCTCTGGTGGTGGGCTATTAATGATTTTTTTTTTAATAGCAGGATGTTGATATGAACTTAGGCCGTATCTGAATTGATTCCGTTTCCTGCATGAAAATAGACATAGACAAATCGAATTGAACCATTCGGTTTTTAGGATCGTTTCTTTATGGTAGATATTTTGAGACTTGTTAGAAGGAGAATGCTTTTGTTTCTCCTCTCTTGTTAATTTCTTGAGGCCCCGTCCTGCAAAGTCGATAAACAAATTTAAGGCCACTTGACAGAGGCTGTTACCGCTGATGATTAAAATAAAATATCGTTGCCAAAGTAGGATTCTTAAAGTAGGTTTGAGGCACTCTAAGAACCTGCATAATTTAGGTGAAGTTGATCAATTGAGTTCTGTATGGAGACACTAGGGATCTTCCCTTCAATGTCTTCCTGTGCAGACTTGTGCTTTGTCAAATAATCATTTCTCATCTCCTGTAGGTATTTTCGAATATTAATCTGGGAAATAGAAATATTTGGGCAAAATCATGGTTTTGGCAAACTAGGGTCATTTCAGACAACTCTCTGCATTAGATTTGGTTGAACAGAATTTAATCAACTTACATAATAGAGTAGGAAGGGCTTACTTCATAGGAAAATTGAATGGGATCATAGATCAGGAATCTGTGTGTGAAGCATAGTGACTCGGCTTGGCAAAAAAATCACCAAGGCAAAAGAGTCAAGAGTTTGACTTGGCTTGGGAAAAACTTGGCAACAGTGGAAGATTTGCAGAAGACTGTGGTGAAAATGAGCCGAAATAGCACTTTTCTAGGTTTATAACTTACTCTGGCAAGTGTTTCCATGAGTCAGTGACCCACAAGTACTCGCAGGTCAGGGGTTCAACCTGTGAGTCTGGTAAGTGGCAACTATGGTGCGAAGCCTTTCAATATTCACAAATCTTGTAAATTTGTAATTCCTGTAGATCATTTATATATTGATTGTTTGAAGCAGCAAATAGAAAGTGCAGGTCCCAGGATACCTACTCCTTGAAGAAAGACCTTGAATAGATTGGGACGTACTTTTACTCCAGTCTTGTGTTTTCCTGTGTTGCATAAGGACATTTCCCAACCTGCTCTTCCCAAAGCCCAATACAAGGGGTGGTCTGAGAACATCCCTGGCTATCCCCAGACAAGTTGGGAAATGGCCCACAAACCTCGAGTTGCTGAATTATCATCTCCTAGTCCCCATAAACAAGAAATAAAATTAAGAGAAGCTTTTCTTTTCAAACTCAAAATTGGAAAAAACCTTCCAAGTTCCAACTAACTGTCCCTTATGTGCTACTTGTGCTTTATTGTTTACATATGTGGTAACTTCTCTATTTCACCACCTATGGTGCTGCCCCCTGAAAGTATGCCCCATTCCCCAGCTTTACCATAAACTCATCCCCACATTATGCCATTCCCCCAGCCCTGTAAGCTTGTGCAACCTGGTTTTATTTGGGTTAAATTATTATAAATCGGTCATCACCAAAAGAATTGGTGAACAGAATATTCTGCTAAGCAAGCTTAAAGTTTCTCCAGAAACTTAATATAACAACCAGTGGAAAGTAAGCCTTATCTCCTTGTATATTCCATGCATCTCCATTTTCAAGTGAACAATGAGGGCTTGAAAGTTGGCAGTTATTGAGCTTAATGAATGCTTGAGAGTTGACATCTTCAATCTCACTTAATAGAAAATGAGAAGTGAAAGAGAACTGTGCAAAACCATGTATCCAAGCCACACCTAAAACAGGGATCGTGAACCCCCATTTCCCTGCTGCTGGGCATATAGTACAGACAACTATCAATGTTGGAATCCATGTTGTATTCTCAATGATGTCTCCAGTGGTATTGGACTTGTGAGAAATGTTTCAAAAATGCCAACACATTAGAACTTGCTGAAATTGATTTTTTTCAAGGTGAAGGTTACGGAGAAAGTAGGACATCAAATACTCTACCATGCTGATGTAGATGATAATGTGTGTATCTTTGCTGATGCAGGATGTTCTTGCTTGGTCTGGAAAAATTTGGCAAAGGTGACTGGAGGAGCATCTCAAGGAATTTTGTTATTTCTCGAACTCCCACACAGGTGGCTAGTCATGCGCAAAAATATTTTATCCGGTTGAATTCGATGAACAGGGACAGAAGACGATCTAGCATTCATGATATTACTAGTGTGAATGGGAGTGATGTATCCTCACCACAGGGACCTATAACTGGTCAAGGAAATCAATCTTCAGGATCTGCAGGACAACCTGCTAATCATGTTTCTCAACCAGGGATTCCTAGTGTATATGGAGCTACTGTAGGTCAGCCCATTGCTGGGCCTATGGTTTCTGCTGTTGGTACTCCTGTAATGCTTCCTCCAGGACATGCTCCTTATGTTGTTCCAGTTGCTTACCCTATGCCACAGCCAACTATGCATAGGTAACTAGAGAAAAGGAGCTGAACACTTTGGAGTCTGGACTGCAAAGCTTCATTTGATAATATGTTTGTTGTCATCGTATCAATAGGAAATGATGCATGTCAACTGAACTGCTAAATGCTTATCAGTTGGTGAATCATTGCTTAATATGCACCTTTTCCTGTGGTATGAAAGAGATCATTTTCTTCCACCACAGTAAGATCGCCAAAGTGGAGGATGTTAATTTTCTTGCAAAGAATGTTTTTGATGGGGATACATGTAAGGAAAAACTCATGGAGTTGCTATTCTTTTATTATTTCCTTTCTTCAGTCAAAATCAGTAAAGAGGGAGCCTTTGGATACAGGCCCAGAGACTCAGAAGTCAGGTCTGTCACAGTTAGCAATATTATATGATAACTGTTACATTTTGGTGCAGAATACACAAATATGGAAATTTCAATAATATTGCTCTGTTTAGTGTCAGCATGAATTAGGATGCTTCGTGCAGATTATTGGTCAGACATGTTTGAACTTGAAATTAACTGTTGTTATTCTGTTTTGCTATTCTATTACTTTATTGATCTTATTGGTTAAGTGTGTGCTTCTTATGGGTAGGAAATTAAATGTCATTTGTCTCCATGTGTGCATTTAATTCTTGATGTCTTACTTTGGCTCTTGGGACTGCTGTTCTTGTGCTGTATGAGGTTCTTTTTGGGGTCATTTAATCAATGTTCTCTGTTATAAGAGTAGCATATGATAGGAAGAATTGATATGGTTTATAATTCAAGTATGATTTATGGATACGAGAATGTGGTATTTTGAAAATGTCCTCTGTGCATGAAGAGGATATGCTAGTTGGAAAGAAAAAGTTGAGAGAGGCATATATATATATATATATTTTGTATCTTAATGCCATCTTTCCCTTTGTGTTAGGCCTTCCTTTTGCATTATGGAGACCATTGTAAGCCTCCGTCTTGTTAATGCATTTCTTATTTGATACTGATTTGTTTCTTGTTAAGTCTTGGCCTTTGACTAAACATTTCTTGTTTGTCTTGCCAACAAATTCTTCTTGAGGGCTAGAAAATAAATGATGTTCAAGCAATATTAAATGTTAATATTAACTTCAGTCCAGAAACATTCTAGAACAATCTGCAATCTTATTGAATAATATGGAACAATTAAAGATAAACATGTCATTGAACAATATGAACCAAGAATCCACAACCTCAGAAGCATGCATTGTATATAGGCAAAACTATGGCCATTCACTGCTAGACATAAGCGAGTCATTTGGCTACGAGACTGATGTTTTGAATGTCTGAATTTTGACAAGAACACCAATAAATATCTAAATAACTATATCAATAGGAGGAAAGATTTTTGTTTGAGAACAAATGAATTTATCTCTGGCTTCCATGGATGCTCGATCTGTTTCATTGTAATTGTGTCACATTGCCAACTCAAAATTTATATTTTTTTCCATTTAAGTTCATGATGTTTTTTTGTAGTCCATTGAGCTTCTTGTCAAATTGCATCATATCAGAAATACACCCGAGGTCATGATTTTTTCATTTTTCATGGCATAGGACAATTGCCTCATTTAAATAGATTTTCGTCTATGTTCTTATCACCTGAGTTTTTAGTTTTAGAATTGTACCCTGCAAATGTCATCTGTATTGTTGTCTCTGTTTTTAATATTCTTTCACCCTGATTTTTACCGTAATTTCAGGATGTTTCTCATGATAATATCTGTAAGGTATAGAACTTTTGATGTGGTATGTTGATTGGTATCCTTGGTGTTTGAAATGTTAAGCTTGCAATCTTAGCAGGATAGATGGAGACTGCAATCCCTGTACTTCCATTATGTTTAAGTCTGGCAGACACTATTGATGTTTCAATTAGGAGGATAGAAGGGTTTTTATGTCCTAGAAACAATTTCAATTTTCAAGATGCAGAGTTGTTAGAAATAATTCCAAGAGGCAGAGTTGTTAGGTGTATAGTGAATGTGGCTGCGAGCCACTAGCACTCTTACCTTCTAATGTGTGCAGTAGATCCTCTCATTAGTATGAGTTGTGCGTATCATTGCAAATTCTTGGTAGGTAACATGCAATACATTGTTTCTCTGTTGCAGACTCGGTATTATGGCAGTTTGAGGAGCCTACTTGTACATTTGGTGAGGATTATATCACATTAAGTTGCATGTCCAGTGGTAGTTTGAGGAGCCTGCTTTTACATTTGGTGGAGGCTATACTGCATTAAGTTGTATGTCTAATTTGCCTTTTTCATGCTTAACTGGTAAATGGTGACGGGCGCTTCACCTCATGTTTAAAGGCTCACTCTTGTAGCCAGTTATTTCAACAGCAATTGCTAGTGAAATTGACCTCTCAAGCTTGATTTGGGTCAACCACAAGCGTTTAGTTAGTTATTCCGTGGACTTGGGGCTATTTAATTATTTCAGAGATAATTGTAGTAGGGTCATGATTCACTCACTAATTGAGAGTTTCTTTTCATTTTTTTAAACTAGACAAAGTTCTGTTTTCATATATAACATGATATTAACAGACAATTACAACAGCCACTGTGTCCTAACCATATAACCACCTCGTCCTCACCATGAAGGAAGTCTGATACACAAAATATATAGAAATGAGTGAAGATTGCGAACGAATCAAATAATTTGCAAACCAATGAGACCAGCAAATAGAAGCCAAAATAAATTAGCCCATTTCATTTCAGAGAGGAAGAATAGTAGACAAGTCACCTGTATGCAAGATCTCTTTTGAATAACGAAATCACAAAAACTACTATGACCATGATTGTCATCATTACGAGGTAGGCATGCCTATGTACGTATCAATTTTAGTTAACAATTTAGATATTTGAATAGACAGAATGCATCAAGTTATTAACTTGCAAATAAGATACCAGGCCAGTATTTTTATATGAAATTGAGGAAGCAGTATAGCATACAATGTTACAGCGATACACAGCAATGTGGTCAAACTCTTTGGTTTTTATTTTTATTCATGGTAAATTGGTAGGGACTAGGTTCGGGATCAAAATCTATTGGTTGTCATTATAAGACTTAAGTCAAGAGTATATTGCCATTATAATTCAAAACTCAAGAGTATATACAGTTCATAAGTCAAATATATCAATAATTTCTGACTTAGCAACAGCTAAGACATCCCACCTGGTACGTCTACCCTTTTAACCTTATCACAATAGACATACATATCACTCTACCCATCTGTCAAACTCTTTAATTCACAAGTATGCTGTTATTTTTGACTTTACAAATAATCCAAAGAACAAAGTAGTGGTGTTCTAAAATCTATATAACTCATATACTATCCTAGGTAAACTATCACCAAGAACGACTATTTCCATATCAATATCCTAAAGATGAGGTTGAATAATCACTTGTCATTATTGAATAATTGGTATAACACAACAATGTTGAAAAATACGCACAACTCTTAACACATACAACTTAGAAAAATATGTCGTACTCTGAAAAGATGTATTCTAGAGTCGTCCGCCTTACAAAAACCACATAAGCATAACATTTGAACCTCAGCTTTAAAAGGTTGGCAGTCCACCACTTAGAAGTAATAATTGGACTAGTATTAGTTTTGTCATCCAAATGATTTACAGTTTTTGCCTATTCCACGATAAGATTAAGATGGATCATGACGATGATAACATTTATTCAACCATCTCTTAGGAAGATGGGAGTACATCTTTTTAACTTTAGGGTGACTTTGAGGATGGTGGCAAATCTTTTTGACTAGAAAGTACAAAAGAGATTGTTAGGAATCCATAACTTATCCAACTACCAAATATACATACAAATATGTCGTTTTCTTTAGAATCTTGAAAAGGGGAATCTTGATGGTATAAAATCATGAAATCATTCTAATGGAACCAATTTTGAATTATTGGATTCTAAAAATTCTTGACCTCACAATTATGCACATTCGATAGATAGATTTGGCATGTAAGGCTTAAATATTGGTTATCCGAACATTAGAAAAAGAGAGATTATGCGTATATGTTAAAAACCTATACACATTTCAAGCTAAAATGGATACACTTAGACCAAAGATGAGCATTTTGCTTAATTTGAGGCTTGAAAAAATGGTCCATGTGACATTGCTAAAAAATTCTCTAATCGTCCATGCTACAAGCTAATGTAGTCCCTTAAGTCATAATATCAACCCAATTAATCTTTCTAATGTCCTTCAGCCTCCAATAGATCTTCCATCTAACTTTGGAATCAAATTTTATTTAGGAGAAGGCCAAAATAAAGAGTTTTGCAAGAGGTTATTTAGCAGTTTCTAAGCATGAGCAGAGGGAAGCTTTGGAGAAGTATTTTTGCTACAAAACAAGAAGTAACATCCTTGCAAGGTATTCATATTGAGAGAGGTCAAATCCTAGTGATTTCAATATGGTAACTTCCTTTGGATCTTTGATAGCACCCATTGCCACATTTGAATAAAAGGTATTAAATCTAATTAGTTTTTTTTTTTTTTTTTTGCTAGTTTGTCCGTGACCTGCAGGACTAGCCTGTGGCTGAGAAACTGCGACTCAGGGGCATCTAAGCCGTCAAAATCACTTGAGGATCGCACCCGACCTGAGCCACACCAACCCTTAACATGGTTGGATTTTTTGTCCCTGCAGGTTTTGAACCGGTGACTTTAACATCACAGAGTGCCTTAAAAGCACACTCCATCACTAACTGTCCTACACCTCGGGGACAATCTAATTAGAATTTTCAAGAACTTAAAGTTTGTCTTATCTATAGATTCTCCCAATTATAATTTACAAACGTTTAGTTTTTCTATGTGTAAATTTTTAAGCCCATACAAACCACAATCACACTTCAAAACTTATGATTGTTGAACATTCCAACAACACCAAGCACCTCATATATTTTGACCAAACTAAAATCTTAGCCGAAACTGAACACATTTGACTAGGATCATTAGAGAAGCTATTGAAATTTAAAAAAGCCCTAATAATATTAATAGTGAAGATTGGTATAAGCTCAACAAAACTTGGCATCCTATTATTCACCACCTTCACAACCATCATTAACCTTATCTTTTTACCCTCTTCCCCTTCTTGTCCCCTACTTATATTTACCTCACCTTTATTTCCTTATCTTTAACAACATATTCATTGATCGCTTCCTTTGTGTTCTTGTGGTTCTTTGAGCGTTTCATGATGTTTCTTTTTTCTTTATTTTCTTTTTACATTTTTACTCCTTATTTAACCTTCCTCACCCTCTTTCCTTCATTCAAATTTATTCATTTGTACTCTCTTTTTTTCATCTCCTATTGATTCCTCTATGGTTTGTTGGTTTCTTTCCTCACTTATGCCATTTCCTTCTTTCTTTTCTTCCCCTTCTCCTTTTTCCTTTACTTTGTGGATGAAATTATACATTTTTCAATAGTTAACTTTATTTATTTTTACTTCAATTATTTTGCATTGATCCCTTTGAATTAGAATTATTATTAACCATTTCTAACCTTAATTTTAGTATCATTATTATTTTCTTACTATTATTTTTAGCTCTTAAGATCGTACCTAGCAAGTGTAGAGGTATGCAACATGTATGAGTCCAATTTTTTGCTAGCACATAATCAAAATCAATCGAAATCAAAACATTGTTAAGTATTCTTATTGCATTTTAAAACTAATGGCCAAATACAAACTTGATTAGCATTCCTTCAACAAAAATCCATTCAATGCTTTCATAAACTTCATAAAATTTAATCTTGATAAACAAAGTATGTTGAGTGGTTTCTTGAACATAGTCCATTCTCTAACTTAAATATTGTCAAGAATACATCTTTTGATACATCCATAATTATGTATCTTCAACTGTTATAAGAATAATTAAATTAAAATAGCAAAACTTTAGTGATAATTTAATAACATGACATAAAAAAAAAGATGTCACATCTTAAAATTGAAAAGATCCCCAATTGTCTTACAGATAAGTTTGATTATTTATTGATTAAGTTTGACACTTAACAATTTTTTTATTTTTTTTTTAACTATAACGGGTATGGGAAGTTATTTATCTGAATTGAAAATGGGTCTTAGCCGAAGCAACCCTTAATACAATACAGTTTTCTAACTGCTGCTGCTTTTGTTTTTCATCCTTCTCAGGGAGTTTGAGCGAATCTTTCATTGTTTACAATTAGCAGTCCTTTCATGAGAATGCTGCCTTTGTTCGCCATCTGGTCAGCTTCAGTGTTTGACTTTCTAAGAATGTGATAAAACTTGCACGAGTTGAAGTCTTGAAGAACTCTCTTCAATCTGTCCAAGGTTTTGTTTAGGCTGGCATTGCTGAACCTTGTCTCCTTG
>ML779831.1:4176-14681 GCA_009831015.1 Picea engelmannii | reverse complement strand
TTTCTCATGTGTATAGAAAGTAAGGGGGCATATAACCAAAATAACACTAAGTGAAATCCATATTTGAACCAAAATACATCAACAAAGAGTCTATAAATTACTTCTAGAGTCTAAAAGTAGTACTAATTAATAACTATACTCTAGACTATAGATTCTACAATGTAATCATATGAGAGAATCATTGAATTCTCATTATCTACATCCTCAACATGAATAGAATATAAAATGGGATTATGGTTTGATTCCCCTGGCCCTGAAGGTACCAGTACAATGTTCAAATCCTCTGGCTGTGGAAGTGGGTCCAAGTCCATCCAAGAAAGGCATTCATTTTCAAATGATTGTGGTTGAGTCTACACAACCCACTCCGATGAGGGATTGAAATCATCTAAGACTATGCTTCTTGATTTAGGGGTCTTGTTCAACAATTGGTTGCATCTCAACCTAAGGTTGTACTAATTATAAACCATATCATTCAACCATTTTTGTTTAAACAATTTCACTTCTTGGTGTGTATATTCTCAAAAACACTCCAAGTGTGTTCACGTATGGAAGCACTACATATCTGGATCAATATCCACATTGCAAATTTTTTCAAATCAAGGCATTAGCTACCAAACTGCCCCCACCAATAGGCCACAATAATAGTTGAAGGTAAATAAGCTTCAACAAATCAGTTTGAAACCTTGACTCAACTTTTGCAATGAATATTATAATTTGCAAACTTTGAAATTTGTTACCTGTTGGATCCCTTGATTTTCTTTGTACAACCATAGACATGTCGAAGGTACTAATACTCATTGAAATGTAGGAGCTTACTAAGTATCTCATCTTGTATCTTGGGATCAGGGACCATGCACTCAATGCATATGTACAATCCTTGTTTTACCTCCTCATCTGCTTCAAAATATTTTGCATAATGGTACCTTCAAAAGACAAAGAAACTTCAACAATTGAGTTTGAAACTTTGGATAAATTTTTGTAATGAATAAAATAACTTAAAAACTTTTAAGTTACTTACCTTGGGTTCAAGTAATAGCCAATTGCATGTAAAGGTCAATGAAGTTGTTTGTTCCATCTATCATCAATAATTTTCCACAGAGGAATATACTTCTATCTTTTATCACCATATGCTATCTTTATTACCTCTTTGGCCCAATCCATGGCCTCATAAATAAAATCCATGGTGGATTTATCACCATCCACCATTCATAACACTTTCACATGATGCTCACTGAAATGTACTATCTCTTCTTCCTTTTTCCAAAAATAATTTTCAAATAGTTTGTTAACTATGTCTTTCCCTTTAGCCTTTTTTCTCCATTGAGATGCATTCCACTCATCACAAGAAAACATCTTCCACAAGTTGGATCTTTGATAAATCATGGATTACACCATAAGAAAGTTCATTGCAAATCATGTAATAGATGACTGAATAAGCTCGTTTCCCCCAATACATAAGGTTCAAAACCCAGGTGTGGTTGTAGGTGTACCTGGTTATGATATTTTCTTGTTCCACACTCTTCTTCACCCACTCAATTTTTCCAATATCCACAAGCATGAGGTCCAAACAATGGGTTGCACATGGATTCTACAAAATGGTGGGGTGTTTTTCGCTGACAACCTTCTCGCCACAACATAGTTGGAGGAATTTTTTGTGATGAATTATACAACATTCTCCACCCCACCTCCTCAACTACTTCATCCAAAAGAAGAAATACTAATTGTGAATCCTTCACCTGATCAGATGCATCCACATATTTAAGTAACATGGTTCTTTTTGGGAAAGAAATTAGAAAATTAATAATGGTGCATAATCTTCCATAAGTCCATTCATCAGACATGATTTTCCACCCTATTTTACTCCATTACTCATTGAAATATATGAGGTATTTATTTATTTGTTGAACCTCATTGTGTAAAAGTGCCCCCCTACTAATGATGTATAAAGAGGTCCCCTGATATCATTGTCTAGCATAGGTTGATAATACACAAAATTAGTAGCATTGAAAGGTATGATTGCATCATACCACCATCTAGCAATGCATTCCCAAGCAACTTCCTTTCCCATCTTCTTCCATTTATCATTAATGGTGGTATGAGAACCAAGGGTGGTGTGGAGTACAAAGAAAGAGCCAAGCCCACCTAACCTCTTCAAATTGGATGAACCAACACCAAAAACAAGTTCTTATTTAGGTACAACATGAAAACTCGAGGATTCTTCAAAACTAGGGATTTGATATTGAGTGTCATCATGAATTAAACCTAAAATTATCCCTATCTCTTTTAAAATCTTTTTGGCCTTGGATTTTTCTTCTTGGTAGGATTCAACATAACCTAGCATCTCAACTTTTATATCATCAAAAACTTATAGGCAAGGTTTTACATTCCCTCTTGCATGTGCTAAGTGTTGTTTCAAACTATGGATAACCCCACCCCCCCCCAACCAACTTCCTCATGACAACAATTGCATACCATATTCCCCACAACTAATTGGAAATTATCACGTGTTGGATCCCTCTTACCTTTAGGATACATGGAAATTTTTATGCCAACAAATAAATCTACAAACAAAACCCTATGAATTCTTAATTACTAGGAGAAAAACAACATTTGTAAAGAGATTACTACTTAGGGTTTAAAAACTAAAAGGCATATTTGACAAACCTTCACAAGACTTCCAAATTAAGATAAGAAGAGCATCTTCGATAGCCTAAAACAACAACTCCAAAAAGACTCCTAACAATAGAAAAAAACAACTCCAAAAAAACTCCTAACAATAGAAAAAACAACTCTATAACAACCCAAGAAAATAAGAAAATCAACCCTTGAATCAACTCCAAACTATCCCAATAAATTATGAAAATAATCCCTTGAGTAAACTCCAAATCAATCCAAGAAAATCAACTCAAAAACTCTCCAAATCATCCATTCAATCATGTCTCCAAATAATCCCAACAAATTCTTCAAAACAACCCTTTAATCAATGCTCCAAATAAGCCTAAGAAACTCAACTAAAAGATTCCAAATAGCTCAAATGAATTGTGAATAAAATGGAGGGTGGGGACCTCTTTATACAACATTAGTAGGGCCCAAGGGTTAGGTTTTGTGTATTCACTTTTATCAATTTATTGATTAAAAAAAAATTGAATTTATGTTATCCCTAGCCATTGTTGTATGGTTCCTTATAGAACCAACTGGTTTGGCTATTTATGGTTGGTTCTATATCGAAACTAGCCATTTCTGGTTTTGTTCCTTGAACTAGACTAGTGCAACCCCAAAATGGGTCAGACCAACTAGTTTTTCCTGTTCCAGTCTGACTTTGATAACTTTGTTTCAAATGGATGGGATTTCTAGTATTCCCCAATGAAGCTTCATCAAATATCTTTTAGAATAGCCCGATGGTTCATTGGGCCATTTTAGAGCTTATCTCCCAATCTGAATTTTCCCAGTAGTTCATTGTGCCACTTTTCACTTTAAATGATCACAAATTTCAAATGAGCCTCGAGAGTTCATTGGGACATCTTCAAACTTCACAATGTTTTTTTTTTTAATCCACTACACAGTTCATTCAATGACTTTTGAAATGAATATGCACATCATTCCAAACTACTTGATAGTTCATCAAACCATTCCATAAGATTAGAAGCACATATATTTTGAAACACCACAATAGTTTACTGGGCCTCTAAATATGATTCAAATTTTGTACATAAAAGGCACGATCTTCACAATATTTCAAATTAAAAGCATGATTTTATTTATGATTTGTTTAAATTAATGTGAATCTGCTCCCCATATTCAATTCTAAAACAACACATGGGGCTTCCCATGCCTACTTGAAGGTCCACAAGATTTCAAAATAAGCACCACTACCTTAACATTTTCGACAAGCAGTGCTGAAGGAAGTGAAATGTTTTGATTACTAGGAATACCAACAAGTAGGAAATCAATGCATCACCAACATTCTAAGTTGCAAGAGACATGCATACTTCCAGTCCCATTCCTATTAGACCCTTGCAAGATTCATTGAATTTCTAAGTAGGCTCCTTTTGTTTGAATCATTACATAGCTTCAATGCATGCTTTATTTAAATCCTAGACCTATAGTATTTTTCAAAGTTGTAATTATAACCTACCACTTAGTTCATCCTTAATTAATTAGCTTCAAATAGGGGGACGCTTTGTTATAGCTAGTATTGCATTCAAATTGAAGCCATCCCTAGATATAGATTTTGAATCCATACCCCCTACATATTCCCACTCTTGTTGGGAGGAATGCTTATATTATGAACTAGTAGGAGAATGTTTCCTTTCAAAATTCTAATAACTCATATAAGGGGCCTGCATTAAATTATTTTTAGTCCAAATGCGAGCTGCAATTTCAAATTTTCACTTGTGGGAAAGCTTTGGTTGACTTAGCCACATATTGTGGTTATCATTTCTTTCAAATAAAAATTATGCTCAAGTTAGGGTGCATCCCTTATGTCGAAGTTTGTAATGCATATTAGGATCTAAAGAAACTCTGGGGCTTTGAATGCTTGATTTTTCCTTCCAAAAGAGATTGATGCAATTCTAATTTCAGGTTGAATTTCAAAATAATTTTCTAACTAAAATTTTCTAATGTGTTATAGCATTTAAAATGGGTGAATTACAAGACTTTCTATATGGATCTAAAGAAAATAAAGACTAGATAACCAAATAAGGCCAAGTTAGAGAGTACTTCCATGGAGCCTTAATCCAAGGAGAAAATAAGGCTAATATACACAAATACTTCTACTTTCATAGGTGTACAACATACCCCACAATATGGATAACTTTTCCAAATGTATAAAGAAGAAACATGGACCCCCACACCTACTAATATAATTGAAGAGGAAGAGAAAGATTCCACCACCAACCAGAATGTTCGAAGGTCACAATTGCATAATGTAGCTTCTATTCCTATTGTAGTTCCTTGTGTTGAGATGATTAGATGGATCATCAATCACACTGTTATGAAAAACCCAGGGGCTACATAATTGAAATAACTGTTAAATATGTATATTGAATAATGAATAAAAAAATAAGATGATTACAATTGAGAAATGAGGGCTCGCTTATATACCCACACATGGGTACCCATAACCAATAGCCATGCATTTTCATTATTATTAATTATTAATTATTAATTATCATTTAATTATTATATTATTAATATCTTATTTTGTGTGTATTTATGTTCATAACATTGCCTCCCCCTTAAAAATGCTTTTTCCTCAAAGCACTGGTAATGATGGGTGTAAATGGAGAAAATATTTTGATTTCCCATGCTGCATCTTCTTCTAGAAGGTGTTTTCATTTAATAATATATTCCTTGATTACGCGAGATCACAACTTTTTTCCTCTAGTGGCAATAATGGCTTCTGGTTCTAAATTGATTCTTCCTTCTTCATCCAACATAGGGAGCATTGTTTTCACCTTTTGGTGTTTCCCTAAATTTGTTTCTAGACACGATAAGTAAAAAATGTTGTGGATACGACTTTTATCTGGTAATTCCAACCCATAAGCTACGTGACTGATTTTTTTGTTAATTTGATATGGTCCATAAAACTTCCGAGCCGATTTATTCTTTCCTTGGTGTTTAAGAGATAACCGTTTGTAGGGTGAAGTCTTACAAATACCCATTCTTCAACTTCGATTTCTCTTTCTATTCAGTGTTGGTCAACTTGTTGCTTCATTCTATTTCTTGTTGTTGCTAAGTTTTCCTTGAGTATTTGAACAACTTTTTGAATTTCTTATAAATGATCTTTTACTGATGCAACTTTTGTTTGATTTGTGGCTCACTCTTTCCAATATGGTGGTTGATATCCATAAATATCTTGCAATGGTTTCATTTTAGCCGATGTGTGATATGTGGAGTTATACCACCATTCAACGAGGTGCAACCATTGAAGCCATTTATTTTTCTTATCAATGATGAATCAACGAAGGTAGGTTTCTAAGAATTTGTTGACAATTTCTGTTTTTTCATCTATTGAGGATGGGAAGCTGAACTCATATTAAGAGATGTCCCGATTTGTTTGCAAAAATCCCTCCAAAAATTCCCTTTAAAATTGGAATCTCTATCATTGACAAACCATGTAATTTATAAATGTTTTTATAGAAGACTTCAACTATTTGTTTTGTGGAGTCTATTTTTCTTACTCCCATAAAATGTGCATACTTGGTTAGTTTGTCTACTATCACTAAGATTTTATCTTTTCCTTTTGATATGGGTAATCCTTCAATGAAATCCATTGAAATTTCTTCCCATTTTTAGTTAGGAATATGTAACGGATGGAGTACCCTGGGTGTTAATACATTTTCACTCTTGATTCTTTGTCAAAGGCCACATTCTGCTACATATTTTTGAATACATGCACTCATCCCTTTTCAAAAAAATGATTGACGAGCATTATAATATGTTTTGAAAAATCCAACGTGACCTGCGACCGGACAATCATGGGCTTCTTGAAGTACCTTGGTTTTAAATTTTGAATTGGTACTCAAATAAATTCTTCCCTTATACCATAAGATTTCATTATTCCATTCAAACTTGGGGTATTGGGTTAAATCATTGATTATGGAACATGTCTCTGTGTTTTTGGCATATTTAGTTCGGATTTCGTTTAATCATTCCCAAATTTCTATTGATACTGCAAAAAATTGTGCTTCTTCATCTTTCCGTGAGAGGGAATCAACCGCTATGTTATCTTTCCCTCTCTTATGTAATATCTCCATATCAAATGTGGCAATTTTATCTATCGATTTATGTTGTTTAGTAGTCAATGTTTTTTTTGTAACAAATATTGTAGGCTATTATGATCTGTACGTATCAAGAAATTGCTTCCCAAGAGATATTGTCACCATTTTGTTAATTCATGCATGATTGCAAGCATTTCCTTATTGTATGTGGACTGTAAGCATTTTTTTTTTTTAATTTCCTACTTTCAAATGCTATTGGGTGTCCATCTTGCATCAAGACTACTCTGATCCCAAAACCTGAGGCATCACATTCGATTATGAAAGGTTTCGAAAATTCAGGTGTAGCTAACACAGGGGTTGTGGACATAATTTTCTTTAATTTTTCAAAACATTTTTGAGATTCTTCAGTCCATTGAAAGGAGTTTTTCTTTAGGATATTTGTTACGAGGGTAGTTAGATGAGCATAGTTTTTGACGAATCTTCAATAGTATCCTACCAAGCCTAAAAATCCTCTTAACTTAGATATACTCTTTGGCTTGGGCCATTATGTAATTTCTTTGATTTTATTTGGATCTACCTTGACTCCCTTTTTTGATATAATGTGACTGAGATACTCTACTTCCTCCTTGCCAAATGTACGTTTTGACATTTTTGCATAGAATTGATTTTTTTCTAGAATAGATAATACTTGCCCCAAATGATTGATGTGTTCCCTCCATGTTTTGTTGTACACCAGAATGTCGTCAAAGAAGACTAAGACATATTTTCTTAGGTGTGGATGCAATAATTCATTCATAGCTTCTTGGAAGGTAGTCGGGGCCTTAGTTATCCCAAAGGGCATCACCTTGAATTCGTAGTGTCCTTCGTGAGTCTTGAAGGTGGTCTTGGATACATATTCTAATCTTACTCTAATATGGTAATATCTCGATCTCAAATCAAGTTTTGAAAAAAATCTAGCTCCATGAAGTTCATACAACATTTCATCGATGAAAGGAATGGGGAATTTATTCTTGATTGTTATCTTGCTAAGACCATGATAATCTATGCATAATATGAAGGAACCATCTTTCTTTCGTACTAATACAATTGGGGTTGCATATGGGCTTCTAATTTTTGTGATAACACTACATTTTAACAAGTCTTGGACTAATCTTTCTATTTTTGTTTTATGATAATGGGGGTATCTGTATGGTCTAACCTTGATTGGACTTGATCCTGGAATAATTCAATTATATGTTCAATTCTTCTTGTGGTGGTAATTCCATGGGGAGGTCTTGAAATACTTTCTTGTGTTTTCGAATTGGTTCTTGGATTTCTGAGTTTCTAGAGTCTTGTTCTGATTATTGTATTTCCATTTGGTGGCATTGGATAAAATAGGCAGTTGCTCCTTGTCGGATAAGATTTTCCATCTATTGGGATGATACAACTTGTGTTTGGGGAGGTTGAAAACCATATAATTTATACATTTTCCCTTGCCATTTGAATTTCATGAAATGTTCTGGATGATTAACTGAGTATGTGCCTAAAGTTTGCAACCATTGGAATCCTAAAACCATGTCTACTCCTCCCAGGGGTACGATGTAAAATTCAGATTCCAAATTGAAATCTTGAATTGGCAGTTTCACCTTATGGCATTTTCCAACATTTTCGATTTTCTTACCATCTGCAACCATTAACTTCATGTCTAGGACTAGATATAAAAATAATTTGAGGTTCCTTGCAACATTGATGTCGAGAAAGTTGTGGGTACTTCCCGTGTCAATTAATACTATGACATTTTATTTTTTGATATGTCCTTTTAATTTGAGAGTTTGTGGTTGGCTAATGATTGTGATGGCTACTAATGATATTCTTGGTGTGTCATTACCCATGAGATTTGACACGTCATTTTGGATTTTTTCCATTTCTTCAATTACTGATTCTTCTCAATCTGATTCATCATTTTTTTTCTGCTTCACAAGTCTATAATTTTTTTGAGTTGTCTTCTATGCGACACCTATGTCTTGGGTCCCATTTTATCCAAAACATTTACATTTTCCTTCTCTTATTCTTTGGTTATCCAAACTTCTTATTTTATCTTCTCGTAGGTTGGGTGGTATATATTTTTCAGTTTCTGTGTTTGCATTCTGGGGTATGTTCCTTCTTGAGTAAGACTTTCTGAATCTTGATTGGCCATCTAGTTTTTCTTCTGCTACTTTTGCTATTTCAACAGTTGTAACCTCATGCAATTTTAACTCATCTTGGATATGTGGCCTGAGACCACCTATGTAAGACTAGAGTAATTGATTATTAGATAATCCAAATAATTGGGTGGCAAGGGATTCCCATTGGTGTGTAAATTTGTCTATGCTGCCTTTTTGCTGTAACCTAGTGAGTTTTGAGAAAAATTCTTGCTCCGAAATGCCCTGGAATCTTTTAAAAAAATCGTTTTTGAAGGACTTCCAAGTGTATGATTGGATTCTTCCTTTCCACCACAGGTGCCAATTGTATGCAGTTTCTTTGAGGTACATGGGCGCATATTTAACCTTTTCTTCATCGGTTGTAATATTATATATATGGAAGTATTCTTCAATTTTTTTAAACCAATTCATGCATTAGTTATCGCCTCCATTGTATTTTGATAGTTCAATTTTGGCTTTGGGAGGATAAATCATTAAGGGTTGATGTTGTGATATAGGTTGGGAATTTTAATTGTAGGGAGGTGGTGGCGGCGGTGGTGGTGATGTGTTAGATGTGCTTGAGTCACTTGGCTGTGGTTGGGTGGCTTGTTGGTTCCCTTGGAATTTTATTAAATTTAAAATCTCATTAAGATTTTCTTCCTGATGTTGTGTCATCACAACCATAGTTTGTTGAAAATCGTCATTTATTTCTCATTTAAAGTTTCCCAAACCTCGTTGTAGGTTAAAACCGAGTTCTTGAAAAATATCGTCTTTAAGATCTTGTTTTAGATTATCCATGCCTTTTCATAATTCGATTCCGACTTCCGTTGAAATTTTTTCTTTAATATTATGGGTCAAATCTTGTTTGAGTGCCTCATTACTGATCCTTATTTTCTCTCTCAAATCCTCGTTATTTTTTTTAATGCTTTTTTCGAGTAATTGTCAGGCATTTTTTCATTCTTGGTCTATTTTTTCAATTTGGTTTTTAAATTCTGGCATTTTTATGGTATTTGGGGGTGAATACTTTCCCTCAATTTTGACTTGATTAGGATGCCCCTAATTACTCAATCTCTTAATATAGAGTTTAAAGTATTTTAATAACTTAATTTTGACTTTTATATAAAAACAATAAATAATTTATAATTTTTTTTTTTTTATATCTATATATTTATATATATATAAATGGGTTCTTTTGAAATTGTACGACCATACGTACGATTTAATAGCCGGTGGAGGAGGCTATCAGGGAATGTGTCAGGGAGGTTATCAGGAAATTGTATTGGAAGGATTGACTATTCGCAGGTCTGGTTGGAGGTAGAAGGAACATGGAATGGGGACACGGGAACAAACACAGAGGTCGGGGGGGTAGGGGATAGGGATGGGATGAAGTGTGATCCGGATTATTTTCGGCACGAAATGAGAGAGGAGATATAATAAAGAAATGCACAAATATATTGCAGATATTCAATAATATAACATAAATGTATCAAAGATGCAACCATAAACATAGATATACAGTAATACACAATTTCTATTAATCAGAGAAATGTACAGAGACTGTAAAAATACAGAGTGAAAGACTCACTAGAATGGTGGCAGCTTATCTCTGAGAAGAGATGTGACG
>ML779830.1:572271-585233 GCA_009831015.1 Picea engelmannii | reverse complement strand
ATATCAAAATTAACTTGTACCTTGAAAGGCGAGGTGCCTCCAAAGTGGCCACTTGATGAAGATGCGCCTGATGCTATCGGCAAGTGTTGAAGGATGTGGGCAAAATTCTCCATCATTTCGTCCCTCTGTCGCGTGAGAGCTTGCTCAAGCAATAGATTGATAGGATCGTCTATTCCGTCGTTTTTATTTTCTTCCGCCATTGAGGGTTTCTTGGGTGTGTGAGAGAGATTGTCTTCAAGAGAGACAAGCTCGAGACCCAACTTGCTATACTCAGACCTCGTCGGGGACATGCACTGAAAAAATGATCAAGAGCAACCTGCTCTGATACCACTGATCCGGATTATTTTCGGCACGAAATGAGATCGAAGATATAATAAAGAAATGCACAGAGATATCGCAGATATTAAATAATATAACAGAAATGTATCGAAGATGAAACCATAAACACAGATATACAGTAATACACGATTTCTATTAATGAAATAAATGTATAGAGACTGTAAAAATATAGAGTGGAAGACTCGCTGGAATGGTGGCAGCTTATCTCTGAGAAGAGATGTGACGGCTACTCGCATTCGCAAGAAGATGATTACAATGAGGCTCTGAAGGCCTTTTTACAATAAATGGGAATGCCAAAATTCCTAGACATCCAAAAACCTAACCCTAGGAGATGAAGCGCCAAAAGTCATGTGGGCCCCGTTTGGGTAAGTGAGTACATCAACTTCCCGGGGTCGTAACTTTTGCATACGATCTCTGTTTTAGGCGTGTGATAGCTCGTTGGAAAGGTATCGTCGAGGAGATTCATTTTGGGGGCTCAAATATTCCTTCAGATATCATTGAGAACCTCTATCTCAAAAAAACCTTCATTTGGACCCTCAAAATGGCCCCGAAAGTTAAAACCTGCTAAAAATAGTAAATTGCCAAAATTGCCAGAAAGTCGTTTTGAGCCATTTGGAAAAGGTGGGTGGCCACCAATATCCACCTAGATCACATCAACATGGTGGCGTCGGGACTCCACGTCAGATCATCCTCTGGGAGGTGTTATTGTTTAGCGCCAAAAGTAGCAACCCATCCCAAAGCACGCTTTGGCAGATCCTGAAGTCGGTGGGTGGATATATTTAGTAGTAGCACTAAATATAGCCATAGGAATGGAGTTAGTGATCACTAGGCTCTAGTTAGGGAGTTCGAAAATCAGGTGAGCTGGGAGTGGCTCACATCAAAGCACCCGAAACACGAAGTTGCGAAGCGCCCAGGAATTGGGCCCATGGTCACAGCCCGAGGTCACATAGAAGGTGGGGCCAAGAAGAAAGGTAAGCACCCAACTCATGATTGGTGACTCAGCTTTTCAAGGAAGCAATCATGGTCATCAGATGCATAGCAGATCCGATCATCGATCTGAGAGGAGGGATTTCTTCAATCGGGTATCGAGGAATTTGTAGTCAAGTAATGCGAAATATCCTGAAGCGCAAAATCCAAAAGCTTCATATGGGATAAGCGTTAGGTCACAACCCAAGGTCACGTTTAAAAATGAGCCAGAGGAAAAGGAGCTACCGCCTGAGCCCTAGAGTGCCAAGACATGTGGCATCTGCTTAGTGCTGATATGTGGCACTCTTTTCAAGCATTCTTAGACATGCCTCTAGCCTGTTTTTGAGTGACACATGTCACCTCTTTGTCTACGACACATCGTCATGGTGGCGTCAGGCCTCCACATCAGATCATCCTCTGGGAGGTGTTATTGTTCAATGCCAAAGGTAACACCCCATCCCAAAGCACGCTTTGGTATATCCTGAAGTTGATAGGAAGATATATTTGGTAGTAGCACTAATTCTAAACGATGCGCCCAGATCTCATATCATGAACATATTAGTGGCCACAATCTATTGCAGGGATGCAACGTGTTTGGTCGATAATTTTCTTAGTTGGTCTCACAATGGAAACCATGGTAGGGCGAAAGTGATACATGGCGAAAGGTGGTGGATTGCGGGCCCAAAAATGGTCTGAACCCAAACCACTTTTGAGCAGCCCCATAATCACATGTGTATATGGCATCATATCCTAGATCAGCACATGGCCGCCCCCTAAGGTTTAAGTCTTGTTGAGTCCCCGAGGAAAAGCAGTTAATGGAAGGCAGGTCGGGTGGTTGAAAACTTGAATCACTCAGTAATTAGAAGTATGGAGGAGTCGACCATGGAAAACAAAGCTGTCAGCCCAAGGTACCCCTGTGGATGAATTTTTCTGCAGGCCCATGCTGATCTAAGCTCGCGTCTGACAGAGGGATGCACACCCAGTATGATAGAAGAAAGCACAGAGGAAAGGATTTGAATGTAGTAGCTAGGTCACACTCCTGGTAGTGGTGGATTGGTCTGAGTATAAATAGGTAGTTTTGATATTTTGTTAAGGCCATCAACTAGTTGAGAAGAGCTCCCTATTTTGTAATGTTTTGATACCAGAACTGTTCTCTGATTATGTATCAAATTTGAGACTTTCATGTTAATAGAAGTCAACTTCTTTTCATATCTCTATAAAACACTATGCTAAAACACTCGGGCATGGAGGATCCAGTTGAGGGTTGTTATGCTGTTGTAATGTAGGTTTGATTATAGTGGTATTGTGACCAGTTTTAGTCATCTCCCTTGTTATCTTTTTCCCTCTTACACTGAATGGCTCGGGCATGGAGGATCTAGTCGAGTTGTTGTAGCCACATTTTGATGTAGGTTTGATCATTGTGTTGTTGTGACCGTGTTGTTTGGACATATTTCAGTGTCTGAAGCTTGAGCTTAAGAGTGATCTTGAATCTGAGTTTTTATTCTCTGACTTGCTTGAAAGCCTAATGCCCATAGTAGTCGTGTTCACCTTTCTCACTAAGTCTTCCCTCTACTCACAATTAAACTCAATTCACTAAGTGAATTTAATGTGTCCCTCACTTCCCTGTGCATTTCTTGTCCAATTATGTGTTGAACACCATTGATATTTTGAGTTTTTTCCATGGAACTCCACTCATATAAAACTATCATCCACTAAAAACTCTGATGGGTACTGGGCTTATCCTCCCTCAATCTGAGGGTGACTCTCAGTGATTATAACTCCATCATGACATCTCTCCATACTGGATGACTAGTTGCCTCCTCATAACATGAAGGCTCATAATTAATGATGTGGCTCATAACTACAACATAGCACAAATATATCTAAGGTTTATTTCTCTCTCGGAAGGTACCGGAAGAAGTTGCATGTCCTTCTTCCTCCTGCAAATTCTGACGATCCTATGTAGGTATCTTTCGACCTACTGCAATATCTCTAGGAACATCAACTGGAGCTATAGGATCAACGTGATAAATTTGATCAATAGGCTCAATTGTCTCCCTTTGCATTGCTGGAGTGTAAGGGGGAGAAGGCACCATCTCTTCCTATCTCTCACTATCAATATCAATGTGAGATCCTTTAGATCTTATGAAGGATACCTCCTCCTCAAGGGTAACATCTTTGCTCACCTCAATCTATCTCTGACCAGGCATGTAGCTCTGGTATGTGTTCGAAGACTTACTATACCCCACAAATGTACACTTTCTATCTGAAGGGTTTAGCTTGGTCCTTTTCTCCTTGGGTTCATGAATGTATATTGGACACCCAAATATCCTAAAGTGTCCAACCTCAGGCTTCACTGATGAATTGTGTCCATACTAGACTTCTTGTGGTTCCCTCGTGGAACACATGTCTAAGACATATCGAGTTTCCCTCATGGAACCAATGTCTTTTAATACATATCGACATTTCTTTGTGAAACCAATGTCTTGGTTCATTCATTTGATTGTCTGTGGCATGTCAATATAAAGTCTACATTCCCCCCTACTAGTCCACACAGGACCCTCCGGGGAGAATGTCTCACGTTGTTGCCTCAAACATCAACACATTGACACAAGCTACATGTGATCTCGACTAAGGAGGATTTGTCACTGCTTCTCATGTCCATCTCGATCACTCCTCACCAAATACTCATGTTGATCTAGAATACCAGCAACACCCATGTCATGGTTTGACACTTACGCTTAAATTCAAATAGTTGTGTAGCATTTTCCTCCATTGGTCTCTATATCTAAATCTTTATCACCCATGAGCATTTCAATGAATATCACAAATATATCAATGAAATCAAGAATCCACTGGCCTCTTAAGAGAATATCTTTCACACAATGTTTTCTATATCAACATTTCCACATAGGTACTTCCATGAAAACCTTACACAACAAATAGATCCACTGAATAATCCAAGGAGACAATTCACATTATGTCGATGCAATGACAAACACGTCTTTACACAACTATATACAATGAACCTGCAAATGATGCGTCTTCTACTATGACCAACACACATCCATCATATACTCGATGTCATACGGATAACCATGTTGATTTTCTAGTGCTAAATTAAACAAGCACAATTTTCCGCAAGTGGTAATTACTTCCAATGATATACAATATTACTTTAGTAAACTCTAGAACATCACTAAGTAACTCCAAAAAATTCAACTACTTAGAAACTTCGGTCTCTTCCTTAGATCACTTCCCATGTGTGACAGAGAAAAAATATGTGTGTCTATTGTTGTGTCTTCCAAGTGTCTTTTTATAGTAATATTAGATTGATCCAAAAAGACACGTCTCTTTGAAAATTAAAAATTTAATTTAATTTTCTTTTTTTATAAATAGTTGGAGAATATCTCCGTAACTACCCAAAGATTAATTTGTTTATAATTCATCCACAGAGCATTTGAATTTGTTAAATTGTTCTTCATAAATTCATGCGATTCTTTGCATAAATATACACAGAAGTAAATATCCAATACATTCCTCATATTTAGGTAATTAGATATTTTATTAGAAATTATTGCCCACCATAATTTATGGAATTCTTTCTATAATTTAGGTAGGAGTAAAAAGTAAATATGTTGTACACAGAGATTGTAACAACCCCATAAATTTAACACTCCCAACATTTTCCTCTACTCTCATTTTCCTGGGTCCTCCTGTGAAGAAGTCAAGCCCAGTCCCGCTCTGATACCATGTTGTTTTTCTTCATATGAGATATGATCGATGTATTATTACACATATGGTGACCATCCATAAAAGGATGTGTTCCTTGAATAATCAATATCTATTTATTATTATCATTTACTTATTATATATGATACTTAATAAACAATAATTATATTATTAATTATTATTCTAAGAGAATGTCTTCCCAATGTTGTCCAAACATCAACATTAACAAGGTAGATAACCATACAAGATAAGTTTGAATGTTTGAACAAAAAAAGACCCATACCGAGTCAGACTAAAAAAATCCAAGTCAGTATCAATCATGGAAATGAGGCACCTAAGAAGTAGGTGAGGAGATGTTGGTGTTGAGTCTCGCATCCATAGAAGTCCCAACTTGCTTACATCCATCCCAAGTATCTTAGAAAGAACCACCATTATGTTTAATTAAATAGGAAACCATTATAATGAACAACCTATTATGGTCTTTCAATGCTTCCAAATGTTGCTTAAATTGTCGACATTCTTGGTCCTTTGGGAACATTCCTTGATCGACCATGGTCTTAGTGTGCTAGTACAACTCTAGGGCCCTCTATAATTTAGATTCCCTTGTCTGAATGCAATCCATGTGTAGAATTATATTACCCACCATTGCATCAACCTCTTCATTTTCCCGGACAACCCATATAATCTTCACGTTCTCTTCCAGAGCTAGCATGGAAGCCTGAACTCCCTGAGGAAGAGACACAACATAAAACTCTGCAATCATGGAAACATGAGTTTGGTGTACTGGGGTCTTTCTTAATTTGGTGGCACTTGGAGCCATGGAAGTGCGAGGGGGAAAGACAAGAATAGGCCTACAATGAACACGGGGAGAGACAAAGATCGCTTTAGGCATGAACCATAGATCAAACAGAAGCCAACAAAAAAGGTTAGAATGAGACAAAGGGAACCTCTGCTCCATTCTTGACCAACAAACAATCATCATAACCTCAATAGAGAAATGTACAGAGGAACTAGGAGGTCATTAACAATCATGAAAATCAACTTAACTACAAGTTGTCCAGAAATCAGTCTGTTGGTCTTTTCCTAGATTCTCCCTCTTTGGGAAATGAATGTCCTTGTGTTCAAAATGAGTGCTCTCTCATGGGAGTGGCATGTCAGAAGAGATAGGACATGTCACCACCAAAACTACCCCATGGTCCTCGATCTCTCCAAGTGGCACCTGATCCAAAGATTTTTTTTATAAATATATTAATTTATATGGAAAAAAATAACACGTCAATTTATATACTCCCAATAACTAAAAACGTAGGGAGACACTAAAAAGTTTAAAATAAAGACAACAATTCCATACATGCCATTTTAACTTCAATTGTGAATTATAAACATACCATCATATAGTTAGGTTGAGAAATCTCCAAACACTTTAATAAACATAAATTTTTGTTCAAAAAATTAACCCTCTAAAATTATAATGGTAAAAATTGGATTGAAAGTTTTTTTGGAAAAGTCAATTTGCTTGTTATTTAAGAGGCATGTGTATATATGTTTTAAGGTTTTATGTTAATTAGGTTTATCTTAGGTGGTTGGAAGGAATGATTTTTATCCTCCCCACCTAGGTTCAATTCTCGCCAGTGACATGTTGAGCTCTTAACAAGTATACTGTTGTAATGGCTTCAATCTGGGTTTTTCCCCAAACTTTGTAATATATATATATATATATATATATATATATATATATATATATATAATAAGAATAAGAATAAGAATAATAAGAATAATAAGAATAAGAAGAAGAAGAAGAATAAACTTAAAATGTGAAGTGCATAGAAATTTTGTATTCTCACAACAAATCAACAATTATATTAGTACAAAAGTTATATTTATATAAATACCTCTCTTGATGATGATGATGATAATAATAATAATAATAATAATAATTTGTTTTTAAGGTCACGACCAAGCCAGACACCAAATTGGTGTATGAGACCCCCTTGTTTGTGGGACAAGGGACCAGGCTCCATGCAACGATTTGACTGCTAAAGTCTACAGAGGTATGCATACCCTACCTCCCTCTAGTATACATACATATAAAGACTATTTATTATCATTCCACATATAAAAAATCTTTGTGAATACATATTTCTTTTTTAACCTAAAAACCACATATCAACTAGATCTATTATATACAAAAAGATTCATACATCCATCCCCTTGGTTTGGACTTTCCTACAAAGAAAACCATATCCCCAACCAGGGATTATTATCAAAGTATAGTGTTTCATTGGTATTTTCCTTGATCAAAGTATCACGAAAAAAGACTTTCAGACTTAACAACTTATAATTATGCATGCTATATATCTAATTAACCAATACATATAAAGTTAGACCTATTATCCAATGCTTGGAGGAGATGTGGACTCCTCCTTTGCCACCTCTAGAACCAACTCGATATTCTCAGCCTCTACCTAAGCCTGCTTTGTTTGTTGAGGATGCTTATAGGTCTCAATTGGATAAGACTTTCTCCCCACTGAGCTAAAACATCCCNCCCCCCACCCCTACTTTCCTTTTCCCTCCTCACCTACTTCATGAGAGACAATGATCCTGACCCCAAACACCATGTTGCAGACCACTTCAAATTTACCTTCAAAATTCTAAGGTTGTGGAGAATTTCCTGTTGGTCTTCCTTGGCCTTATCCATCACTTGGGCCACCAAAGTCTTAACCAACCAATATGTCTCCATGATCCAAAACTACTTTGTATCATTAGTCCAGGAATAGATTGGGTTTTCCACCCACTCTTGCACCTCCTTAAGAAATCTATCATTGATTCTCGCTTAGCTATAACCATAACCTCCACTTCCTTCATCTACTCCTTAGCCCCGATAGAACACTTTTCTTCATATCACTCCTCTACTTAGTCTACTTTCATATTTCGCTATGGTCGCCATTTCCCAAGCTCATGAGGAGGATGCATTACTAGCCCCTACCTTCCCCTTATTATTCCTAGCTTCCCCCCCTTTCCCCATTCCTCTCGCCATCTTGGAAGCCCGACACCAAGAAAACTGAGGACCATAGTTAAGCTCCTCCAAGAACACTGAGGACCAAAATTCAAACGAGAACAAACTCCTTCACCTCCCTAAGTAATGTAGGTATGCTAAACTACCACAGAGGAAGCCACACCCAAATCTTACCAATTCCCTCATTCAATCTCAAGAAATGGCTAGAGCCATAAGGTATTTTTGTCGTTTAAGCTTCCCTCGAGCCACAAGAACTCCCAAACAGACCCTCTCCTCCTTCAAGACAAAATTTACCTTAGCCTATAAGGGTGAGCTCCCCCCTGAAAGAAAAGGGTCACCATCAGATCTACGTCAATTCATCTCCCATCTCCAACTCAAGCTAACCATAACAACAACACCCTCCTCATCTAGAAATAAGTCTCACCTTCCCATGATGCAAATCATTTCCAGAACTTCGAGATCCCGCCTTATCACAACATCATATTGTGTATCCATCTCTATACACTTCTCCATGATTATAGAGCCACCCCACATTAAACACTTCATCATTCCGTTGTACCTCGCTCCCTCTCTATTTGAATACGCCGTGAATTCTTCAGATGGATAGGGGGGTCAAGTAGCCTATTTGCCAAAACTTTTCGTCATCTGCTCCTGCCTGGCAATATATTTTGATTTCAAAACACATCTAATCATTGTTGCATGTCGAAGTGGTGGCCAGGTGTGATGTGTGTGCTTTTGTGGTTGCACTTGTCAACACCCCATCTGGGTGTGTGAATACCTACTTTGATATAAATATGTTTCAATAATTATATATATTATTTACACATGTCCACACAACATGTTCTATGGAGATGGGGAGGTTAAGTAAGTATAAATGTGTACCCACATAGGAGGAGGGAAGAGTGATCAAACAAAAATGTTTATTATTTACACACAAGTTGTTCACAAATCACATCCCACATAGGAGAATGAGAGGTTGACCAAGCATAATCATGTATTATTCACACACTTCTATCTAAACAATTGTGTATTACTCACACATAGGAACCTACACAACACATCCCACATATGAGAAGTGGAATCTAATCAAACACAACTACATATACGCACCCACACAACACAACTCACAAAAGAGGAGGGGTATCGAGGGAAGACACCCGCATCCACGAAAATCATCCCACAAGCAAGAAGGAGAGACACCCACACCCACATGACACAACCAACAAAAGTATACAACCAATCAACCATATTGTTAGTAGCAAGGAAACTACCTTTATGAACACCCATTAACAAAATTTTTTTACAATATATTGAAACTTCAATAGCAAATTTATTGAAACTTTAATGGCTAATTGAACAAACCTTACAACCAAATTAAAATAACATTTGAAAAGAAAAAAATAACAAAAAAATAATAACTAATATGTAATATAATTAGATTAACACTTCTTATTATTCCCTATTTAGCATAATAGTGTAATTGATTTATGCCAATAGTATTTTATTACTAATTACTACGAGGCAATGAAACAATTTCTCAAAGTTTAGCATATTTAGCATAATAGTGTAATTGATTTATGTCAAAAGTCTTTTATTACTAATTACTATGACTTCTCAAAGTTTAGCTTTAGGGAGTTTTAAAAATAATATTTTTATTAATATTTTATTTCAATTATTATGTATATTATTTGAATAATTTTCTTCTTTTTCTTTTTGAAAATTAAAAAAAAAATCCACTTTCAATGTGCAAGTGGTTTCCCATGTATAGATAGGATTACAATGACAACCACATACTTTTCCAAAATCTCCTATCAGTTATAAAAACATTATTATTATTATTATTTAATTTTAATTTTAATTAATTAATTAATATTATTTTTTATTTATAAAAATGATCACATTTATATATATTTATATATATTTACCTTGTCAAGATTTCATGTGTGGCAACAAATGCTATAATGAATATGGATTGAAGTAGGAATATGAATATGTAAGGCCCTCTTTAATGTGCAACCAACCTCTTACCATGTGGACATGCAATTGTATATATTGGCACACAAAATTAGAATTGAGACACTTATTAATTTTGGCTAGCTTTAATGAGTTATAAGAATTTAATAATAAATCAATTGAATTAATTGATATATTAAAATTTAAGAATGTGTGTTTTTATAAAAAAAAATCTAAAGGAAAAAAGATTAATTTTTATTAAAAGAAATAAAAATTACATTTTAAATAATGTTGAAGGCATGTATTTAGTCTAGATAAAAACTTACAATCTTGAGAGAAAAAAAGATGTAGCTAAAGATACCTAGTGAAGGCGATCTCAATACACTTTTAAACAACAAGAAAATGAATAGCTACAAAACTCAACCAAGAATACATAGAAAAGGAAAACCAGATGAGAAACCAGACAGACCAGGCCAAAGCGACAAATAAAACCTCCCAGGAAACAATAGCGGAGTGACAACAAAACTAGAAGTCCTGCAACCACGAAAGAGAAGACAAAAATTGCATGCCCAAAACAGGACCTCTATTTATTGACCTGAATCACAATCCTTCCTGAATGTTGAACCCCATATTAAATCGTTATATGGTATTGTTTTTTACCGACTGACTTTCCCATTAAGAGAGTTGGCTTTGCGTGTAAATGTTTATATCGAATATGTAAGCTGTACGAAATCAGAATCAATGGTGGCCTCTTCATGCATTCTTATCTGAGAAATTATAGTTTCTCAAAATGAGTTATCCAAAATTTCTCTTTTGCAAGCAACCTGCTTGTGGGTTTGTTTATGAGTGTTCAAAAAAAGTTTTGTATCGTTGAAGTGCTCTCTGTGCATAACCAATTGCAATTTAAGGAGAGTTATTTCTGTGCTTTTTCCATGCTTTTGATTTCACCATGAAATTGAAATCCTTGAACCTGGTTCTTTCTCTATTTTGGAGTCTCTACTTTCAATTAAATATTTGTTTCTTACAACTTTCCTGTATTTCAAATATAACATACGATGCTCTTTCTCTAGCTCTTATGTTGTCTATGGTTTGAAAAATGAACTGCTTGGCTCGGTTGCGATGCAGGTTTAAGTTGAAGCGTGCCACATGAATTCAAGTTGCACTGTTGCATATGGTCTTTCCTGTAATAGGAGAAACAGGGACAAGTTCTGTTTTTGGATATTAACCTGCCTTTTCCCATGAATTCCTGAAATTGCATTGGTGTATGTTAGTGCCCATTTGCTCAAGTCTGTTCTTAGAGTGCCTTCTTCTGTGGTCTATCTGTAGCAATGGTTTTTGCAGGGTTGTCTAGTGATCTCAGAGTTCACAAGTGTAAGTCTTTCATTTTAAGACTTCCATTGGATTCTCGATCCAATGGACAACTGGGATATGAGGAGATTGACTTTTCAGATGTATTTGGTCCTACTATGGATTTAACAAATAATTTTCAAGGAATTCCTTGCCTTAAGGATCCTCAAACCATAAATAGTCAATCTCACTCGCTAGTTTGCCCATCGCTTGAACTTAATCTTGGAGGACAGCTGAGAAAGCTTTCTTTGAATAACAAAGACCAAGGTGAGGAAGGGAATGTATTGGAAAAACCTGAGAGTATTGTCGAAGGACCTGATTGTTCATCCCTTTATTGTTCATCTTAGATACTCCTTCCAGGTGCCATTTCCCATCTCTCTGAATCTTGGTTATGATTGTTTTTTACCTACAATTAAAATTGTAAATTCCATTTTGGTAGTGCAAAGCTGCATGTTAGTTGTCTCTTTTAGTGCTCTCATCTTCCATTATCGATTTGTAAAATGTGTCCCTTATTCATGTATGACCCAATAGTTTTGATACCTTCCATGGAGTTTACACTTTAGATCTACAAATTGCAAGTCAAATATGTCTGTAAGAGAGGAATCATG
This sequence comes from Picea engelmannii, assembly GCA_009831015.1. Lineage (NCBI taxonomy): Eukaryota > Viridiplantae > Streptophyta > Pinopsida > Pinales > Pinaceae > Picea > Picea engelmannii. The sequence goes on along the minus strand of ML779830.1, from coordinate 573,272 downwards.
ATAGATTAGTTTCCTGAGTGGGCCTAATGGTTAAGAACATGTGTTTCCTCTTAAGAGGTCACAAGTTCAAATCCAGAGGGGTAGGGTATGTATACCTCCGTAGACTTTACCAGTCAAATAGCTGGGTGGAGGAGGTCCCTTGTCCCATAAACAAAGGGGTCTCATACACCAATTTGGTGTGGCTTGGACGTGACCTTAAAAATAGATTATTAGTATTATTATTATAGTTTAGGGTATTACTCTATTTTTTATTAGTTCCAGCCTGTAAAGAAAGAACTGGTGAAACTTGACAACCAATGGCCATAGTAAATCTGCAAGAGTAGTTTCAGGAATTATTTACCCAGTGATGAGAGCGAGAGTATATACTAACACAACAGTGCACCTTGCACCAGCCCAAATTCTCAATTTGGAAATACAAAAAAAAAATTCGAATCGATTAAAACTTGGGACTGTTCTCCGTTTCACTGTCCTTCTGTACTGACTTTAGGTCAAGAGTATGGGTATTTTATTTCTAGTGTTGAAAGTGGAAAGAAAGAAAGAAAGAAATTATTTTTAACGTCCACGAGGCTAAAAATAGCCTATGGGACAGATTGCTTTTCCATCTGGATTTTTTATTCGGCCCTTTTCTTGTGAAGTTTTACAATAACTGCTCCTAGCTTCTTGACAAACTCTTTGCTGAATAGATTATCCCAAGAACTAGCTGCCAGAATACCTGCATAATTTTCCCTACTGTCTTTGAGGGCCTCACATTCTAAAATGATATGTTTTTATGTTTCCACTTTTCCGGAAGAGCACAAAATACATACTCTTTCCTCCCACATTTCTTTTGGCCTTTTCCAACGCCCTTTTTCACAACGTAGTTGATGAGAATTAGTCCTTAATTGAGCAATAAGAATTTTAGATCTCCAAGAAATATTGGCCCCTATGTACGCCTTTTGTTGATGGTTATGAGTGGGGTTAAACTCTTCAATGTAGTACTTCTTCTTTCTCCCTAGCTCTTT
>ML779830.1:552029-569870 GCA_009831015.1 Picea engelmannii | reverse complement strand
GTCAAGCCCTCTACTTTTGTAGATTTTTGAAACTTGCAGCGCAAAATAGCATGTTGCAATTCTGATGTGATTTCCATTTTCTGATATTTTAAGCCAGACAAATTGCTTATTTGAGTCTTCTTTTTCTAGCTGAATGAAATGACCTTATTTTTCTCTTACTAATACCATGATACCCCTATTCCCTTTTCCATTCCCTTCTTCCTTGTTCCACACTGCTATCTTCCAATAGCCTTCAAACAAAGGTGTCTTGCACCCTTCATGCTCATGTGTTTCTATGAGGCAAATTATGTCTCTATCTTTCGCAATAGGACCTAACCCAGGTCCTCGTCTCCATGGGTAACCCCTGCAGTTCCAACAAACTAATCTTAAGGAAACCTGGGTACGATTTTATTGCTATTTGTTTTAGCATGCAAGACTCACAGTTGAGTCTTTGTCCATGCTTGCCCATACTAACCTTGCTTCTTCATTTCCTGCTAAAGAGTTTGTTGCCTCTTCTTTGTTATCGTCTTGCTGCCTTGTTTTGGAAGGAGGTCCAAATTACGCTATCACAGCTTTACCTTTATAGATCTCAGCATTAGGTGTCAGGTTGCATATTGAGTTGTAGGATCTATGCCTGGTTCGGGTCATCCAGGCTGAAACCTATCATTAGTAAAAAACTTTAGGTTTAGGGTCACTAGTTGATTCAAGGTGATCAACTATATGACATTCACATGAGTGGTATTTGTGTAAATGTGGGTATCCTAACCTCGGGTTCCCAGGTGGCCACATAAATACGATGTGATGTGTATTTATTTTTATTATTTTATTACCACATAAATACGGTATGATGTGCATTTATTGTTATTTTTTTATTACCACATAAATACCGTGTGATGTGTATTTATTGCTATTACTTTATTTCTCTATTGCATATGTCATGATATCTGTGTTAAATGGGTTTATGGATCCAAAAAGTGACATAAGCAAAGGTGATTGAGAAATGTTGTCAAACCAAACAACTAGTGAAGAGTTTGAAGCCACTAGAGGAAGTGTAAGAGAGAGTTGACTGGTGAAAGGAAAACCTTGTGTAGAGAGTCGACTAGTGATCGAGCGTATAGTTTCAGTGGAAGAGTCATCGACTTGAGATCAAGTGGCTCTGTAAACTCTCGTGTAAGAGCCAATTGATTTGGTGGAGGTAGCCATGCAAACGAAAGGCTCGAATTCAGTGAACGTACCAAAATTATTTTTGGTTTCATAGAAAAAAGGGTTTGATTTTGGAAAGATGGTTGAGAAGTCTTGTAAAGTCCGCCTATTTTTTAAAATATTTCCTTGGTTTGTGGAGAAATATATATATATATATATATATATATATATATATATATATATATATTGTTTTTTTAAATTATTATTTAAGTGGGTGGAGACTTTAAGTGGAGCAGATATGTATTTTTCAAAAATCAAATGGACATTGGGAAAGGGAGATGGTGTGTAGAGAATTAATGGTAAATATGAAGAAAGATAAATTTGAGGTTGAAAAATTTATGGTAAATATAATTTTGAACAGTGGAAACTTAAAATGCTAAATTTGTTAGCAACAATAAGAGTTGTGACGGTGGAGTAACCCTTTCACAATTATTTATTTTGGAGTTGCAGAATTATTTATTGCATGTAAATGAGCATACTAATATAAGACTTGGTTATGCATGCATACCCCTAGTAAATAATCAGTAAACTCTAGACTTAGACCTAGGTAATAGGGAGGGCATGTTGTATGGTTTTGGTAGCCTTTCGTATGGTGCTCGTGGATTGCATGAAATGAAGCCTATTCAAAGGCTTGGTGAACTCCATTGTAAATGGTCTTGAAGGTGAGCGGTGAAGGCTTACTTGGATGGATATGGTCAAGGGAATGATCATGTCAAGGTGGAGCATTGAGACTCCATTGTAAGGTACTTGGCCGAGAGAGGAAAAAATTCACTTGGGTTGGCTTGGACGAATTTGGTCAAGGTTTCGAATGCAAAGTTTCATTTGGAGCACTGAAGGTGTCCATGTTTGAAAGGTGGGTCTATATTTCTCTCTAGAAAGGATGATGTGTTTAGAGCTTTGTGGTGAAAAGAGTATTGGTAGGCCAATCAGGTGTTTGAGAATAGATGATAGAGGCGGGTTCACATCCTTGGAATTTAGAAATTATTGCAATGAAACTTGGATCAAATGGGCATGTTCAGTAATGCTAAGTTGCAACAAGAGTTGTGGGAAGAAACATTCATGCTATCTGGTAAATCGATCACCATTAGTTGCAAAAAGAATGGAAGATTCCAGAAGAGGTATGAACAAATCATCTTGTGATTACTCAAATGTGAAATTTTTGGTTGTGATGTTTATGCTCTTCTCAACGTTCTAAGTAGGACCCATATCAAATAGGTAGATTTTTGTTGGTTATGGTGATGGTGTTAAGCGATACAAATTGTGGGATCCTACTACCCACAGAATCATCATTAACAAATATGTAGTGTTTGATGAATCTCCTCTCATAAAATCAAACATAGTAAAAGATGAAAGGTACAAAGAATGACTGGTAGCAGAAGGGTCTTTGGAAGGTATTGATTTCCATGAAATTTTATAACTAGTTGTTAAGATTGTTTCTATATGTATATGCAATGTTTTCAAACTCAAGAAGTCATTCTATATTCTGAAGCTCGAGTAGACAAAGGTACAAGATGTTTGATTCTTTCATGGTGAGCCAAATTTTACAAGAAGTGATTAAAACCATTGTGTTAATGGTATATTCATTATCTTGGTGTTATATGTTATGCTTGTAGCAAGTACAAGCATGGTTGAGATCAACAGGTTGGCTCAGTTGGCTAGGAAATTTGATATGAAGGATCTAGGAGTAGCTAAAAAAAATCTTGGGCATGGAAATACACAAAGACAAGAAAGATGGTAAGCTTTGCTTATCACAATAGAAGTATGGTTATCAAAACAGAAGTATGTGGAGACGATACTTAGGAAGTTCAATGAATAATGTGAAGTCAGTAAATATCCCTTTGTCTTTCCATTGTAAGCTTTCTTCAAGTTTATATCCTAGTAATGAAGAAGAAAATGGATATCATATGCTAGTAGGACGTTTGATGTATGTGATGAAATGGTCATATATTTCACATGTAGTAACTTAGTGTTGTCAGTGGATGCATGCCAAATCCAAGTAAGGCAATGAAACATGTGCTTTGGTATTTTAAAGGGATGGGTATCAACTACAGTGGTTGCAGTGATTTAGTCTGTGGTTATGCTGATTCAGAGATTGTAGGAAATTTCGACAAGAGGATATCTACCTCGATTTATGTCTTGCATGAATGCAAGGATCTATTAGGTAATTTTGGACAAGTGCAGGATAAGGTGTTTTGTGATAGCCAAAGTGTTGTGCATTTGACTAACAATCTAGTGTATCAAAATGGGAAAATGCACGATTTTGTAAGACAAGTTAATGATGAAGGTGGAGTGGTCCATACTTGAGCAAATTTTTAAAGACATTTTCATGAAACCAATATTGTTAGAGAAGTTGTGGTGGTGTTTGAATTCTCTTGGCTTGCAAAAGAGGTGATGAATGGGCTTGGGCAAGGTATCAGGTAAATTGTTGTCAATGTGGAGATTATTAAAATGTGACAACAATCAATTAGTGGAAGTTTGTATAATGGGTGGTAGTTCTTGTAACTATGTAATGATTCCATGATTGATGTATATTTATGAAACTCAAGAGATGTATCTGGGGGGTAAACCTAATTGTAGGTCTATCTTGAATAATAAAGATCCATATACCTTGCCCTGTGGATGTTTTGTTGCAAAGGGTTTTACCAGATAGATATTGTGTCATGTGTGTTTCATGTTGTTATCTTATTTCTCGGCTGCATATGTCGTGATCTCTATGTTAAATGGGTTTACGGACCCAACATGGCTCACATTGCTTTAGTTCTATTGGCCCACATTCCCTCTTCCCTTATGGATATGATCGGGGGTGGGAGTAGTGTTGGGTCCTCCCTCTTCTTCCTTCCCCTTTGATCAAGCTTACCTAACCCTGGGTCTGAACCCCGCAAGCCAACAATGATCATGTAATCCACCTTCACCATGAAATGCTCCACCCATGACACCAAATTGTTGAAACATTCTGAGACAACATATCACAAACCTCGAGCCTTGATGTCACCTAGTAATTCAGAACAACGCTTCCCTCTAGCCACTACAATAAAAGGAGTATCATTGGCGATTTACCATGTAGAAACCAATTCTGAAGGGAAAACCTGAGCCAAATATGTTTCATACAGTGTTCAATAACTATTCCAATGAAAAAAGCATATGTGTCTCTTCTTTGTATGGTTACGGTGAATGCCAACTACCATGATGAAACATACATCAAAACAAAATGGTGGCATTGGGAGACATTGTAGATTAACAATAGGAGGTGGATACAAAAATGCAAGCGATAGCATTAAGTGACTTCATCTCTCTGTCGATAACAATTTCTTATTTGAATAAATCCTCCTATCAACAAGTATGAGATTTTTTCTATAGTTGTAAATCAACATGGTGAATCAAAAGATAGAATTTAAACTATAAAATCTTCAAATATATACATTATTTTCTCAAAGTGATATTGAATATTTCCAAGATTTTATACATTGTTTTCTCAATGTGAAACTTGTGATTTAATATACTTAGTTACCCAACATAATTGTTTTGAAACACTACCATACTTAAAAGGATGATATGGCATGAGACGACAAAATTTCTAAAACCACAAATATTGGATGAAAAAGTTTTGGTTAAAAGCTCCCCTTAAAAATACTTTCATCACAATAATATTAAAAATTAAAAAAACAAAAAATTGAAAAAACAAAAGTAATGTCATTTAAATAAAATGAAAATAAATTATACAAATAAAAAAATACAAAATGTAAAACCTTTATTCTCCATAAATTCCTTATTCTCATATCACAAATATTTTTTATTATCATGATATTAATAAAATATACACTTTCATAATTCGATCAATCTACGAACTTGACTAATTTTATTTCTAATCTTTTTTAATATAATATAAAGTGTTATTTCAAAATTAAAAAGTCAAAATATGAAAAGGAAAAAAATATATTCAGTTGAAATGAGTAAATAATATCAAGAAGTGAAAAAAAAAATGTCTAAAATTACTTATTAAAAAAAATTTCTTTTATTGTCAATGTTACATATATTTTATTATCATGATATTTAAAAATACACATCTCAAAAGATTTATAAGAAATTTAGCAAATTTTTAAAGACTTTCTTATGATTTTAAATTAGGTTTTATGTTTTCATAAGCAATATTATTTTTTTGGTACATTTTATATAAAAAATTTCATTGTAGAAAAAATAAAAGTTCAAATTCAAAGAAGAAGAGTTGTAAGGCAACAAATCTCTGCTTTGAACCTTGTATATCTAAAATAACATCATTAGAGTGCGTGTGAAATATCTATAGTTATGTGGGTACTTTAGTTTTGATCAAATTAGACAAATAAATCACCATATGTTTAAAATGGATATACATAATCTTGTGTATGTAGTGTGTTCTCCATGCTTCACAAAACTATGGAATTGCTCCTCCTATTTCTCAATGCCCAACAAGATAAATATACTAATTGCATTAGCTCTATTTTGATAAATAATTGAATTTAAGAGAAAAGTATAGAAAGAAGGATTAGAAATGTTGTATCCCATAACTCACTACCATTGTGATTTTGAAAGTGAAATACTAAATAGTAGGCATGAGGAAAAATGTATCATAACGTATAAAATCAATAACGAAAAGTTGTAATGGAAGACTAGCCTAATTCTCCTATATAGAAATGAAAAAGTAATAGTAATTTATTGAAGTATTGATAAATAGATTTCTTATCAATCTTTTGTAGAGCTTTACAAGAACTAACACGAGTATCACATATTCATCTACTGCAAGTTTGGGTTGTGGCATCATCAATTATATCCTTTAACATGCTTAGATAATGATTATTCTTGAGGGAACTCAGTGTGATGTGAATTGAATTCATTAGGTAGTATTTTGAAGGCACCGAAGCCTTTAGGTGGTCTTGTGAAGGCAATGCAGATTTTATGCAATCTTGTGAAGGTTATGGCCTCCACATACCCACAAGGGGGAAACATCCATAGATATATAATTCGACAAGGAGGTCGTAGTGAATCATTACATCCAATGTGATGCAAAAAATTCATTAAACTTTAAGATATTGAAGTAGTGAAAAAAGGTAATATCAAATTAATGTTGAATTAATTTGTAGTATTAATTCACTATACAAATTTCAATATTGATGCACTATAAACTCTTTATTGAAAACAAGATTTCATGAAAATCAAGGAAATTGAATATTAACTCACCTCAATGTGAGATCAAATAAAATGGACAATTCATTAGTTGGTGGAGAAAAAACACTTTAATCAAAATTTATGATAAAAACATTCTCTATATTTTTTAATCAAAACTTAAAATAATTGTTTTGTAAGTTTTTTTCTATTCAACTATTAATAGAATGTAAATAGATGCATGTTATCTCAAAAAGTCCAAATATCATAAGGTTTTGTAAGAAGAACCCAAAAAAACCCATGTTTGTGGGCCTACCTAATGAAGGAAACTAGGCCAAGACTTAGACCAAAATTGTAACCACTCATGACTAAAAATATCCAAAAGTTTATGAAGCCAATTAATTGTTGTTTTTATTCATATGAGATATGATCGATATATTATTACAATGATGAGTGTTCCATATATAGGGAATATATGGTGACCATCCATGAAAGGATGTGCTCCTTGAATAATCAATAACTATTTATTATTATCATTTACTTATTATATATGATATTTAACAATCAATAATTATATTATTAATTATTATTCTAAGAGAATGTCTTCCCAATGTTGTCCAAACATCAACACTCCCTCTCAACGAGGGAGACTTTCTGCATCATGCCAAGCTTGTCTTTGAAGTATACAAACTTCACCCTAGACTCATGACACTTGTCTTTCATTCTTGGGAGATGTCTCTCTCCCACCTGAACCGAGGAGATACTCCTTTTGCGGCTCTCCCTCTAAGCCAATTAACTCTCTCTAAGATCAATCTCACTCTGTGTCCGCATGTAATAGCATATAACATCTTGAATCTTTATTATTCCTTGTCAAATCACCATGACTAGGGAAAAGACCACACGAGGATCTTTCACCACAAGTACACACATGTGAGTGAATGTCATCCTAATGCTAAATGACACGTGGAAATAACTTCAAGCACCTTGACTCCATATTATTCCTTGTCATGATCAAGGAAGGACTACATCTGGGCCCATTTAACACAAGTGCTCCTTTATGATAAATGTATCCTATCTCCCTTGGTTTGCAGCCCAATCTAGGAGAAGGTCTGCCCAATGTTTAAACATCAACACTCCCTCTTAGCTAGGGAAGTATCTTTCCATAGTAGTACACAACTACTGTCCAAACACACACAGTCTCCACTAGTGGTACACAACCACCATAGTACCAAAAGGTTTGTCATACATAGCACTCCCATGTGGACTCCTAGAGGCTACTCCCTCTAGGAACACTTAGGGTCAACTCCCCATAGTGTGTGATTTCAAGGTCAACTCCCTTGACATGTCCTCATGTGCTCTCTACAAGGGACGTGACCTCATGTGCTCTCCATGAGGGACGTTAGGCTATAAGATCAAACACACTTATCCCTTCTCGAATAAGTGTCCCACTTATCCGTTCTCAGATAAGTGTCATCACATATCAACTCAACTCAGTCACAAAGGAGTACGATCTGGAGAATGTCTCAGGAAGTAAAAACATCAACACTCCTTCTCAGCGATGGATACATTCTCTGCCACGCCAAGTCTATCACAGAAGTACTTGAACTCTATCTTGGTTTGGTAAGAACATCAACAATCTACTCATTTGTAGGAAGGTATTGCACCAGTACTTCCTTCCTCTGCACCATGTCTCGGATGTAATGGTACTTCATCTCAATGCGATTCAATTTGTCATGAAACACTTGATTCTCTAAGATCTTCACACAACTTTGGTTACCATAATGAATAATGGTGGAATCCAACACGTGTTTAGATAAATCTGCAAAGAGCTTGCAAATCCACACTGCTTCATGGACTGACATACTTAATGCAATGTACTATGCTTCTATTGTGATCAAAGCCAAAAAATTATATTTCCTGCTACACTAGGAAACCATGGAAGATCCCAAAGTGAAGCAACACTCGAAGGTGCTCTTTCTGTCCACTACGCTCCCTGCCCAATCAGAGTCAATATATTCCTGCAATATCATATCAATACTGGAAGTATATCTCAGACCATGTCCAATTGTGCCTCGCATGTATTTCAACACATGCTTCACAAAAATCTAGTGTGTCTATCTCGATTGACTCATAAACTGGCTAAGTGCACTCACTGCATAGAAAATATTTTGTCTAGTGTTAACCAAATACATCAATTATCCAATCAGCTATTTGTACAGGGTTAGATCAATCTCGTCGGAATCGGAAGAAGACACATTTAGTTTCTTCAAATTCATCACCATTGGTGTATTCACGGGCTTACAATTCAACATCCCAAACTTCTTCAATATCTCAATTATGTAATTCCCCTGACTCGGGAAGATCTCATCAGTTCTCTGCCACACTTCTGGTCCCAAGAAGTAGTGCATCATACCAAGGTCCTTCATCTCAAAATCAGAGGTCAATGCATACTTGCATTCAACAATAAGGCTCTTTGTACCAGTGAGGAATAAATCATCAACATAGAGGACCAAAATCAAGGACTCGCCATTAACAGTTGTGTAGTGCAAGATGGGATCGAAAACACTTTTGCTAAAGCCCAAAATCACCACGTCTTCATCAATCCTCACATAGCAAGCTCGAGGTGTCTGCTTGAGTCCATACAAAACCATCTTCAACTTGCACACTTGTGACTCCTTCTCATGTATCATGAAACCATCTGGTTTCTTGATGTATACTTCTTCCTCAATATCTCCATTGAGAAAGGATATCTTCACATCCATTTGATGTACATTCCAACCCATGGATGTTGCAGGGGAAATAATCATCTGGATAGAAGTGTATCAAGCAATAGGAGAAAATGTCTCCTCATAATCTATTCCCTCCACCTGAGAGAATCCTCTAGCAACAAATCTCATTTTGTGCCTCTCAATGCTCCCATCAACTGTGTCTGTTGATCTTATAGATCTATTTGGAAGTCACTACAGTTCCCCTCAAGTCTCAGAACAATATCCACACATCATTCTTCATGATGGATTGATACTCCTATTAGCACTGAGAGTCACCCTCATATTGCGGGAGGATAAGCCCAGTACCCATTAGAGTTTTTGGTGGATGTTGGTTTTATCTGAGTGGAGTTCAATGGAAAAAACTCAAAATATGAGTGATGTTCAACACAAAACTAGACAAGAAATGCATAGGGAAGTGAGGACCACATTAACTTCAATCAGTGAATTGAGTTTAATTGTGAGTAGAGGGAAGAATTAGTGAGAAAGGTGAATAAGACTGCTATGGGCATCAGGATTTCAAGCAACTTGGAGAAGAAACTCTCAGACTCAATATCACTCTTAAGCTCAAGCTTTAGACACTAAAATATGTCCAAAAAACACAATCACAACAACACAATGATCAAACGTACATCACAATGCAGCTAAACCAACTTGATTGGATCCTCCATGCCCGAGCCATTCAGTGTCAGAGGGGAAAATATAGCAAGGGCACTGACTAAAACTGGTCACAATACCACTATAATCAAACCTACATTACAACAACATAATAACCCTCGACTTGATCATCCATGCCCGAGTGTTTTAGAACAGTTTTTTACAGAGATATGAAAAGAAGTTGACTTCTATTAACATGAAAGTCTCAAATTTTATACATAACCAGAGAATAGTTCTGGTATCAAAACATTATAAAACAGGGAGCCCTGCTCAACCAGTTGACGTACTTAACAAAATATCAAAACTACCTGTTTATACTCAGACCAGTCCACCACGACCAGGAGTGTGACCTGGATACTACATTCAAAGCCTTTCGTCTACGCTTTCTTTTGTCAGGCTGAGCATGCATACCTCTGTTAGACACAAGCTCAGATCGGCATGGGCCTGCAAAAAAAATTGTCCATAGGGCTACCTCGGGCTGACAACTCTGTTTTCCACAGTAGAATCCTCCATACTTCTAATTACTGAGTGAGTCGAGGTTTCAACCACCTGACCTGCCTTCCATTAACTATTTTTCCTTGGGGACTCAATGAGACTTAAACCTCAGGGGGGACCACGTGCTGCTCTAGGATAGGATTCCATATAAACATGTGATTGTGGGGCTGCTCAAAAGTGGTTTGGGTTGAGACCTTTTTTGGGCCCGCAATCCACCACCTTTCGCCACGTAGCACTTTCGCCTTACCATGGTTTCCATTGCGGGACCACTTAAGAAAATTATCGACCAAGCATGTTGCATCCCTGCAATAGACTGTGGCCGTTGATCTGGTCATGATCTAAGATCTGGGCACATCGGCTGGATTTAGTGATACTACCAAATATATCCGCCCATCGACTTCAGGATCTTCCAAAGTGTGCTTTGGGATGGGTCACTACCTTTAGCGTTGAACAATAACACCTCCTGGAGGATGATCTGACGTGGAGGCCTGATGCCACCATGCTGATGTGTAGTAGACAAAGAGGTGACAGGTGTCACTCGAAAACAGGCTATAGGCATGTCTGAGAATGCTTGAAAAGAGTGCCACATGTTAGCGCTAGGCGGATGCCATGCGTCTTGGCACTATAAGTCTCAGGCGCTAGCTCCGACGGTCCAGGTCTCTTCTTTGTGAATTGGGACTTCGCGTTTCGGGACTCAGGGTCATGTTTGCTTGACTTTGATTTCGGGCCTTTGCTTTGGCGCTAAAATTTGAGAAACTTTGGGATTCCAAGTGCCCATGAGATGCTAATCTGATTTTCTCAGGAATTTTTGTCGTTGAAGTTGATATTTCCTGTAGCTCTGAGGAAGTTGAAAATAGTTCATAGTCTTCTCAAATATCATTACCCTCTGTTATTCCTGTTGGGCCTTGCCATCAACTTGTTAATCCTCATGATCATCCCACTGCTTTTCAAATTAAAATCAGAAATAAGTTGTTTAAACCTTTAAGGATGCCATATGGCCTTCATCCTTATTCGCATTATTCCTTTGAGTATCTTCCTTGGTTTTCTGGAGAGGATCATATTACAGATGAGAGGCATTTGGAGGCCTATGAGAGCTTTTTCAATCAGTTTGAGATTGTTCATGATGATGTTTCCATGAGGATGTTCTCACAATCCCTGTCTGGAGATGTTGTTGTGTGGTTTAGATGTCTGGAAGTCGGTTCTATTAGCTCCTGGACCGAGCTATGCCATGCATTTTTAAAGTGTTGGGGTGAGAACAAGTCCCTTGATTAATACTGGTTTGATTTTAACGCCTTGAGGAGAGGGGGAGAGGAATCCTTGGTTGTCTTCAACATGAGGTTTTACGGTGTTTATCATAGTATGCATATGGATATTAGATCCACAGAGAATGTTGTCATGGTGTACTATGTCATGGATCAACATCCAGAGCTGGTCTTTATCCTGAGAGAGAGTAAATATTCATCGTTAAGAAACTCGTTTGGAGATGTTGAAGAAGTTGAAGAGAAGTTGAAGTTGAAGAGATTTCATAGTCAAGTAATGTGAAATCTCCCAAAGTGAGAAATCACGAAGCTTCATATGGGATAAGCGCTAGGTCATGGCCCAAGGTCACGTTTAAAAATGAGCCAAAGTAAAGGGAGCTAGCACCCGAGCCCTAGAGCGTCAAGACGTGTGGCATCCGCCTAGCGCTGACATGTGGCACTCTTTTCAAGCATTCTCAGACATGCCTCTAGCCTGTTTTTGAGTGACACTTGTCACTTCTCTGTCCATGACACATCAACATGGTGGCATCAGGTCTCCACGTCCGATCATCCTCTAGGAGGTGTTATTGTTCAGCGCCAAAGGTAGCGCCCCATCCCAAAGCACGCTTTGGCAGATCCTGAAGTCGGTCGGTGGATATATTTGGCAGTAGCACTAAATCTAGTTGGCGTGCCCATATCTCATATTGTGACCAGATCAGTGGCCACAGTCTATTGTAGGGACGCAACGTGCTCGGTCGATAATTTTCTTAAGTGGTCCCGCAATGGAAACCATGGTAAGGCGAAAGTGCTACATGGAAAAAGGCGGTGGATTGCGGGCCCAAAAGCGGTCTAAACCCAAACCAATTTTGAGAATCCCCACAATCACATGCTTATATGGTGTCCTATCCTAGAGAAGTACGTGGCCACCCCCTAAGGTTTAAGTCTCGTTGAGTCCCTGAGGAAAAGCAGTTAATGGAAGGCAGGTCGGGTGGTTGAAACCTCGACTCACTCAGTAATTAGAAGTATGGAGGAGTCGGCTGTGGAGAATAGAGTTGTCAGCCCGAGGTACCCCTGTGGATGAATTTTTCTGCAGGCCCATGTCGATATGAGCTCACGTCTGGCAGAGGGATGCATGATCACAAATGTAGTAGCTAGGTCACACTCCTGGTAGTGGTGGACTGGTCTAAGTATAAATAGGTAGTTTTGATATTTTGTTAAGGTCGTCAACTGGTTGAGAAGAGCTCCCTATTTTGTAATGTTTTGATACCATAACTTTTCTTTGGTTATGTATCAAATTTGAGACTTTCATGTTAATAGAAGTTAGCTTCTTTTCATATCTCTGTAAAAAATTGTGCTAAAACACTCGAGCATGGAGGATCCAGTCGAGGGTTGTTATGTTTTTGTAATGTAGGTTTGATTATAGTGGTATCGTGACCAGTTTTAGTCATCTCCCTTGCTATCTTTTTTCCTCTTACACTGAATGGCTCGGGCATGGAGGATCCAGTCGAGTTGTTGTAGCCGCATTGTGATGTAGGTTTGATCATTGTTGTTGTGACTGTGTTGATAGGAAATATTTTAGTGTCTGAATCTTGAGCTTAAGAGTGATCTTGAGTCTGTGTTTTTCTTCTCCGAGATGCTTGAAAGCCTGATGCCCATAGCAATCTTGTTCACCTTTCTCACTAAGTCTTCCCTCTGCTCACAATTAAACTCAATTCACTGAATGAAGTTAATTTCGCCCTCTGATCCAGGTGGATATTGGTGGCCACCCACCTTTTCCAAATGGCTCAAAACAGTTTTCTGGCAATTTTGGCAAATTACTATTTTTAGCAGGTTTTAACTTCCGAGGCCATTTTGAGGGTCCAAATGAAGGTTTTTAGAGATAGAGGTTCTAATTTTTTTCCAAAGGCATGATTGAGCCCCCAAAATTAATCTCCTCGATGATACCTTTCCAACGAGCTATCACACGCCTAAAACGGAGATCGTATGCAAAAGTTACGACCCCAAGAAGTTGATGCACCAATTTACCCAAACGGGGCCCACATGACTCTTGGCGCTTCATCTCCTAGGGTTAGGTTTTTGGATATCTAGGGTTTTTGGCATTCTGGTTTATTGTAAAAAGGCCTTCAGAGCCTCATTGTAATCATCTTCTTGCGAATGCGAGTAGCCGTCACATCTCTTCTCAGAGATAAGCTGCCACCATTCTAGCGAGTCTTTCACTCTGTATTTTTACAGTCTCTGTACATTTCTTTCATTAATAGAAATCATGTATTACTGTATATTTGTGTTTATGGTTGCATCTCTGATACATTTATGTTATATTATTGAATATCTGCGATATCTCTGTGCATTTCTTTATTATATCTCCAATCTCATTTCGTGCCAAAAATAATCCGGATCACCCTCACTTCCCTGTGCATTTCTTGTCCAGTTTTGTGTTGAACATCATTCATATTTTGAGTTTTGTCCATTGACCTCCACTCATATAAAACCAACACCCACCAAAAAATCTGATGGGTACTGGGCTTATCCTCCTGCAATCTGAGGGTGACTCTCAGTGCTAACATTCATGGAATCGTTGTCCACCCGAAACACAAAGTCGCGAAGTGCCGAGGAATTGGGCCCATGGTCAAATCCCGAGGTCACATAGGAGGTGGGGCCAAGAAGAAAGGTAAGCACCCAGCTCATGATTGGTGAATGGGTTTTTCAAGGAAGCAATCAAGGCCGTCGGATGCATAGCAGATCCGACCATGGATATGAGAGGAGCGATTTATTCAATTGGGCATCGGGGAATCTGTAGTCAAGTAATGTGAAATATCTCGAAGCGAAAAATCCAAAAGCTTCATATGGGATAAGTTCCAGGTCATGAACTGAGGTCACATTTAAAAAGGGGCCAAAGGAAAAGAAGCTAGCGCTTGAGCCCTAGAGCGTCAAGACGCGTGGCATCTGCCTAGCACTGCCATGTGGCAGTCTTTTCAAGCATTCTCAAACATGCTTCTAGCTTGTTTTTGAGTGACACCTGTCAGCTCTCTTTCTGCGACACATCAACATGGTGGTGTCAGGCCTCCACATCAGATCATCCTCTGGGAGGTGTTATTGTTCAATGCCAAAGGTAATGCCCCATCCCAAAGCATGCTTTGGCATATCCTGAAGTCGATGGGCATACATATTTGGCAATAGCACGAAATCTAGACGATGCACCCAGATCTCAGATTGTGACCAGATCAATGAACACAGTCTATTGCGGGGACACAATGTGTTCGGTCGATAATTTTCTCAAGTGGTCTCGCAATGGAAACCATGGTAAGGAGAAAGTGCTATGTTGCGAAAGGTGGTGGATTGTGGGCCCAAAAGTGATCTAAACCCAAACCACTTTTGAGCAGCCCCACAATCACATGTGTATATGGCGTCCTATCCTAGATCAGCACGTGGCTGCCACCTGAGGTTTAAGTCTTGTTGAGTCCCCGAGGAAAAGAAGTTAATGGAAGGCAAGTCGGGTGGTTGAAACCTTGACTCACTTAGTAATTAGAAGTATGGAAGAGTCGACCATGGAAAACAAAGTTTCCAGCCCAAGGTACCCCTGTGGATGATTTTTTTTGTAGGCCCATGCCAATCTGAGCTCGCGTCTAACAGAGGGATGCATGCTCAGTCTGATAGAAGAAAGCACAGATGAAAGGCTTTGAATGTAGTAGCTAGGTCACACTCCTGGTAGTGGTGGATTGGTCTGAGTATAAATAGGTAGTTTTGATATTTTGTTAAGGTCGTCAACTGGTTGAGCAAATCTTCCTATTTTGTAATGTTTTGATACCAGAGATGTTCTCTGATTATGTATCAAATTTGAGACTTTCATGTTAATAGAATTCAACTTTTTTCCATATATTTATAAAAATCTGTGCTAAAACACTCGGGCATGGAGGATCCAGTTGAGGGTTGTTATGCTATTGTAATGTAGGTTAGATTACA
The DNA here is from genome assembly GCA_009831015.1 of Picea engelmannii. Classification (NCBI taxonomy): domain Eukaryota; kingdom Viridiplantae; phylum Streptophyta; class Pinopsida; order Pinales; family Pinaceae; genus Picea; species Picea engelmannii. Next base: position 554,437 of record ML779830.1, on the reverse strand, counting down.
GTGGTATTGTGACTAGTTTTAGTCAGCTCCCTTATTATCTTTTTCCCTCTTACATTGAATGGCTCAGGCATGGAGGATCTAGTCGAGTTGTTGTAGCCACATTGTGATGTAGGTCTGATCATTGTGTTGTTGTGACTCTGTTGTTTGGACATATTTCAGTGTCTGAAGCTTGAGCTTAAGAGTGATCTTGAGTCTGAGTTTTTCTTCTCCGACTTGCTTAAAAGCCTGATGCCCATAGTAGTCTTGTTCACCTTTCTCACTAAGTCTTCCCTCTGCTCACAATTAAACTCAATTCACCAACTGAAGTTAATGTGGCCCTCACTTCCCTGTGCATTTCTTTTCCAGTTTTGTGTTGAACATCATTCATATTTTGAGTTTTGTCCATTGAACTCCACTCATATAAAACCAACATCCACCAAAAACTCTGATGGGTACTAGGCTTATCCTCCCTCAATCTGAGGGTGACTCTTAGTGCTAACAACTCCATCATGACATCTCTCCATACTGGATGACTAGTTGCCTCCTCATGACAGGAAGGCTCATAATTAATGATGTGGCTCATAACTGCAACATAGCATGAATATCTCTGAGGTTTCTTGCTCTCTCGGAAGGTACCACAAGGAGATGCATGTACTTCTTCCTCCTGCAAAGTCTGACGATCCCATGTATGTCTCTTCCAACCTACTGCAATATCTCTAGGAACATTAACTGGAGCTACATGATCAACGTGATAAATTTGATCAATAGGCTCAATTGTCTCCCTTTGAACTGTTGGAGTGCAAGGGGGAGAAGGCACCATCTCTTCCTATCTCTCACTATCATTATCAATGTGAGATTCTTTAGATCTCATGAAGGATACCTCCTCCTCAAGAGTAACATCTCTGCTCATCTCAATCTATCTCTGACCAGGCATGTAGATCTGGTATGTGTTTGAAGACTTACTATACCCCAAAAATGTACACTTTCTATCTGAAGGGTTTAGCTTGGTCCTTTTCTCCTTGGGTACATGAATGTATATTGGACACCCAAATATCCTGAAGTGTCCAACCTCAGGCTTCACTCATGAATTGTGTCCATACTAGACATCTTGTGGTTCCCTCGTGGAACACATGTATAAGACATATCGAGGTTCCCTCATGGAACCAATGTCTTTTAATACATATCGATGTTTCTTTGTGAAACCAATGTCTTGGTTCATTCATTTGATTGTTTGAGGCATGTCAATATAAAGTCTACATTCCCCCCTACTAGTCGACACAGGACCCTCCGGGGAGAATGTCTCACGTTGTTGCCTCAAACATCAACACATTGACACAAGCTTCATGTGATCTCGACTAAGGAGGATTTGTCACTACCTCTCATGTCCATCTCGATCAATCCTCACTAAATACTCATGTTGATCTAGAATACCAACAACACCCATGTCATGGATTGGCACTTACGCTTAAATTCAAATAGTTGTGTAGTATTTTCCTCCATTGGTCTCCATATGAAAATCTTTATCACCCACGAGCATTTCAATGAATATCACAAATATATCAATGAAATCAATAATGTCTCAGCCTCATAAGAGAATGACTTTCACACAATGTTTTCTATATCAACATTTCCACATAGGTACTTCCATGAAAACCTTACACAACAAATAGATCCACTGAATAATCCAAGGAGACAATTCACATTATGTCGATGCAATGACAAACACATATTTACACAACTATATACAATGACCCTGCAAATGATACGTTTTCTACTATGACCAACACACATCCATCATATACTCGATGTCATACGGATAACCATGTTGATTTTCTAGAGCTAAATTAGACAAGCACAATTTTCCGCAAGTGGTAATTACTTCCAATGATATACAATATTACTTTAGTGAATTCTAGAACATCACTAAGTAACTCAAAAAAAATCTACTACTTAGAAACTCCGGTCTCTTCCCTAGATCACTTCCCACGTGTGACAGAGAAAAAATATGTGTGTCTATTGCTGTGTCTTCCAAGTGTCTTTTTATAGTAATATTAGATTGATCCAAAAAGACACATCTCTTTGAAAATTAAAAATTTAATTTAATTTCCTTTTTCTATAAATAGTTGGAGAATACCTCTATAAGTACCCAAAGATTATTTTTTTTATAATCCATCCATAGAGCATTTGAATTTGTTAAATTGTTCCTCATAAATTCATGAGATTCTTTTCATAAATATAGGTAGAAGTAAATATCCAATACATTCATCATATTTAGGTAATTAGACATTTTACTAGAAATTACTGCCCACCATAATTTATGGAATTATTTCTATAATTTAGGTAGGAGTAAAAAGTAAATATGTTGTACATAGAGATTGTAACAACCCCATAAATTTAACACTCCCAACATTTTACTCTACTCTCATTTT
>ML779830.1:534661-550093 GCA_009831015.1 Picea engelmannii | reverse complement strand
TTTATATATATATATATATATATATATATATATATATATATATATATATATATTTAAATTATTATTTAAGTGGGTGGAGACTTTAATTTTTTTTAATGAAAGTTTATATATATATTCACAGAGTTTGGAGCAGATATGTATTTTTCAAAAATCAAATGGACATTGGAAGAGAGAGCCAGTGTGTAGAGAATTAATGGTAAAGATGAAGAAAGCTAAATTTGAGGTTGAAAAATTTAATGGTAAATATAACTTTGAACAGTGGAAATTTAAAATGCTAGATTTGTTAGCAACAATAAGAGCTGTGACGGTGGAGTAACCCTTTCACAATTATTTATTTTGGAGTTGTAGAATTATTTATTGCATGTAAATGGGCATACTAATATAAGACTTGGTTATGCATGCATACCCCTGGTAAATAATCAGTAAAGTCTAGACTTAGACCTAGGTGATAGGGAGGGCATGTTGTATGGTTTTGGGAGCCTTTGGTATGGTGCTCGTGGATTGCATGAAATGAAGCCTATTCAAAGGCTTGGTGAACTCTATTGTAAATGGGCTTGAAGGTGAGCGGTGAAGGCTTACTTGGTTGGATTGGGTCAAGGGAATGATCATGATCCATGTGGATATTGGTGTCCACCCACCTTTTCCAACTGGCTCAAAACAGTTTTCTGACAATTTTGACAATTTACTATTTTTGGCAGGTTTTAACTTTTGGGGTCATTTTGAGGGCCCAAATGAAGGTTTTTCGAGATCGAGGTTCTCAATGATAGCCAAAGGCATGATTGAGCCTCAAAATGAATCTCATTGACGATGCCTTTCCAACGAGCTATCACACGCCTAAAATGAAGATCGTATGCAAAAGTTACGACCCTGGGAAGTTGATGTACTCACTTACCCAAACGGGGCCCACACAACTTTTGGCGCTTCATCTCCTCAGGCTAGGTTTTTGGATGACAAGGGTTTTTGACATTCCTTCTTATTGTAAAAAGGCTTTTAGAGCCTCATTGTAATCATCTTTTTGCGAATGCGAGTAGCCGTCACATCTCTTCTCAGAGATAAGCTGTGACCATTCTAGCGAGTTTGTGGTTATGTTTATTCAGAGTTTGTAGGAGATTTGGACAAGAGGATATCTACCTCGAGTTATGTCTTGCATGAATGCAAGGATCTATTAGGTAAGTTTGGACAAGTAAAGGATACAATGTTCTGTGATAGACAAAGTGTTGTGCGTTTGACTAACAATCTAGTGTATCAAAATGGGACAATGCATGATTTTGTAAGACAAGTTACTGATGAAGGTGGAGTGGTCCATACTTGAGAAAATTTGTACATACATGTTCATGAAACCAGTATTGTTAGAGAAGTTGTGGTGGTGTTTGGGTTCTCTTGGCTTGCAAAACAAGTGATGAATGGGCTTGGGCAAGGTATCAATTAAATTTTTGTTAAGGTGGAGATTATTAAAATGTGACAACAATCAATTAGTGGAAGTTTGTATAACGGGTGGTAGTTCTCATAACTATGTAACGATTCCATGATTGATGTATATTTATGAAGATCGACAGATGTATCTGGGGGGTAAACCTGATTGTAAGTCTATCTTGAATAATAAAGATACATATAACTTGCCCCGTGGATGTTTCGTTGTAAAGGGTTTTACCACATAGATATTGTGTCATGTGTGTTTCATGTTGTTATCTTATTTCTCTGCTGCATGTGTCACGATCTCTATGTGTTAAATGGGTTTACGGACCCAACAGGGCTCACATTACTCTAGTTCTATCGACCCACATTCCCTCTTCTCTTATGGATATGATTGAGGGTGGGAGTAGTGTTGGGTCCTCCCTCTTCTTCCTTCCCCTTTGATGATTTGAACTTCCAGGGCATAGCAGGAACTACAACAACGAAGGTGGCATCCTCTTGCACGACCTAGATTATGAACACCTACCATTCAAGCTATAAATATTCAATCTCCTACTAGAGCCTCCATCGTAATTTTTCAAATATTAAAAAATGTTCTTGACTCTTTTCTAGAAGCATCTAGGGAGCCTCTAAATAAGACTAAAAAAAAATTGTATGGGAATACCTTAACATGTACCATTGAAAAAATTTCTAGGCTATTGGGATTTTCCTTGGAGCTGCATTATACCTCCTTCAAATAATTCGATATCCCAATCTTCCTGAGATCCTCTAGAGGCACTAATTGGAGATAGATCTGCTAAAAGATCAAGTCTAAAATGATGATCTTGGGATCTCAATGGATAAAATCCCAACAAAGGTTTGTACTGATCAACTCTATTCTTTCTTCACTTCCCATTTTCTACTTTATTGACCCTTCAAGTGTCCTACTCGATATTGGGAAAACAATGCATGAATTTTGTGGTGAGCAAGTAAAAACAAGAATATAAAATCTAGAGAATGAAGATTTTCACACTTTATTGTGGTTATGGAAGTTTTTTAGGTTTAAATTGTTAGTTTTGAAACATTCACAAATTTTTAAATGGATACTCCATCCATCATGAATGAATTCATCATAACTTTAGAAGAGTATAATGAGTAACCAATATTGAAATTGAATAGGTGTTAAAAAACAATAATCTTTATAATTAAGTACTTAAAAATAACCATATAATATTATTAATGGTTAAGAACATGTGTTTCCTCCTAAGAGGCCATAGGTTCAAATCTAGAGGGGGTAGGGTATATATACCTCCATAGACTTTAGCAGTTGGGCGGAGGGGATCCCTTGTCCCACAAACAGGGGAGTCTCATACACCAATTTGGTGTTTAGCTTGGCAGTGACCTTAACATTAGATTATTATTATTATTATTATTATTAAGAATAAAAAAATTAATAAAATATTAAAAGAAAATTAGTAAATAATAAATTATAAAAGAAGGAAGCCAATTTATTTATTAAATAGGATATGAAAGATAAGAAATTTTAATTATATTTATTTCTCTATATATAGATAAGAAAATTAAAAGGAAACAAAAAAATATGATATATGAAATGAAGTAGGGTAATGGGGAATTAATAATGAAAGAAAGGATGGATAGTAAAAGAGATAACCATTTCACCACTAACTTCTTCCACCACGACTGGTCGATGGTAAGGGAAGAGGTTTGGCAAATTGTAGAAGAATCTCGCTCATCGGGTAAATTCCTAACAACACTCAATGCTACCTTCCTCACGCTCATCCCCAAGGAGGAAAGGGTGACCCACCCAAAGAAATTTAGACCCATTGTATTATGCAATGTAATTTACAAGATCATCACAAAATTCATCACTCTTAGACTCAAGGCCATCCTCCCCATCATCATCTCCAAGGAGCAGACGAGCTATGTGGAAGGCTATAAGATTCTGGAAAAAGTCATTCTAGCTCATGAGGTGATACATTCTCTCAAATCTATAGAAATTCGAGGTATGCTAATCAAACTGGACCTCTCTAAATCTTTTGATAGAATGAGTTGACAATATATGCAATCAATTATTTCATCTTTTGGTTTCAGTCTTGAGTGGACTAACTGGATTCACAATCTAACATCGACAATCTTCTTCTCTATCCTGGTAAACAATGTTCCGTCCAAAACTCTTGTCCCACAAGAGGAATCCGACATGGAGATCCCCTCCCCCCTTTCCTCTTTTTCATTATGACCGAGGGTCTAGGCCGTTATATCAAATCCTGTATTGCAAAGGGATCCCTTCAAGTCCTTCCCTTTCATGGTATTCAATTGAAAACCTCCTATATCCAATTTGTGGACAATACCATGTTAATGGGTTCACCCACAGCCAGGGAAGCACAAAAACTAAATGCAATCTTATCAGACTTCAGTGATGCATCAGGAATGTTTATCAACCGATCCAAATCCCAAATATTTTTCTTCAACACTCCTCTTTCCATTCAAAACTACATCTCTCTATTGTTTGGTATCTCCAAGAGCTCCCTTCCATCCAATTACATTGGTGTTTCGCTTACAGACTCGGTCGCCAAAACTACCACCTGTCCCCCCCTCATTCAATGATCTAGGTGGATATTGGTGGCCACCCACCTTTTCCAACTGGTTCAAAACAGTTTTCTGGCATTTTTGGTAATTTACTATTTTTAGCAGTTTTCACTTCCAGAGCCGTTTTGAGGCCCTAAATGATGTTTTTTGGGAAAACAAGTTTGCAATATGAAAGTTCCTTCGATATTACACCTAAAATGAATCTCCTCGACGATACCTTCCAATGGGCTATCATATGCCTAATACGAAGATTGTATACAAAAGTTACGACCCCAGGAAGTTGATGTACTAACTTACCCAAATGAGGCCCACATGACTTTTGGTGCTTCATCTCCTAGGGTTAGGTTTTTGGATGTCTAGGGTTTTTGGCATTCCTGCTTATTGTAAAAAGGCCTTTAGAGCCTCATTGTAATCATCTTCTTGTGAATGAGCGCAACCATCACATCTCTTCTCAGAGATAAGTCACCACCATTCCAATAAGCTTATTTCCGTTGCATTTTACAATTTCAACTTATTTCATTATTGAATAGAAAACTAGTTTTACTGTATCTCTGTTATTTTGTGTTAAGCACCTATTAATAATCTGTAGTCATTCCGTTCTTCTCATAAAATCCAGATCAGTGGTATCGGAGTGGTCTTCTCCTTGTCGTCTTAATGCATGTCCCCAATGAGGTCAGAGTACAAAGAGTTGGGTCTCAAGCTTGCTTCTCTTGAGAACAAACTATCTCGCATGCCCAAGCAACCTCTCATGGTAGGAGAAAATAAAGATGAAGGGACATGAGATCCTTTCAAATTGTTGATTGAGGAATCCCTCACGCAACAGAGGAATGAGATGATGGATAGTTTTGCGCAAATCCTTCGGTGGCTACCAATAGGCGATGCATATTCTTCGAGCGGAGGTGTCGCCCCCTTCAAGGTACAAATAAACTTCGATATTCCTATATTTGAAGGTCAGATAGATGCAGATGCTGTAAACAAGTGGTTGAATCTACTAGAAGGGTATTTTTCTGTCCATAACTTTTCGAATAGAGAAAATATTACTTTTGCGCTCCTCAAAGCTGTTCCCCATGTCAAAGATTGGTGGGGAACTTTCTGTGAGCAAACGGAAACAGAGGAACCCTCATTATTTATAGTCACAACCACTTGGGAATCCTTCAGGGATGCTATTAAGGAACAATACTACCCTGTCGGAATTTATGAAGACTTGTATACCAAATGGACCACACTGTGGCAAGAAAGAGACCAAGCAGTGTCATATTTCACAAATATCTTCCATACCTTGCGCACCAAGTTGGGTATCAAAGATTCAGAGCGACATCTGGTGCTCAAGTATCACGGTGCTCTGCATAGATACATCTAGACCGAAATGGATTTTCTGGACATCTCATCCTTGGGCACGGCCTACCAATATGTTGTCAAAACCGAGCATAAGCTCAAACAAAAGACACGACAATTTGGGCCTAGGAACCCCTCACAACAAAATCTAGGAAAGGGTGGCCCCAACCCACAGAACAAAGGACAGGGAAAATATGGATAGTATCAGAACAACCAGTCCAAGCTGCAAGCAAAGAAAGACACTAGAAAGATAAAGAAAGATACCAAGAAGTGGTGCGAATTCCATAAGAGCCTTGGCATAACATTGTTGATTGCCACTCAAAGCAGTCGCTGGTGGCCGAAGTGAAAGCCTCTGAATCAGATGCAGATTTTGACTCTGAGCCAGAACCAGAAAGGGGAAGACATATCATTGACGGGGAACCCAGTGCCACCGTTTCTACCACCAAGCTCCAGCCTGGTGAACCAGATGATCCAGAAGAAGGAGAACGCCTATTCCATTCACAAATGTGGGTAAAAGGCACCCTGCTACACTTCATCGTTGATAGCAGTAGCCAGAAGAAGCTCATCTCAGCAAAGTTCGTCAAGCGGCTGGCCCTGCCGACAACGTCGCACTCACAACCCTACACCATTGGATGGCTCTGCGAAGGACACGATCTCCACATCAGCCAACAGTGTCGACTGTCATATGACATCAAGCCCTTCAAAGATGATGTATTGTGTGATGTTGCTCCTCTCAAAGTTTGTGATGTTATTTTGGGCTAACCTTATTTATGGAAATGTCAAGTTGTATATGAGTCTAGACCTCGTAGTGTTATTATTACTTTGAACAAGAAATTGTACAGGATACCCGAGGCAGTCCCACCTAATGCTATTTCCTTTATATTTGCTAAGAAATACAAGAAGGTCATCTCTTAGAAGGGGAAGTTTGTCTTCTTCATGATTCAATCTCAGAATAAGAGAAAGATCACAGCCACATCCAGGGTCTCTGCGGCCAACCTCTCCACACATCTAAAGCAAGTAGATAAGGTCATGGAGGAATACTTGGATATCTTCTCCTCACCTATCGGGTACCTTTGCACTGCCAGGTCAAGCACCCCATCGATCTGATCCCTGACGCAGCACTGTCCAATGGGACAGTCTATCGCCACTCTCTATTAGAGAATGAAGAGATCAAGCGACATATCCAAGAACTTCTCCACAAGGGGCACATCTGTCCGATCTCATCACCTTGTGGGAGCCCAATCGTGCTGGTACAGAAGAAAGATGGAACCTGGCGACTCTGCATTGATTATCGGGCTCTGAATAGAATCACAGTCAGAAACCGGTACTCGATTCCTTGAATCAACGACCTCCTTGATCAACTCACGGGGGCCAAATACTTCAGTAAGATTGATTTGAAGTCTGGCTACCACCAGGTCCCAATAGAACAGACAGATGTATGGAAGACCACCTTCAAGTAAAAGGAAGGCCTTTTTGAATGGTTGGTCATGCCCTTTGGTTTGACAAATTCTCCAACCACTTTCATGAGGATCATGGATGACATCCTGCGACCATTCACCAATAATTTTGTAGTGGTGTATCTGGATGACATTCTCATTTACAACAAGACTTGGGCTGAACACTTGCAACATATTCAACAGGTTCTGCACACCCTGCGACAACACAAGCTATATGCCAACTTGGAAAAATGCTCCTTCGACATGGACAAGTTCTATTACATGGGCTACATCGTTAATCAACATGGTGTACATGTGGATCCAACCAATATCCAATTCATCTGTGACTGGCCAGCCCCAACCACACTCACTAAGCTTCAGAGCTTCTTGGGCCTTGCCAATTTCTACCACAGGTTCATGTTGGGATTATCCCATATTGCATGGGACCTCAGCCAAATAACCAGGGGTGCTGGTAAGGTGAAATTTGCATGGGGCCGGTCCCAACAACAAGCGTTCAATGATTTGAAGAAACACTTGTGCTCAGCCCCAGTACTTTCATTACCATACCTGCAACAACCCTTTGAGATCGAGACAGTTGCTTCAGACTATGCTGTGGGTGTCGTTCCCACTCAACAAGGCCACCCCGTGGCCTATCATAGTGAGACACTATCAGATGTTGTCCATAAGTACCCTACTTACGACAAATAAATGTACTCCATTGTGCAAGCCTGCCGCCAATGGAGACATTACATTCTTGGGAAGGAGATAGTCATCCACACTGATCATAAGCCATTGCAGTTCATGCAGACACAAGGAAAATTGCAGAATGACCGCCATCAAAAGTGGTCCACATACTTGTAGTAATTCCACCTCAACATCAAGTATAAAACAGGAAGCACCAATTGCGTCACTGATTGCCTCAACAAACCAGCAGTAACGACACTCACCACGGTGATAGACTCTTGCGGCCATGAGACTTCTGGATGCCCCCAACTCTATGAGACAGACCTAGACTTCACCACCACCTACCAAATGTTGGGTGAAAACGCAGTTGTCTATAATTTCCATCTTCAGTATGGGTTGTTGTGTCGTCTGGGCCATATCTGTGTTCCATCAAGCGAGCGAGCGAAGCTGATCTGGGAATCTCACTACAGTCAGGTGGCAGGACACTTCGGCGTCGAAAATACAGTGGTGATGCTACAAAAACATTTCTACTGGCCGAAACTTTGACAGGAGGTCAACAAGTATATCAGGTTCTGCACTTCCCGTGCTATTGCCAAACCAACCACTAAGAAACAGGGCATGTACACCCCTCTTCCTAACCTGGGCTTTGACATGAACAACTCAACAGATCTCTGGGGTATAATAAGAGGAATAAAACTAACTTCTCAACTGGCCCTAAACCAAATAATAATAGAAGGGGACTCCAAGGTCATCATTTCCCTCGCAGCCAAAATTCTTCATGGTTCATATCCAGCCAAAATCTCTCCTAGATGGTGTCTTCTGAGCTCACTAGATCTCTTCAAGTCCCTCCTTAAGCTAGACATTGTTCTTGTCCCTTCACATGTCCCTAGAGAGGCAAACAAAGTCGCAGAAAAATTAGCTAATGTAAGAGTCAATCAATAAGAAGAAGACATATGCATAGATGCCAACTCGAAACCTGTTCTCCCTTTGTTTGAACAATTCTTATAACTGGCTCATTTGGAGTGCAACTCCTCGGATGTGGTGACACTTGTCCATGCATGTACATGAACACATAGACATAGGCCACCGCCCCCTGCTTGATGACATGATTCTTGACAATGGGCATTAATGTGGGGGATATAGTCGAGGGCTCTTGCACAAGAGAACTGTTATGGCTCTGGATTGGAATGATGGTGAATGCAATTAAATCTGGTACTCTGGTTTAGGACAACATTCACTCTGGGTTTATGACACCTTTAAAGAATGCAAATGGTAATATTTCCCCATGCTCTCCTGAGGATTTTGATAAATCTTTCTTCTACGTTTTCCTCGCACGTCTGGTTTCTCTGCAAATTTTCTTTTATAGTGCCTTGTTTTTGTTCTGTTTCCATCCTCCTTGGATCTTTAAATTTCATACTCCAACCATGCCTTGAGAGTAGGGTCTCTCCAGACGCAGTCTAGAATATTACCGCTACCTGGAATCTTGTCGACGCACTCGCAATTCTCTTGCAAGCATATTGAACCCACCCCCATCTCCAACCTTTCCTTCAGCAGACATGCCGACATTAGACTCTGACAAAGGAGAGGAAAACTGGGCTTGCCCCATTGTGGAGGAGACTTCATCTTCCAATCCACTCTAGCACCCTATGGACTCTTCTGTGTTGATCCCTGAGGCAATTTTCCAGCAGGAAAGGCCTTCCGTGCCCAATTCTCAGCCATAGACTACCCTTGATCAACTTCCTCAATTCTCAGTTGCTATTGAAGCCATGAGACAACCCTCTCCGCACAATTGGCCAGAGGAAAGTCGAGGATGTCCCATTTTGGAGGAAGATCCTCTTTTTATGCTCATTAGGAAAGCGCAGGGCTCTCAATGAGCCCTCCTTAGAAAGGAGAAATACAATGACAAAGTCTTTCAAAGGAGTAACTGCACTTACTCCTAGACATCTGCAGGGACACTGCAGATCAATTGTTCCATCAGGAGAACATAAAGTGTATATTGGATGCTTTATTTTTCATTCTATCAGGTGAGCCTATTCAAAATTGTTGCTCAGAATACGACCAACCATACAAATTTGCTCTAGCCTGACACCAAAATCTGCAGAACGATGGTAGTGGTGGCACATCTGGAATATGAATTTCTCTTTCTATTATTTCCCTCGTTCGATTTTGTTTAGATATGTTGGGACTAGTTTTGCAGAGCTTTCATGCTCAAAGGACTGTTTAGTATGGCCTAGCTTTTATGACTCTAGTTATTGAGACATTTGAAAACACTCTGGGTATTTTGGCAAATAAGGGCATGGAGTTGGTATTTTTGGCAGACATGCATGTTTTACAGTTATTTGAGGTAATACAAATTTTTAATTTACTTAAAAAAAAAGAGATAACCATTATTATATTAAATATATAATATATAAAAAATAAGAAAACAAATTAATAATATATTTGAATTGAATATATATATATATATATATATATATATATATATATATATATATATATTGTGTGTGTGTGTTTTTTTAGATAATGAATAATTAGATTTTTTTTGGGAAGGGGAATGAATTATATTAATTAGATTATATTTCTTAAATCTAGAAATTATAAATTTATTCATTAAAAAATAAATATAAAAAATTAAAAAATAGAAGGAATTTAATCTATTTACTAATTAAATAAAAAATATTTATAACTAGTATATATCTATTTTACCCTTGGATTTATCAAGGGTCGGGAGGGATCAAATCTCTAGAGGTGCAAACCTTTAATATTTTCTCAAGTTTTGCACTCTAAAAAATGTTTTCACCTCGAGAGATTGATCCCTTTGGGGGCTTGATACATTAATATTAGAGTATTAAAAAATATATTAATATATTTGTTAATATATTAATATATTCTATAATAAATTAAGACCTCCTAATCACTACATTGTTTTTGTGATCTATTAATTGAAACTATAAGACAAATCTAATCCGAACAAATTCAAATAAATATATATTTTTTAATGTATTAAAATATTTTATAATATCTTAATATATATTAAAATATTTCATTTTTTAAATATATTAAAAAAGTAATTATATACCAAATTAAACTAATTATTACTAGTCATTCAAAGTAATTTTTACTATTTTATTAGTCCATCGATAATTCGTTGACTTCATAGTACAAAGTTCATAGCTATTGAGAATTAGTTGACTTTATATTAGTTTTTTGTTTGACTACACATTTTTGCATAATTTCTATTGTTTGAGCTACAAAACTAAAAACATAATGAGGTCTTATGTGTTATTGCTATTATTTATTTATTTATTTTTATTACTATTATTATGTTTGATTTTTTTTTTATTGTTGCGTTGATCCAGGTGGATATCGGTGGCCACCCACCTTTTCCGACTGGCTCAAAATAATTTTCTGGCAATTTTGGCAATTTACTATTTTTAGCAAGTTTTAACTTCCGGGGCCATTTTGAGGGCCAAAATGAAGGTTTTTCGAGATCGAGGTTCTCAATGATATTCGAAGACATGATTGAGCCCCCAAAATGAATCTCCTCGACGATACCTTTCTAATGAGCTATCATAGGCCTAAAACAGAGATCGTATGCAAAAGTTATGACCCTAGGAAGTTGATGTACTAACTTACCCAAACGGGGCCCACGTGACTTTTGGCGCTTCATCTCCTAGGGTTAGGTTTTGGGATGTCTAGGGTTTTTGGCATTCCTGTTTATTGTAAAAAGGCCTTTAGAGCCTCATTGTAATCATCTTTTTGTGAATGCAAGTAGCCGTCACATCTTTTCTCAGAGATAAGCTGCCACCATTCTAGCGAGTCTTTCACTCTGTATTTTTACAGTCTCTGTAAATTTCTTTCATTAATAGAAATCATGTCTTATTGTATATCTATGTTTATGGTTGCATCTATGATACATTTATGTTATATTATTGAATATCTGGGATATCTCTGTGCACTTCTTTATTATATCTCCGATCTCATTTCGTGCCAAAAATAATCCAGATCAGTGGTATCAGAGCAGGTTTCTCTTGATCATTTTTTTCAGTGCATGTCCCCGACGAGGTCTGAGTATAGCAAGTTAGGTCTCGAGATTGTCTCTCTTGAAGACAATCGCTCTTGCACACCCAAGAAACCCTTAATGGCGGAAGAAAAGAAAAACGACGGAGCAGACGATCCTATCAATCTGTTGCTTGAGCAAGCTCTCACGCGATAGAGGGACGAAATGATGGAGAATTTTACCCACATCCTTAAATGCCTGCCGATAGAATCAGGCGCATATTCATCAAGCGACCACTTTGGAGGCACATCGCCTTTCAAGGTACAAGTTAATTTTGATATTCTTGTATTTGAAGGATAAATAGATGCAGAAGCCCTAGAAAAATGGTTAACTCTGCTAGAAGGTTATTTCTCTGTTCTTAATTTTTACGACAAAGAAAAGATCACCTTCGCACTCCTTAAAGCTCTCCCTCATGTCAAACATTGGTGGGAAACTTACTGGGAGAAAAATTCCACAGAGGAGTCTGGAATATATGGGGCCAATCCCACTTGGTATTTTTTTGTGGATGTGGTAAAGGAACAGTATTACCCTGTTGGCAACTATAAGGACTAGTACATGAGATGGACCACATTGCGGCAAGAGAGGGGCCAAGCAGTTCCGGAGTTCACCAATACCTTCCATACCTTGCACACCAAGCTGGGTATCAAAAACTCTGTGTGAAATTTGGTTCTAAAATACCGTGGGGCTCTACACAGATACATCCAAGCTGAAATGGATTTTTTGGACATCTCATCACTCGGTGCTTCTTATCGATATGTTGTTAAAATTGAGCAGAAATTTAAGCACCAAAACAAACGGGAATTCGGGTCTACAAATTTGCAACAACCAAAGTATGACAAAGACGACCCTAACAAACAGTCTTCTGAAAACCAGTCTGTTAGCACTTGGTAAATTTCCTAGAGGTTGAAAAAGAAGAAATCTACAAAGGTAACCTTAACCAACCGCTTTTAAAGCTAGGATTTAGCCCTTCCAGCTTCAGAGAGGGATCTCTCTATATGTTTTAGCTTTGTTTTTAATTTCAGATATTAGGCTAGGTAAAGAAACTGTTGGTTTTGTTGTAAAAGAGTTTTTGAAGTTGGTTGAGACGGTCTACACATCCATTGGGCTATGGGGTCTGTATTTAAACAACTATTAGATACAACCAAAAATGCCAAAGAAAACCTTCACATGGTGAGATAATACACTCACTGGATCTTTAGTAATTAAAATGATGGACATAAGACAAGTTAAAGAAAATAACTTCAACTAACAAGCAGTTAAGAATTTCTTAATTGAAGATATTAGAAGATAAACATTTAAATCTTTAGAATCGGAAACAGGGTATCAAAGATAAATCCTGCAACATTACGCTATTCATAAAGATTAGATCTAGAAAACAAAATGATTACAGAGAAAGAAGAACATTCAACTTTAGAAAATCAACATCACCAGTGAACATACGCAAGAATCCTGTAAAAGTGCCTCTTCTTTATTAATGGCAGATCCCTTCAAAAATAGTACAGTTTGATAGCTATAGGGTGTGCGAAATCAACAACCCTCAATACTTCGAGAGTTGAAGTATTTATAATTCAAATTACAAACGTTCCCGTCATAACTGATCGGGACGTGCTCATTCTATTTTTAGTTTAACTGCTTTAACTAATAAAAAACTGTTTGATGACTCAGTACAACTGCATGCGGAATTTCTGGGGTAGGCCGTTGGCGAGGTGCCCTCGCAACCTCTTATGACTGGACAGGTGACTGGATAGTGACAAGTCATTTGCTAATCTAGTAGATCACACAGTTCTTCCCATCGGAGATGACTTGGCACTGTGACTTTAAGTAATCTCCGATATACTTCATCCATGTCTGTATATTTAGCAAATGTAGGCTTAATGAGGAATATATGTCTAATCTCATGTTGGATACCATTATCCAACTGCAGGGCATCCATGAATGCTTTGCCTGTGATGCTCCCTTGTATCCCTGCAAACTTAGAACTGTCCTTAGACACTTCAGCTAATCTCTTTTTGTAATCCGGGAGTGTCATTAGTTTGTCATTAATGACCTTCAGACCAGGTAGGCCTTTCTTTTGGAGAGCATCAATCTTGTTGAAGAACTTTTGTACTCCCTGATCCATGACTTGAACCTTTTCCTCGAGCTGAAGCATTAGACTTCTCTTGGTTAAAACCCTTTTTACCTCAAGTATAGTCTCTGTTCTGTCCTCAATTTTTAATTCTTCAAGTTCCTCTCTGGTCTTGGAATTCAGGAACCTGATGATCTCATTTGCTTGTGCTGGCATGTCTCCCAGCTCCACTCTGATCTTTTCAACAGCCTCCTTGCTCCTCTGGAGCAACTCATTTTGTTCAAACATGATTTGAATCATTGGCTAGATTTCATTGATGGACTTGGTGATATCTGTCCATACAATCTCTTTGACCTCAGCCAAAGTCTTCCCTGCCATTGTCTGCTTTTGGAGCTGCTGTAACTCCTTCCTGATATGATCATTAACTTGCTTTTCTTTGGATAGGCTTGTTTGGAAAGAAGTCCTGAGCTCTTGGAGGTTCTCCACCTCTTTCTTAAGCTTGCTGATTTCTGACTCTTGCAGTTCATCCTCTCCATGGACTTGGCGAGGTCTGTTGTTCCTTCTGGTAGTGGCACAGATGTTGCAGATGGAATGGCTGTCACTGTTGCTGTGCTCAAACCTGCAATTGGGATAACACTCAATGAAATGCCTTCCATTTGCTTCGTCTGCTCTTTCTCCTTTAGCAGTCTCTCCATCTCAGCCTCCATCTCTTTTAGCTGAGCATTCTGCTCCATGAGTAACTTTAACATCTCATCCTTTTCACCTTCCTTTTCTGCTATCTCCTTGGCCTGTGAGTCCTTTGTGGGCGGGAGTTGCAGCTTTCTTCTTAAGGACACGATGTCAGCATTTTTCTTTTTTATCATCTCTTCGGCAGCCTTGACGTTCGCCGGGTCATAACCAATTTTGAGGACTAGCTCCTCCAGAGTCTTGATTCTGTTGTCTTTCGCGAAAGATGATATTTTCTCCAACTTGAGTTGGGTCTGAGCATTGCTCAAAGACACTTGAAACTTTGCTGCAGAAGCTGAAGCGTGAGCCAATGTGTGAAAAACCATCTCCCCTGTTTGTTTATGCAGATCCATCTGATCTGCCGGATGCACGTCCTTCTCCTGGAACTCGAAAGTGGCCCTTTTGTAATCTGAGATCACCTTGGGATCCGGTACCTGTGCTTGTAGATAAGCCATATGCATCCTACCCTTTTCTGTGTCAAATGCCGAAAGAAGCCTATGTTGAGCTGTGGAAGACTGCTTCCGAAACTGGGCATAAGTGCTGCTAGTGAGGGTCTGGTTCTTCTTCTTGATCAATTCATATTTCTCGAAAATGCCCAGCTTGGGCCCAGTTTTGCTTGGTGGAGTATCCATGGGAGAATGTGTGGGTTTCTTCGGTACTGCTGTTGTGATTGCTTTAAGTTGGCTCGAACCGAAAGGTAGAGTGACTGGCTTGACCCCGGTGGTAGTTACTGTGGTAGTCGGGACTTCTTGTTCTATTGTCGCGCCAGGCGTTGAAACTGTCTTTGGCCTTTTGGTGTGCATCTTGAACTCCTCTGATGACACCTCTGTTACAGGAGGAGACGACTCCTATCAGGGCCTCTTCTCCTTGGGGACCTGGGGTGTGGTAGTGGGTGGCACACTCGTCGAGGGCACCTGATGTTCCACTTCAACTTGTTGTTCCATGTCCATCAAAGTATCAGGCATCCAAACTGTTTGATTTGTAAATTTCTCGATCTCTGGCTTGGACTCATGAGCATATGGGACATTCTTATTTTTCACTCTCATTTCCGAAATGATCCCGCATGGATCATAGTGCCAGGTGAAACTTGTAAAGAATTTCATCTCCTTTAACATTCTGTCCGCTTC
>ML779830.1:514767-534611 GCA_009831015.1 Picea engelmannii | reverse complement strand
AGAAGTCCATGCAGTGACTGGTTGGGGCCTTCCGTCTGCGTCCATCTTCTGCATGGAGAAACTGAATCTGTCAGCTTGAAAATAAACGAACATATATGCCAGTATAGAAGAATATCTGAACATCCCCTCTGTGCCAAAATTCACGAATTGTTCGTGAATATTATCGGCCAAGAAGGTGATGTAGTCGAACTGCGTTGTGGGCTTTTCATCGTTTGAGAAAATGGACAGAAAACCAAGGATGGGCTCATCTACCCATTGGTCAGAATAGTAACCAAGCAGAGCACACATGGAAGAAATGATTTGATTTCCTTTGGTGGAGAACATGGAAGAAGGGTAAGGGGGGTTGGTGGAAGGGAGTTGAGCAGAAGTGGGGAGAAAAAACTCAAAAATATGAGCTCTCTGAGGAAAGGTCATTTTATGATATAACTCAGTGAGGATTTCTAAATTGAATGGGGACGCAGATTTGGCATGGGGTATTTGCATCATCTGGTCAATATCTTCGGGGGTGATGAAAAAGAGGACATCTCCAGACGAAGAAACGATGGCTTTCTGGTCGGGGACGTAATGGGCTTGGCATTTGAGGGTGAATTCTGGGAAATGATGAATCTGGGGAAAGAGATACAGGGGCAAATTGGACTCCCAGAGTCCAATTTCGTCGCTCTGGTCCAGGAACACCTCCCGGAGCCATGAATGAAGATCCGAAAAGTCGAAGTCACAAATGGTATCTGCGATCAATCGATCTTTATCGACCAAGGGAATTTTTTCTAAGTCGACAGGAGGAGGAAGAAAAGGATTCTCTTCTGCTTCCGCTTGTCTTGGCTTTGACACCATTTCAACAACTGTAACTGCAATAAAACGATGTTAGTGGGGAATACTGACTGTAGGTGAAGGTGGTGGAAAAGCAATGGAGGTGTGAGAGTAAAATTTTCTGGTGCGATGGATGAATAGTGCATGAAGAGGGAAAATGATAGTTTTATTTAAAATTGGGTCGGTTGGACGCGGGAAAATGGTCAGCATGACAACGGGTATATTATCCAGTTATTAATGGACAACGAGCCACTTGGGGGTGATATGGTAGGTGACGGTGGCCAAAACATACGGAGGGTTGACGTGGTTGCTAGGGATTGGCGGTGATGGGAAGTGAAAGTCGCCATAAGGGGCTGATCATGATTGGAAAGGGTAAAGGCCTGACAGCAGGGACTGACAATAGTTATGGAATATGACATGACCCCGGGAACAAGTGGGACAAGTGGACTCAGTGGAGGATGACGTCCATGAGTGATGGGCTGTAAGATAGCATGTGAGGGATGTGACTTGAGAACCAATAGACCGACTCCACGAATGACCAGGGGCCCGCCGAAGGGAAATATCTATTCCGGACCCCCCCCTTGGTTAAAGGCAGGACACCAGGGGGGGTCCGAAATTCATTTTGATCCATTGATCTACGCGTTGGTTTCCTGGCCGCAGATCTTAGCGCGCTCCTTAATACCCATTCCGGACCCCCCCTTTCCATTAAAGGCAGAACGAAGGGGGGGTCCAGAATTCAATGTGAATCGTATATTTAAGTGCTCTGTTCTGGGCCGTCTAGATGTGCGCCCAAGTTATTACCAATTCCAGACCCCCCCCCCCTTCCGTTAAAGGCAGAACGGGTGGGGGGTCCGGAATCCAATGTGGGCCGTGGATTTAAGCGCTCTTTTCTGGACCGTCCAGATCTGCGTAAATATTATCACCGATTCCGGACCCCCCCCCTCCCCTGATTAAAAGTAGAACACTAGGGGGGGTACGGAATGCTCTGTGAGCCGTTGATTGAAGCGCCGTGATCTGGACCATTGGAAAGTGAATGTAACATAAATCATGAGCGGAGAAAAATGAGCTTGGGTAAAAACTTAGGATAAAGCATTTTATGGGTTTTTCTTCAACTTTCAAAGAGACACCACCATGGGGTTTCGAACAAACTATTCTTAGGCATTTGGGACATGGTGTAACATATTTATTAATCTGTTTTCATGGGGGGTGAAGCAAATGAAACAACTAACCTACATGCTAATCCTATCTTCCTAGGACAATTAACCCAGATTAAACTGTTGGGTTAAGAAATTACTCTACCTAAGGGCTATCTGACCAGGATTAGACAGTCTGGTCAAATTTATTCACTAATCTAACCTAAGGGCTATCTGACTAGGATTAGACAGTCTGGTCAAATTTATTCACTATTTATCAACATTGAAAATTTAAAAGAACTTGGTCATGCTTGAAAGGTATGACCAAGTTACTATTATTGCATGGGGCTTTTGTTTCAATTCTTTTATGCCCTCTTTTCTTTTCTTTTCTTTTTCTTTTTCCTTTTCCTTTTTATTTTTCTTTTTGCAAATTATTTGAAGAATGAAATATCATTTGTCAACAAAATCACTAGATACAGATCATATCCAAGTCATCATTTGATTCCCATAATTTATGGGGTGATAACACAGTCCAAGACACAAGAAAAGAAGGGTTATGGGAAGACAAAGAAGGACACCGAAAAATGGTGTGAGTTCCATAAAATCGCCTGGCACAACACCGATGAATGTCACTCAAAACAGTCATTGGTGGCCAAGATCAAAGACAAAAAGCCGAACCCTGATTCAGAATCTGATTATGAAAATCATGGTAAAGGACAGATCATTGATGCGGACCCCACTGCTATTGTCGCGACCGCAACAATTCAACCAGAAGAACCAACAGATCCTGAAGAGGGGGAGATATTTTTTCATTCACAGATGTGGGTGAAGGGGACCCCGCTGCATTTTATTTTTGATAGTGGAAGCCAGAAAAACCTCATCTCAGCAGAGGTTGTCAAACAGTTGGGATTGTCGAAAACACCACACGCATAGTCATACAACATCGGGTGGCTTCGGTAAGGATGAGATATCAGTGTCAGCCAACAATGCTGATTGTCATATGGCATCCAACCCTTCAAGGATGAGGTATTATGTGATGTTGCCCCACTGGATGTCTGTGATGTTCTCTTGGGCCAACCATATATGTGGAGACGCCATGCTATTTATGAGTCTCGACCCCGTAGTGTCATTGTTACTTTGGGGGGTCATCTCTATAGAATACCAGAGGTAGTTCCAACTATTGTTCCACCTAAAAAGTGTCACAAGGTAGTATCTCATACTGCAAAATTCAGCTTCTTCACAATCTGTTCAAAAGGGGAACATAAGGACACTGCAACCACTACAACCTCGCCCCCTGCACCTTCTATTCAACAGAAGCAGGTAGACAAGGTTGCAACAAAGAAAAAATATTCCTTCTACACACCTTCCTCTCATGTAGCTCGACTTGTTGAAAAACCTCAGCTTCAATAGGTTCATGATGGACTTCCACAAACTAAGCAGCGTGACGTCTCCATCAATACAAACAACTCACCAAGATGCAGATCTAACAAATGCTTTTCCCTCTCCCCCGGGAACTCAACGCAATGGAGACCATTTCTTCCTAAGGAGGGAGGATTGATCCAGGTGGATATCGGTGGCCACCCACCTTTTCCGACTGGCTCAAAACAATTTTCTGGCAATTTTGGCAATTTACTATTTTTAGCAGGTTTTAACTTCTGGGGCCATTTTGAGGGCCAAAATGAAGGTTTTTTGAGATCGAGGTTCTCAAAGATAGTTGAAGGCATGATTTTTCCCCCAAAATGAATCTCCTCGACGATACCTTTCCAACGAGATATCATAGGCCTAAAACGGAGATCATATGCAAAATTTACGACCCCAGGAAGTTGATGTACTAACTTACCCAAACGGGGCTCACGTGACTTTTGGCGCTTCATATCCTAGGGTTAGGTTTTTGGATGTATAGGGTTTTTGGAATTCCCATTT
Source organism: Picea engelmannii (assembly GCA_009831015.1). NCBI lineage: Eukaryota > Viridiplantae > Streptophyta > Pinopsida > Pinales > Pinaceae > Picea > Picea engelmannii. The sequence goes on along the minus strand of ML779830.1, from coordinate 530,748 downwards.
ATTGTAAAAATACCTTCAGAGCCTCATTGTAATTATCTTCTTGCGAATGCAAGTAGCCATCACATCTCTTCTCAGAGATAAGCTGCCACCATTCTAGCGAGTCTTTCACTTTGTATTTTTGCAGTCTCTGTACATTTCTTTCATTAATAGAAAGCGTGTATTACTGTATATCTGTGTTTATGGTTGCATCTCTGATAAATTTATGTTATATTATTTAATATCTGGGATGTCTCTATGCACTTGTTTATTATATCTCCGATCTCATTTCGTGCCAAAAATAATCCGGATCATGCGTGCTTAGAGAGTCTTTGTCATTGTTGCATGCCTGCCACACTACATTGTTTCTTAAATGTTTTCACAGTGGGACACCCTTGTCACTTGGACAATTCTGACAATCTTAAGTGTTTACCTAACATGCCTAGCAACTTTAAATGTTTGTTGTGCATATGTGTTACAATATAGTTTCGTTCCATTTTTTGATACAGTGTTGTGTGCACTGAGATTGGGCAATATTATTCTTCACCGGCATTACTGGTTCACTGATTGATGATTGTTCGTTGGTTCATTCGATGCTACTTTTTGTTGTTTGATTCAACTTTACAAAATTGAGATCCTGATGATTTAGCTCGGATTTATGTTGTTGAAACTATTTGTGTTGTTTCATACCTTCATCAAAATGGAATAGTACACTGAGATCTTAAACCTAAGAACATTCTTCTAGATTCTGAAGTGTTAACTAATCCTCCGTCGGTTATGTAATCTGATAGTTATGTAATGTTCGTTCAACTTCTCGACAATTGAACTATCCAATTAATTGTTCGCCTATCCGCCTAACTGTCCACATACATATATATAAACAATGTATCCGAGTTTTAAATTTAATAAGAGAAAAACCTTCGAATTGATATGTGCTTCTATGTTAACCGTGGAGTTTTTAATTGGCCTGTGTATAGTGGTATCAGAGCCATGCTTTTTTAACGCGTTTTTTTAAAATCCATGTTATTTTGTGTGCTGGATCGTGTCTGCGTGAGAGGCGTGGAGCATTGGCTCTCACCAAGGGAGATCAGATCCAGTGATCGTTGTCTGCTCCAGATTCAAGAGGAGCGATCTATTACAACTGTTGTTTGCTGGTTGTTTTAGTTCCCTGCTGGTTTGTGAATGAAGGGTCTCACTGCAATAGAGATCATAGTGGAGCAGCGAAGGCTGTGTACTGAGCAGTCTACAGAGCAGCCAAGGTAGAAGGTGTAATCGTTTTGATATTTTTTTTTTCTTGTGCAAGTGGCATTTCATTTACATAGATTAGTTCACAATGCATTCATTAGTATCAATTGTGGGAGTAGTTCTCTCTGGACAAGAAAATTACGAAGAATGGTTTCGGAAAATAAAAAATACTCTTATTTTTAATGATTTATGGGAGGAAATTTGTGAAGGCAAGGATGACAATGACCCACAGGAACCTATAGATGCCAGACAACTTGCAATTTGGAAGAGTAAAGATAAAAATACACATGCTTTAATTTCTGCCTCAGTCACTGAAGAGGTAAGCACACATATTCTTTCCAGCACCAGAGTGTTTAAAGCATTACAAAAATTAAAATATCTTTATGACTCCCATTCAGAGCTGGAAATTATACAATCGTTGATGAAGTTGTTTAATCTGGAACTGAAAGATAATAATCCTATGAAGTAAGCTTCCGAAATTAAAGATCTTTTTCATGATATTGACTCAACTGGTGTCAAAGTTGATTTACAACTCACTGAATTTATTAAAGCCCTATATCCTACCTATTCACACTACTTAGAGTCTCTTAAAGCTAGTGGACAGATGAAAGCCATGACTTTTGATACTCTTGTAGACAAAATTGTAGAAAGAGAGAAAGCTTTTGGGAAGAAGGAACATTTTTCCACTTCCACAATTGAGACTTTTTGTCTTGCACAGAAAGAGCAGAAACCTAGAGGAGAGTCTGCTAGATTTGAAAATAGTAACATAGGTCATGGTAGGAGACCATTTAGAGGCAGGGGGGGTCATTATCATCAAGGAGACATACAACAAGATGATAGACAACAATTTTTTTTTCAGAATGATAAACAATCTCTTAAGTGCTATAGGTGTGGTAAACTGGGTCATACATCTTCTCATTGTCTCACTCCTTGGGAAATGATTAGTGAGAAGAAAGAGAAACAACCTCCAAACAAAGGAAAACCACCTGAATCTGCCAATTATATTGTTGCACATTGTAATCTTAGTATCGATGAAGTTTTTAGCACTTCTTTTTCTTCTTGGGAAGACACTTGGATTTTAGATACTGGAGCCACTTGCCATATGACCTTCAAAAGAGATTTTTTTGAGACATTCAGTAATCACATTGATGGAATAGTTTATTTTGCTGATAAGTCCTAGTTAAAGCCTTCGGGAATTGGATCTATTCGACTTCACCTACCAGGACTTGCTGATTATATTTTGCATGATGTTCTTTACATTCCTCAATTAAAAAGAAATCTGATGTCTCTCATACATATTAGGCAACAAGGACATTCTATACATATGTTTGATGGTATAATTGAAATAAGAAACGCATATGATCAGGTGATTGTTATGACTGGTGTTGACGAAGACAAACTTTTAAAACTTAATGGGACATCCTCTTTTCAATCTAATTAAGCTCTTTTGGCTCAACATAGTGATACTTTGTCTTCCAGCTTATTGTGGCATGCTCGTTTTGGTCATATTAATTATGATAGTATCCAGATTATGAAACAACAAGGTATTCAAGGGCTTCCTACTATTCCAAGAAAGCTTTCTCCATGTAATGCTTGTATTTTAGGAAAGCATTGTAAACAACCCTTTTATGGATCTACGTCCTGAGCTTCGAGGAAGTTAGGTCTCATACATTCTGATTTATGTGGGCCCATGCCTGTTCAATCTGCAAATGGTAATAAATATCTGCTGACTTTTATTGATGACTACACCAAGATGTGTTGGGTTTATCTGTTGAAAGAGAAATATCAGGTTTTTGCAACTTTTAAGAATTTTCATTTATGGATTACAAATGAAACTCAACTTAATATTGGCACTCTATGATCAGATAATGGTGGTGAATACACCTCTAATGAATTTGAAAAGTACTTACAAGATAATGGTATTAAACATTAGACCACCATTCCTTATACTCCACAACAGAACGGTGTAGCAGAGCACATGAACAAAACTTTGCTTAATATGGTAAGGTCAATGATGTTTTTTCAGAATGTCAGGTTGATGTTTTGGGGAGAAGCAGTACTTTGTGCCGTTTATATTCACAATCAATGTCCTTCTACTACAATCAATAATAAGTCCCCTTTTGAATTGTGGTATAATCGTCTTCCTGTTGTTCAACATTTTAGAGTTTTTGGTTCTCCATGTTATGATTTAATTCCTAAACAACAATGCGACAAACTGGGTGCAAGAAGTCGCAAATGTCTTTTCTTGGGGTATTCTAATACCTCTAGAGCTTATCGATTGTATGATGAGGAAAACAAGAAATTTGTTGTTTCAAGAGATGTTGTTTTTCTCGAATTTGCTAAATATGCTTCTACTATTGATAGGTAACTCAATCATTTGGATAGATTCTCTTCCAAGAAGTTTTATTATGAATGGGATAATGATACCCCACATCCTGAAGGGGGGATTCATATTCTAAACTAGTCTGTGGATTTTCCTTCAACAACACCAGAGAACGAGACCACATCAAAGAATGAAGAAAAATTAGTTGATAGCAATATTTTTTATGATAAAAATGTTTCTATAGAAGAACAATTGGTTGATAATAATGTTCCCACTGAGGAAAAACTAGAGGATAATAATGGTCCCGAAGAACCTATTTCAAAGACTCTTGAAACTAAGAAAACATTGCAGCAATCAGTACACAGATCAACACGTACCAAGATAATGCCAAAAAGGTATGATGAATTTGAGTTAAACTTTTCTGTTGTTAATGAACCTACTACTTTTGAAGAAGCCACTTGTTGTAATGAATGGAAAGATGCAATGCAAAAAGAGTATGATGCTCTTATTAAAAATGGCACTTGGAGGTTGGTGGATCCTCCTATTGGCATCAAACCAATTGGTAGTAAGTGGGTTTATAAAACTAAATATAAAGTTGATGCTTCTCTTGATAAACACAAATCTAGACTTGTAGCAAAGGGGTATGCACAAAAAGAAGGTATTGATTATACAGAAACATTTGCTCCTATAGCGAAATGGGGAACTATTAGAACTTTATTTTCTCTTTCAGCTCAAAAAGGATGGAAAATACATCACATGGATGTAAAAACTGCCTTCTTAAATGGAGATTTAAAAGAAGATGTCTATATGTTGCAGCCAGAGGGTTTTTCTGTTAAAGGAAAAGAACATAAAGTATGCAAATTGATAAAATCATTGTCTGGTTTAAAACAAGCACCTCGTGCTTGGTATGAAAAGTTTACTGAACATCTTTTCAAGTTGAATTATAAGAATTTCAATCTAGATGATGCAACTTTATTTTTTAAGAAAGTTGGAAGATCAGTTGTATATCTAGTTGTCTATGTAGATGATTTGCTTATCACAGGAAATAATGATGATTATATTGCATCTATTAAAAAGGAGTTGCAAAAGGTTTTTGATATGACAAATTTGGGATTACTACATTATTATCTAGGGATCGAAGTAGATAAAAAAACAAAGAACATTTTTAGTTCTCAGAAGAAATATATTGGAGAACTATTGAGCAAATTTGAGATGAAGGATTGTAATCTTGTTTCTACTCCAATTGAGCAGAATCTAAAGCTTACTTCAAATGAAGGTAATGCATTTGAAGATCCAACAAAGTACAAACAACTTGTTGGAAGTTTAATTTATCTTACTACTACTTGTCCTGACATAACTTTTGTTGTAGGAATAATTTCCAGGTTTATGCATCAACCCTGTGAAGGTCATTGGATAGCAACAAAATGAGTGCTCAAATATTTAAAAGGCACTCAATCATATGGCATCAAATATTCTAAAGTTTCAGACTTCCATCTCATTGGTTATTCAGATTCTGACTTTGACAGAGATAAAGAGCATGGGGTGTCTACTTCAGGTTATTTGATGAATCTTGGATCAACAACCATCACTTAGAGATCACAAAAGCAATCAGTTCCTGCTGATTCTACAACTGAAGCTGAATACATTGCAACAACTCAAGCCACAAAAGAAATCATTTGGCTTCGGAAAATTCTTGAAGACTTGCAGGAGAAACAGACGACTTCAACGCCTCTCTTTGTTGACAATACTTCTGCAATACAATTGGCCAAAAATCCTAAATTCCATGATTGAACCAAACATATCAACACCAAATATCATTTGATTCAACATCATGTTGAGGCCAAAACCATTCATCTCAATCATTGTTCCACTTAAGAGAAAATTGCAGACATCTTTACTAAAGCTTTAGGTCGACATAAATTTGAAAAATTTCGAATGATGCTTGGGATGACAAATGTCCCTTCGGATTAAGGGGGGAATGTTAACTAATCCTCCGTCGGTTATGTAATGTTCGTTCAACTGCTCGACAGTTGAACTATCCACTTAACCATTTGCCTATTCGCCTAACTGTCCACATACATATATATAAACAGTGTATCCGAGTTTTAAATTTAATAAGAGAAAAAACTTCGAATTGATCTTTGCTTCTGTGTTAACTATGGAGTTTTTAATTGGCCTGTGTACATGAGGCCATGTAAGTGCATGTGTCCTGACTAAATTATCTAATTATGTCTGCTATTCCTTCTCTCATCCTTGGCAGTGAGGAAGGCAATTATACATAGTTAATGAAAATGCCTATGATTTTTTTTCTTGTTCTTCCTTATTCTTATTCCGATTTCAAAATATCACAATTGTTAATCCCCATTAGATAACATTTTAGGTTAATTTCACTGATTTTGGGCTAGAAAAGGAAGTAGATGAATCGGGTCGATCCAATTCTTTGTGTGGGACTACATAATATATGGCACCTGAAATTATTCATGCTAGAGGCCATGATAAAGCTGTTGATTGGTGGAGTGTTGGAATTCTACTATATGAGATGCTCACTGGACAGGTAAGCATGTGTTCATATGCATAATTTTAGGTGTCAGTGCATCGATTAATTCACATCTGAGCATTAGCATTCGTGTGTTTTGCAGCCTCCCTTCACTGGTAATAACCACCAGGACGTCCAAAATAAAATCATAAAGGATAAAATTAAATTGCCACCATTTTTGACCAGTGAAGCCCATTCATTGCTTAAAGGCGAACATTTCTCAGCTTTCCTTCTTCAAATCTTGCATTAATGTTAATGTTTGTGTATGGAATTAGATTAGTTGACATATTGTCTGAGTTTATTGCCTTCATGTGATGTGCAGCTGTTGCAGAAGGATCCAAGAAAGCGGCTAGGAAGTGGAACAAGTGGGAGTGACAACATCAAAGGACACAAGTGGTTCAAATCAATTAGCTGGAAGAAACTGGAAGCCAGGCAGATACAACTAGTGTTTAAGCCTGATGTTAATGGCAATTGTTGCACCACTAATTTTGATGGCTTCTGGACCACCATGCCTCTTGATGATAATGAATCGCCTTCAACTCCAAAAGCTGAGCATGATCAACATCATTTCAAAAACTACTCATATATCCAACTCGATTACACAAAGCATTAGCCTTCTTTTCCATTCAAGGATTCCAAAATCCAACATTAAAGAAACTTAAATCCCTGGAGACTAATTTATAGTTTATCTGCTAGTTTCACTGTGTTGGAAAATGATTGTTTCATGTTGTAGGAATTGGATAAACTTGCCATTCATTCATTATTATTGGGAGCAACTTCTATTCATTCATTCCTATTGGGAGGAATATCTCCACTTAAAATATGCATATTGAGGAACCTAGCCTTTTAAAGAAACTCTTGCATGCCTATGCATGTGTCTCTAAGTATGTGGAGATGATACTCAGGAAGTTCAATGAATAATGTGAAGTCCGTAAATATCCCTTTGGATTTCCATTGTAAGCTTTCTTCAAGTTTATATCTTAGTAATGAAGAAGAAAAGGGATATATTTTCGTATATCATATGCTAGTAGGAAGTTTGATGTATGTGATGAAATGGTCATATATTTCACATGTAGTAACTTAGTGTTGTTAGTGGATGCATGACAAATCCAAGTAAGGAAGTGAAATGGGTGCTTTGGTATTTTAAAGGGATGAGTTTCACCTACAATGGTTGCAGTGATTTAGTCTGTGGTTATGTTGATTCAAAGCTTGTAGAAGATTTGGACAAGAGGATATCTACCTCGAGTTATGTCTTGCATGAATGGAAGGATATATTAGGTAAGTTTGGACAAGTGCAGGATAAGGTGTTCTATGATAGACAAAGTGTTGTGCATTTGACTAACAATCCAGTTTATCAAAATGGGATAATGCATGATTTTGTAAGACAAGTTACTGATGAAGGTGGAGTGGTCCATACTTGAGAAAATTTGTACATACACGTTCATGAAACCAATATTGTTAGAGAAGTTGTGGTGGTGTTTGGGTTCTCTTGGCTTGCAAAAGAGGTGATGAATGGGCTTGGGCAAGGTATCGGGTAAATTGTTGTCAAGGTGGAGATTATTAAAATGTGACAACAATCAATAAGTGAAAGTTTGTATAATGGGTGGTAGTTCTCGTAACTATGTAACGATTCCATGATTGATGTATATTTATGAAGCTCAAGAGATGTATTTGGGGGGTAAACCTGATTGTAAGTCTATCTTGAATAATAAAGATACATATACCTTTCCCTGTGGATGTTTCATTGTAAATGGTTTTACCACATAGATATTGTGTCATGTGTGTTTTGTGTTGTTATCTTATTTATCTGCTACATGTGTCACGATCTTTGTGTTAAATGGGTTTATGGACCCAACAGGGCTCACACTGCTCTAGTTCTATTGGCCCACGTTCCCTCTTCCTTTATGGATATGATCGAGGGTGGGAGTAGTGTTGGGTCCTCCCTCTTCTTTCTTCCCCTTTGATGATTTGAACTTCTAGGGCATAACAGGCACAACAACAACGAAGGTGGCCTCCTCTTGCACGACCTAGATTATGAACACCTACTATTCAAGTTATAAATATTTGATCTCCTAATAGAGCCTCCATTGTAATTTTTCAAATATTAAAAAATGTTCTTGACTCTTTTCTAGAAGCATCTAGGGAGCCTATAAATAAGACTAAAAGAAAATTGTATGGGAATACCTTAACATGTACCATTAACATAATTGCTAGGCTATTGGAATTTTCCTTGGAGCTTCATTAGACCTCCTTCAAATAACTCGGTATCCCAATCTTCCCGAGATCCACTAGAGCCGCTAATTGGGGATAGATCTGCTAAAAGATCAAGTCTAAAATGATGTTCTTGGGATCTCAATGGATAAACTCCCAACAAATGTTTGTACTGATCAATTCTATTCTTTCTTCACTTCCTATTTTCTACTTTATTGACCCTTCAAGCACCCTACTCAATATTGGGAAAGCAGTGCATGAATTTTGTGGTGAGCAAGTAAAAACAAGAAGATAAAATCTAAAGTATGTAGATTTTCACACTTTATTGTGATTATGGAAGTTTTTTAGGTTAAAATTTTTAGTTTTGAAACATTCCCAAATTTTTAAATGGATACTCCATGCATCATCAATGACTTCATCATAAATTTAGAAGAGTAGAATGAGTAACCAATATTGAAATTAAATAGGTGTTAAAGAAAAATAATTTTTACAATTAAGAACTTAAAATTAACCATATAATATTATTAATGGTTAAGAACATGCGTTTCCTCCTAAGAGGCCATAGGTTCAAGTCTAGAGGGGGTAGGGTATATATACCCCCGTAGACTTTAAGTTGGGCGGAGGGGATCCCTTGTCCCACAAACAAGGGGATCTCATACACCAATTTGGTGTGCAGTGACCTTAAAATTAGATTATTATTATTATTAAGAATACAAAAATTAATGAAATATTAGATTAAAATTAGTAAATAATAAATTATAAAAGAAATAAGTTAATTTATTTATTAAATAGGATATGAAAGATAAGAAATTTTAATTATATTTATATCTCTATATATAGACAGTAAATCACTAAAAGGAAACAAAAAATATATGATATATGAAATGAAGTAGGGTAATGGGGAATTAATAATGAAAGAAATGATGGATAATAAAAGAGATAACCATTTGACCACTGTCTTCTTCCACCACGATTGGTCGATGGTAAGGGAAGAGGTTTGGAAAATTGTAGAAGAATATCGCTCATCGGGTAAAGTCATAACAACACTCAATGCTACCTTCCTCACACTCATCCCCAAGGAGGAAAGGGTTACCCACCCAAAGCAATTTAGACCCACTGTACTATGCAATGTAATTTACAAGATCATCACAAAAGTCATCACCCTTATACTCAAGGCCATTCTCCCCTTCATCATCTCCAAGGAGCAGATGGGCTATGTGGAAGGCTATCTGATTCTAAAAGTCATTCTAGCTCATGAGGTGATACATTCTCTGAAATCTACAAAAATTCAAGGTATTCTGATCAAACTAGACCTCTCTAAAGCTTTCAATAGAATGAGTTGGCAATATATGCAATCAATTCTTTCAGCTTTTGGTTTCAGTCTTGAGTGGACTAACTGGATTCACAATCTAACATCCACGACCTTCTTCTCTATCTTGGTAAACAATGTTCCGTCCAAAACTTTTGTCCCACAAGAGGAATCCGTCAAGGAGATCCCCTCCCCCCTTTCCTCTTTGTCATTATGACCGAGGGTCTACGCCATTATATCAAATCATGTATTGCAAAGGGATCCCTTCAAGTCCTTCCCTTTCATGGTATTCAACCGACAACCTCCTATAGCCAATTTGTGGAGGATACCATGTTAATGGGTTCACCCACGGCCAGGGAAGCACAACAACTAAATGCAATCTTATCGGACGTCAGTGATGCATCAGGCATACATATCAACCAAGCCAAATCCCAAATATTTTTCTTCAACACTCCTCTTTCCATTCAAAACCACATCTCTCTATTGTTTGGTATCCCCAAGAGCTCCCTTCCATCCAATTACCTTGGTGTTTTTCTTACAGACTCGGTCACTAGAAATACCACCTGCCCCCCCTCATTCAATCTGTAACGAAGCATTTAAACTCTTGGACTTTCCGTTCCGTTAACCTAGCTAGTCGCCTAGTGCTCATCAAATCAGTCCTCTAGGCTATTCCTACTTATCGTTTCTCAGCCCTAGCTGCTCTCAAGTCTGTCCTTAAAGTCATTCACAATATTCAAAGAAATTTCCTTTGGTAGGGACATAAATCTTAAAGAAAATGGGCCTTGGTCAGTTGGGAAAATGTCTGCAAGCCAAAGGTCATTGGAGGCCTTGAACTTCGAGACCCTTTCTTATTCAATGGAATTATGAGAGAATTTTTTTGGTGGAGATGGCTCAAGCATCCGAAAGATTTATGGGAAAAGCTATGGAAACAAAAGTATTCTCCTTAAATCAACAAAGCCTAACTTATTCACTTATCTGAACCGATTATGGGATCCAATATTTGGAATGCAGCTTGGTGCAACCATCCTCTCATTCAACAACATGCCTTCTGGGAATTAAGGGATGGAAAGGATGCCCTCTTTTGAACAGATTCCTGGCAACAATTTCCTCCGCTGTCATCATTAGAGAGCATGCAATGTCTCCAAACTCAAATTATGAACATGAATACTACAAAGGTAACATACTTATGGAAGACATCAACCCACAACACTGACTGGATAAATTGGAAAGTCTCACACAATGATCTCAACCTTCTTGAGAATTGCAATTTGGATTCTCAGAAGGAAATAACAACTCAAAGAAAGGTCCAGATTAAAGAACAATTCCACTCTTTTCCCAGAGATCATAACTGGCACATGATTTGGAGGACCAACCTTTGGCTCCTAGAACAGAATCAAATTCTAACATGGGATAATTTAAGGAAAAGAGGATTCACTGGACCCTATGACTGTCCACTCTGCATGAGAAAAATAATGAGAAAAATAGATCGAGTCAGAGACAACATCATTGACACAATTTAGAAGTTGTAGCTCATAGCCTTCGATACTTTGATCGTCAACAAAATTTGGCATCTTTTGTTGGGTTTTGAGGTTTGGCATGTATGGAAGGAGTGAAACAGAAGGGTCTTTCTCTCAAAGCCCTCTTCCACTGCTTAGGTTTGGTCTAGGATATATGACAACACTCAAGAAACCGTCAGATCACAACAGTGGCTGCCAGAAGACCTCAAAAGAAATCCAAATGAAAACATTATACTAGCCTAGTGGAATCTTCACCTTAACCCAACCATGCCCGACCCCCATCCCAATATTATCCACTCATTCACTCAAATCCCAATCACATGGAAATGTCCTCCACCTGGATTCTTCAAAGTAACTTTGATAGAGCTTCTAAAGGTAATCCTGGCTCGACAAGATTTGGTGTGGTAATCCAAAACAATGAACGAAGAATCATGCATGTTATGGCCGGTAACCTGGGCTTTGACACGAACAACTCAACAAATCTCTGGGGTCTAATAAAAGGAATAAAACTAACTTCTCAAATGGGCCTAAACCAACTAATAATAGAAGGGGACTCCAAGGTCATCATTTCCCTCGCAGCCAAAATTCTTCATGGTTCATATCCTGCCAAAATCTCTCCTAGCTGGTGTCTTTTGAGCTCGCTGGATCTCTTCAAGTCCCTCCTTAAGCTAGACATTGTTCTTGTCCCTTCACATGTCCCTAGAGAAGCGAACAAAGTCACAGGCCAATTAGCTAATGCAAGAGTCAATCAGTAAGAAGAAGACATATGCATAGATGCCAACTCCAGATCTGTTCTCCCTTTGTTTGAACAATTCTTAGAACTGGCTCATTTGGACTGCAACTCCCCGGATGGGGTGACACTTGTACATGCATGTACATGAACACATATACATAGGCCGCTGCCTCTTGCTGGATGACGTGATTCTTGACACTGGGCATTAATGTGGGGGAGATAGTCGAGGGCTCTTGCACAAGCGAATTGTTATTTCTCTGGATTGGAATGACATCTCTTTTTTTAAGTAAATTAAAAATTTGTATTTCCGCAAATAACTGTAAAACATCCATGAGCTTAGGATCATGGCAGTTGGCCTGCCAAAAATACCAACTCCATGCCCTTATTTACCAAAATATCGAGTGTTTTCAAATGTCTCAATAACTAGAGGCATAAAAGTAGCATACTAAACAGTTCTTTGAGCATGAAAGCTCTGCAAAACTAGTCGTAACATATCTAAACAAAATCGGACGAGGGAAATAACAGAAGGAGAAAGTCATATTCCAGATGTGCCACCACTACCATCATTATGCGGATTCTGGTGTCAGGCTAGAGCAAAGTTGTATGGTTGGCCATATTCCGAGCAACAATTTTGAACAGGCTCGCCTGATAGAATGAAAAATAAAGCATCCAATATACACTTTAAGTTCTGCGGATGTCCAAGAGTAAGTGAAGTTGTTCCTTTGAAAGACTTTGTCGTTGTATTTCTTCTTGCTAAGGAGGGGCTGTTGAGAGCCCTGCGCTTTCTTGATGAGCATGCAAAAGCGGATCTTCCTCCAAAATGGGACATCCTCGGTTTTCCTCTGGCCAATTGTGCGGAGAGGGTAGTCTCACGGATTCAGTAACAACTGAGGATTGAGGAAGTTGATCAAGGGTAGTCTGGGGCTGAGAATTGGGCATGGGATCATCACAGAAGAGTGCATAGGGTGCTAGGGTGGATTGGAAGATGAAGTCTCCTCCACATTGGGGCAAGCCCAGTTTTCCTCTCCTTTGTCAGAGTCTAATGTCAGCATATCTGTTGAAGGAAAGGTTGGAGATGGGGGTGGGCTGGGTACACTTGCAGGAGAATTGCGAGTGCGTCGACGAGATTCCAGGTAGCGGTAATATTCTAGACTGCATCTAGAGAGACCCTACTCTCAAGGCATGGTTGGAGTATGAAATTTAGAGATCCAAGGAGGATGGAAATAGAATAGAAACATGGCACTATAAAAGTAAATTTGCAGAGCAATCAGACAGAAGAAAGATTTATCAAAAGCCTCGGGAGCAGATGGGGAAATATTACCATTTGCGTGCTTTGAAGGTGTCATAAACCCGGAGTGAACGTTGTCCTGAACCAACGTACCAGCTTTAATTGCATTCACTTTCATATACTACTCGACGCGCAGTGCACTGTTTTGGTGAGATCTCCCATGAGTCTACCCTTAGCACTCTGTGTGGATGCTTCCCCTATGCCTTAGTTCTCTATTGTGCATTCTTGGTGTATTTCGGAGGTTGACACTTACTCTGGAATTGGATATTGGGTTGGCTATCAACCCAATATTTTGAGAAAAAACACAAAAGCCCTTAAAAAAAAACCATAATTAACACCAAATTTTATCAAAATTCCAAAACATTCTACAAAAATTATCAAAAAATAAACAGGGACTAACAGGAACCAACATTACCTTTGGGCCAAACACTAGTACAAGACTGGTACAAGATTGAGTAAGAACTTGTTGTGAGATTGAGTAAGAACCTGTTGTGGTCCAAGGCCTAACAACAACCTTGCTATAAATACTGAACCACTAGTCATCCTATGGATATATTTCCATCTACTGAGACACATTGGTATCCGACCAACCATAGTGCTTACCAGTTATCCAAGAGAATAGTCTGGATACAGGATGCATCAACTCCAGACTTACATTTGTTTATAGCAAAAGAGTCTTTCACCAATAAACAATTAGAGAGGAAATATGTAACCGCATTTTACCAAGAAAACTTAAGAATGATTACATAATATTGTCATCATGATGCTCCTGATATTAATTCAACCATTAATATCTTAGACATCAATTAGCGCACATTTTTCCAAAAACAAAGAGATTAGGTGTATGGTAGATGAAGAGTCAAATGATGTATATTGAAGAAAGGAATCATGGGTCAATGTATGGAAAGGGAAGGAGGGTGAGAGGAAGGAGTGAGAAATTGGGAAAATGAGAATATCAAAGAGGTGCAGTAGTAGAGGGAGTGAAAAAGGAAATATGGAAAATGAAGTGTAAGAGAGAAGAATGCCATAAGAATAGGTTTCTAGCCCTAAAAATACCCTATGTTACATGTTTTGTGGAGTACAAACATGATACCTCAAAGGAACCCATGGTATGCTTCCCGCTTGGATATCAAGAAGGGTTAATGAGGTTTGACTCCCTTTGACATAATAAATAACACTTATGAAAATGGATTTGGGTCACCGTGGACTCGAAATGAGTTTTCTAAATAACTATGGATCCAATTGGGGATTTATGCACTTAATGAGACCCAAAATTTAGGAATTACTCCAAATGGTTTCCGTGAGGATCAAAATGAGTAAATTCAACAACCAAGGGATAGAATGTGTCCAAGGACCCTATGATGAAATGTTAGGCCTAAGCATACACAAATCTAAAATATCTTTATGTTGCACATACAAATCATGTAACTCACATGTATTCATATGATAGGGTTCTTTGGTTATAGGTTATGTACAATGATTGAGCTCAATATAAAATCAACTTCCCACTTTGGTGTAAGTCCATGTAACTCAGTAGGAAAGACATATTGAAACTCTGATAGAACAAGATAATTATCAAAAGATGAAATTTAATTACCTTCATTCAAAAATATCATTGCATAATCTAACAACCTTCACTGGGACTATGCTTAAGCTATTGGGTTGACATAAGTCTCAAAGACACATGCCTCTTCTCTCCATGAAGAGTCATTGGTTGTCCAAAATCATCCAAAAATTGAAATATAATGCCCCGACAATTCAAAACATCCCTGTGGGCCTCAACCCAATCCATTCCTATGATCAAATCATAAGAACTAAGAGAAGTCAAATAAATATCAATCCTTGTACTACATACCGATAGATTAACATTGCATCCCTTCATTAAAGAACCAACACATTTCTTATACCCTAAGGCCATCTCAACCTGATAAAAACAAAATCATCTTCTAATACCAAGACACATCTAACTCAATAATTAGGGGAAATAAAGATTCCAATAACATTGGGATCAATTAGAATAGAAAGTATAATATCATTAAGATTACATGATGTCTCAAGTACTAAGGATTGGTGCTTGACTTGATTAGTTTGAACAAATGCATTGATCCTATGGTCTCTACCCATATCCCTAGAAGAGGTATTCCTTTGACTAGATTGAGCCTCTAACTGCTTCTTAGGGCAGTCTCTTTTAAAATTCAGTCCTTGGCAACCCCAACACCCCCTTTTTGGAGGTGTCATTGGTGTCCATGGTGTCATAGAATGGATCTGATATAAAATTTCAAAAGAAACCTAGGAATGAGCATCACTCTATTGAATATTGGGCCTAGGAGATGGTCTTTGTCTAATTGGTAGATTACTCTAAATCCCTAAAGCACTGCACCTTTGAGATTCATGGTAAATAGAGAAGGGGGGATTATGAATACCCCCATGAAATCAACTAGTACATGTGGGATTTTCTAAAAAAAATGGAACTAAAGGTTTGGTAAGTCTCATAACATTGTTTTCTCATATCTACTAAACAACTCTTCTTCTATAATCATCGCTCTTTGCACTATCCCATGAAAAATATGAGGCATCAAAATGTGGACCTTCTTCTTGATTCTAGGATTCAAGTCATATTAAACAAAATTATTCACCCTCAACTTCTCAATATTTAGATGGTTAACATATCTAAATACTAAGTCATATCGGGCCATCTCGACCCTTGCTAAGTCACAAGTTTCTTGCTAGGCCACAAGTTTCCTGCTAGGCATTGGCTTGTGGGCTATTGGCACTAGCATAGGGGTTATAGTGGCAACCAATCAGATTTGAACCTAGGCCTCGCCTGGGTAATCCCGACCAAT
>ML779830.1:503568-514618 GCA_009831015.1 Picea engelmannii | reverse complement strand
AACAACTCCATAAATCATGCCTCATACTCTAACACTGTCCAAGGTCCCGGTCTAAGAGAATGAAAGTCATTCAAATTCTACTATAACTACTCCTTAGAGAGATACCTTTTGTGGAAATGCTCATAAAAATACTCACATAACATTGTATAGGTTATGTAACTCATTTGTGGATGTAGGGTTATCCACCAAAAAATAATTCTCTCTGTTAGCTAATATATGGCCATATTCGCCTTCTAATTACCAGAATGATCTTGTAAACAAAACATAGGTCCATATTTTCTAACCAAGCCTTAAATACCTCACCTATTGTTGTTCCTTTGAATTCAAGAAGCTTTCATTTTTCAAATTCTCTATGTAAATCACCATTAGAAGGATTTTCACGTCTCACCCTTTGGGCATAAGTACCAAGATCTAAAGAATTGTCATTGAATTTATTAAACCACAACTTATATATCTTTTGAAATGTCTACATCATGTCTCGTGCCTCTACAATGAACATATGATCATAGTCACCATATAGTGGAGGAGGTGGCAAAGACACATTCCTTCTCCTTATCTACATCATAGGTTCTTTAAAATAGGAATCATATTATTAACATTGTTCTAAAGATCAACTCCCAACATTAAATGTTATACTAAGTATATAGGTCCAAGGCCCTAGTATTTGAAATTGGATCCAATACCATCATGTAGCACCCTCCGTATGTCATCAAGTTAACTAAACATGCCTAAATTTGTTTTAAACGTACTTAGTTTTTTTTTTAAAGTACATAATTGTTTTCCGACCCAAGAGTTGCCAATAAGGACAAAAGAAACAACACAAATTATCATCCAAAATGCAAATACCAAAAACATGTCATCATTTGCATTTCGCATATGATGGCACCATCACCATTGCATTTAACATGCAATGCTATTATCCACCAAGAGTATGAACCCACTCTTGTTCAATTTTTCATTCAAATGACATCTAAACTGCACATTCTTGTTTGCCAACAAGAATGCAAAAAAATCAATTCGTTTATTCATTCCAAATAAAACAATATACACATAATTTTAGGGACTATGTTTCTTTCAACAAATGGTTCTATACATATGTAATGAGCGATCTCATCGAACAAAATGTCACTATTTCTTTGCACAATCTCAAAAACAAAATGCCACTGCTTGAAGTATAATCATCAACAATCAATATTGGATTCTAAAAGTGAAACAACATGAGTCAACACTCATTAGATTATCCAAGAGCACAAAAAAATACTTCACAATTGTAGCATTTTTGGTTTTGTATTACGATTTTTTCTCCAAAGGAAAATAATCAACTTCTTTCAAGAAAACAAAGGATTGAATCTATGCCCAAGTTGTTTGACCTAAATGTTGGGTTATTGAAACATTTATTCAAACACTTTCTGTGCATGCATTCATGGGTTGAATTTTAATCATTATGGGCAACGATTTTACCCCATGAAAATGATTTTCTCATACAAGTAATCACAACCAAGAATGCCCAACTTTGCATTGAATCCCTTACCCAAGAATGCAAATATGAACAAGAATTTCAAGCTAAAAAAACATCAACAATGCTTCATTTTTTTCTAAAATAAACTTGAATTTGTCAACAATGGTTTGCCACAACAATGCAATAGTAGCCCTCATATCCCTTTGCCAAAGCGATACAAACATCCATTATAGTAACCCTTTACCAATCAAATTGCTAAAATGAAGTTAACAACAATGATCCTATTCCTCTATAATTTTGAAATGCCAAATTGAAGCTAACAACAAATATATTGTTCCTCTACAAATAAAAATGCCAATATGAAGCAAACATAAAATTCTCTCTTCTACAAAAATGAAATGCCAATATGAATATAACAACAAATTTTTCATTCTTCTACAAAAATGAAATGCCAATATGAATATAACAACAAATTTTTCATTCTTCTACAAAATTGAAATACCAGTATATAATTAACTTGACATTGGATATCCAAACAATTTAGTTGAACCCAAACATTAAAAAATTCATAGGATAATCAAAAATTTAGGTACAAAAGAAATTAACATATCTCTTCATGAACAACAAAACTAAAGACACAATCCATAAGCAAATCATGGTTTGATTATGTCAATAGCATTAAACGTTTTTACACACTTACATAAGTTAACTTAGCTAAGAGAGTAGGGTATTATTTTTATCCATACAATATCTTGTTCACGCCATTTCCAGAAGACAACTCAAGCACACAGGTGGACTACTTTCCACCCATAGAGGGTTTGCAAATGAACAAGATACGACACAAAGAAAATCTAGTCTATATTTCTACCTATGCAAATTAAATAAGCTTGGGCATGTTACCAACCAATTCTCATACTTGGTTTTACCACATTCATAATATTTATCCACACTTTACTTCAACAAAATCATAGCTATAACTTAGATTAAATCAACAACTCACTATACTTCGTTAATAATGTTGATATTATGGTAGTTGTGAGAGGTATTAACCTCCATTTGTAACCTTTGGATATAATAGAATATTCCGGAAGCAAGAGAGACCCTAAACATATGTGTAGAAAACCTAGAAGACAAGTCGGCTCAGTAAAAGAATTCATATTAAAGTATTACCCTCCAGAAAGAGAAGTCGGCCTAGACATGTGACAAGGAGCACTATAAATAGAGGGCAATTGAGCTCATTTGTAGCCACTCACCTCATTCACTCTCTCAATTATAGCACAAGTTTGGAGTTACAGCTGCAAGAATGGAAGGTGGATCCTCTGGCGTGATTCTTAGTCTCTCTCTCTAGCGCTATATGGCCTAATATATGCACCTTACCTCCTAGTATCTCTTGATGGTATTCTTGGTGACATTCTTGATGATATTCTAATATTCTTGGTGGTATTCTTGGCAAGTGAAAATGCAACTACAAATATTGTAGTTGAGTGTTGTTCTTGTTCTGTGGCTTTGGGAATTTCTGTTTGGTAAGCTATATTTGGAGAAAGGTGTGCTATATTGATTAATTGTTGATTCCAGTGTTGCTTCCAGAATCATTCTATCTAGCAAAGTTAATGGTGCTCGGGGTTGGTCGCATGCCTATGGTTGGGTGGAAATAATGATATTGTCTATGGTAAAACAAGCACATCAAATATTTTAACAGGTTATGGGACCACACCACCTTCAGGACAATCTAACCGCTGGAAGGTAGAGTGGAAATTCTTTGTTAATCTCGTTGTGGCACCAGTTGCAGCTACAACTAGGGTTTCTGATTTTGCAGCTGCAAAAAACCCTAATCTAATTCTTTAGGAAAATTAAGTGAAGCGTTGGACCTAATTTATGGATATTCTAGTGCGCCCTAGCCTAGCGCACCCTCTAGTGTCCTCAACCAACAGAAAAAGTCAAGTTTGAGTTTTTGGTCAAAGTCAAAGCCAAAGGTAGACTAGTCAAATTCAAAGTCAAAGGTTGAATTTTGGTCAAAATTGAGTTTATGGTCAAAGTTGAAATTTAAAAGTTTTTATCTTGTTCTAATCATTGAACCTTTTGATTCAGTTTCTAACCTCTTCTTGTCAAGATGGTGTCTAGTTTCAGATTAGGAGACAAGTTGAACGATGCTACAAATTTCAAAGGTATGCACTTGTATATGCTTTTCATGTTATATCATCCATCAAAGCATGGGTGTGTTTTGCAGGGAATGTAAAAGAGACCTTGTCGAAGAAATGATCTTGGATTCAATACATTTAGAGGAACAAGCAGTTGAGGCTCTAGGTTCCAGGTTTGATTGATCAAATTGTTAAGTTTCAATTTTCACATATCAAGTTTGATAGTTGCTATAGTTGTGACAACGATCTTTGAAAATCTCTATTACTGTTAGGTATACTTGGTTTCATGTAAGTACTATTGATATAAATTATTGTTGCACTTGTTTGAAAAATGAACTAACATCTCATCTAGGATATATTTCTTTCTTTTCTCCCGGCTAGATCACCTTGGTAATCCTATAATGACTACCATCCTTGTTACCATAGATATGTTCTTATGAAAATTCTATTGGAAATACTTTTTCTCTTGTTGTTCTTGTTCCGGGAAGGTCACAGACAATATCTATGAGAAGGAACTAGAGTGATAGTTGCAAACATGGAGCAAATGACTTCATCTAGTAGTGAGGCAAGTGATCTCACCAAGTACCAATTCTAAAGGAAGTGCTAAAAGAAAAATAAGTTTTGGACATCGTTCACTCAGATGTGTGTGGACCAATGCAAACCTCCTTGCTAAGTGGGAGAGTACACCTCAGATGATTTCAAGACATTCTAAAGAGAGTCTGGGATTAGGAGGGAGCTCACTACTCCCTACAATCCTCATCAGAATGGTGTAGCTGAAAGAAAGAACCTATCCATTCAAGAATCTATAAAGGAAATGATGAATGACTAGAATATATCCATGTTTCTATGAGAAGAAGAAACTATGACAACCATATATGTTCAAAATATAAGTTCTCATCATATATTGAAGAACATGACTCCAAAAGAAGCTTTCTTCGGAAAGAAGCCAAGTGTTGAAAACTTGAGGATATTTGGATATTAGTCAAGAAGAAATAATGGAAGGAAGCTATGATGGAAGAATATCAATCCATCATGAAAAATGATGTATGGGAAATCGTACCTAGACCTGAAGGAAAGTATGTAGTCACTTCAAAATGGGTTTACAAGATAAAGCATTTAGTAGATGGGAGTATCGATAAATACAAGGTAATATTCATGGCTAGATGGTTCTCCCAACAAGAGGGAGAAGACTATGATGAGACGTTTTTCCCAGTTGCTAGATATACCTCTATTAGAGCCGTCATATCTCTTGCAACATCCATGGGTTGTAGTTTACATCAGATGGATGTAAGGACTGCTTTTATCAATGGAGTAATTGACGAATAAGTATGCATAGAGAAACCTCATGGTTTTGAGTTACACCTGAGAGAAACCCATGTATGCAGATTAAAGAAGGCCTTGTATTGACTCAAGCAAACTCCAATACCTTGGTATGCACAAATTGACAGTTACTTGATGAGACTTGGATTTTCCAAGAGCTATGTTGATCCAAACCTTTATTACGAGGTTTTGAATGATGCATATGTGATCCTACTACTATATGTTGATGATTTGTTTTTGACAGGCGCATAACCTCTCATCATTCAGTGTAAGGAGTTATCCTCTGTGTTAGCACTAGGAATCACTCTCAGATTGCAGAGAGGATAAGCCCAATACCCATCAGATTATGTGTAAATGTAAATGAGTGTTTAAAAGGTCAAATGGACTAGACTCAGGATAATCATGTTTTAACTCAGAAATCTCGGCTAGAATGAACAAGAAATTGAGGTCTTGATCAACTTCAGTCAGTGAATGGGAGTAAAAGTGAATAGAAGGAAGACTTTGGTGAGGGAAGTGTAGAGGTTTGCTATTGACATCAGGTCTTCAAGTAGCCTAAGGAGGAAAAACTCAAACACAAGATCTTGTTGAATTCAAAGTTTAAAGAACACTAAAGAACATCATAGCAGTACTATAATCAAACATTCATCATAATACAACTATAACAATCTCATGTGAATCATTCAATCATGAAAAATTAAGTATAATAGGCAACACGATGGAATAAGAGAAACTGACTTATATTAATAAAAAATTCTCAAGTCCAGTACATAACCAAAGAACCATTTTGCTTAGTCAAAAATATTACAATAAGGGAACCCGACTCAACCATTAGAACCCTCTAAATCATTTGAAATATCTATTTATAACAAAAAGGGAAGGAAACAACTAGAGGTACAAGTTGGCTTTCCTCCCATAGGATTCTCCAAATCATTTATTCAATATAACACCTGTGCTAACAACTATTTAACAAACTTCTATAAAAATGGGAATATGTTGGCAACCAATCCAACAATATTTAAATAGCATTGTCTCCCTTGATGCTCATTCATTTCCATGCCAAGTGTCCTCCAGGGGTTGTATGTTGTAACCATGCTGCCACCAATGATCTTCATTCTTCTCCACATCATTAGCCACCCAAAATAGTGATAAATTCAAACCCCTTGATTCCAGGTGCCGGTTCATAGCGCCATTTAGTAGTGCGCTGGGTAGCGAGTTTTTGTAGTGCCCTTGCAAAATTCTCTGCACATTTCATAGTGCTGAACCAAAACAAGCCTGCAGTTTCCGTAGCGTCGATCCTGTTTATCACTGTGTGAAATTCCGTAGAATTCATTTTGAATTAGCCTCTGTGAATTCGGTAGCACCACACCTGAAATAGCCTCTACGAAATTGGTAGCGCCATTGCTAAAATGGTCCTGCAGAATTGGTAGCACCACTGTGACAAAGTCCTACGGAATTTGTAGTGCCATCGTTAAGTTCAGCTTAGGAGATTTGGTAGCATTTTGCAGAAATGGTAGTGCTACTGTGTACTTTGGCTAGGAGCTTTTGTATCGCTTTAGGTAGAAAAATGGTAGGACATGTTATATAGACGATTCCACAGCGCCATGGCATTACGAAATTCTGTGCTCTTTCTGTATGATGAGACTAATCCTTTGGAAAGCACAAAAATATTGAGTGGATAGGTTAGGAGCCTATAGATGCCTGTATAGGTGGCAAAAAATAATACATCCTTGATCACTTACTGTTGCAAAAAGAGACCACTCTAAAAAATGGAGCTTATATCCCCCAATTATTTCATCAACCTAGCACTCCTCCTTGTTTAAGGAGAGCTTCCTTCTATCACAACAACATGTTTTTCCTTTGCAGGGATAATCTTCTTGACTGTAGGTGAGCTCTTCTTCATTACTGGTTCGTCTCTTTCAATGGAAGCTTCTACTAGAACATTCAAATTCCTCTGGGCCAATTCATCCTTTAGTGTTGAAATTCTTCCTTGAGCTTTCTATTTTGAGATTGCAAGCCTCTGTTTAACATGTAGATTTTAATTAGTTTCTTATGGAGAGGTAGGGCTCTTCTAGCTGCAAATTTTTCCAAATCAAGTGTGTTGTTGTAATTATCCATGAGCCCCTTCATCTTTATTCTATCTTCCAAACCTTCTTCTTTCAAATGAGCAACCTCCTTCCTAGCCTCCCTGAGCTGTCTGATCAACCTTTTAAAAGTGTGATTACTAGGTGGAGTGCTGATGTTGATAACCCCAACATGTTTCTCCATGGCTTCACCTTTGTCTTTTTGTTGCACAAGGGCTCTATCTATCACCTCAATAGGCCTCCCAATGGATTTTCCCTTATCTTTCCTTTTATTTTCTATTGAAACCTTGGGTAGGACTTCTGCTTCAACAACCTCCTTGAGAGCTGATGATCTAGTGAAAGGATTCTTGATCTTTATGCTAGCTGCTGGAGAAGGTAAAGATAAATGGAATTTTCTTCCCTTCTTGGTTGTGGCTTTAGTGGATGAAGGGACCTCTTCCAATTATGCTGCAGGAGGAGGTGAAAATTCTCTCCGTGGAGAATGATAAGCCTCCCTCTCTGTTTATTCAATTTCCTTGATGACCTCTTGGTCTTGAGTAGGGGATTTTCTCTTTATTTTCCTGCTTGTTCCTACTAGAGTAGCTCTAGTAGATTGTAAAGGAATCTGCATCTTAGACTGCGGAGTAGAGGTTATGTCCAACTGCATGTGAGCAGAAAAAATGAACTATTCCCAAGGAATGTTCCTTTTCTTCAATTCTTCCATGTCCAACATCCTAATAAATCCAAAGTGAAAGACACTAGTGTCCACAACCTTAGACTTGGCTTGGACTCTATCAGACATCTTCCCCATGCTCCTCAAAGAGTAGAAAGGGATATTCATTTCATATTTACCAGTAAAATGAAGCAAAATCCTTATATGGTACTGGTATAACATGTTAAACCTTCCCTCACATGTAAAGTATCTCTGGATGATCTTCAACATCTTGTCAAAATATTCAACTAGACAGATTCTAGGCACTCCCTTGGACAAGTTGTCTGTTTGATAATATGGTTTGAGGAAGTCCTTGGAGAAGGAAACATTTAAGGTCATGAATTTAAACCACCTCCCACCAGTATTAGGAATCCCTGTGGCTACTGCAATGGAGGCTTCATACACCTCAAACTCAAGGTCTCCTACCTTAGTCTTAAGGCCATCAAAATGTAAGGCAAATTTCCTTGCCACTTCAGGATGTCCCCTCTGCATGTTTTGGAAAAAAGAGAGGCAACCCACCCTTTGAAAAACTTCCCTAACCATTGGATCTACATCAAATAGGTGCATGTCTGAGGGTTCAGTTCTGACCACAGTTCCTCCCTTGTGATATTTCTTCTTCTGAGGTGTCTCCATGGGGAAAGACAAAGGATCAAAGGTTATGGTATAGTGAAGGCTAAGGGAGAAAACAGAGGTAGACTTCAATGAGAAAATGACAATGAATAATGGCCGCTCTCTTCTAATATTCTCCTCTAACTCACCTTGTTTTGACAGAACACTGTTTTGATGGATTTTGAAAGGTAGGAAGTGCAATTTCCCCTCCCCTTACTTTCTGTAGATCTCAAGCTGAAGAGTGACGATATAGTGAAAGTAAAAACTATTGCAGGGGTATTTAAATACTGAAAAGTAACACTCCAATTCAAATAACATACAGCGTAGGGAAAACAAAGAAAATATAACGAGGTTTCAACAACGTTTTTCAGTAGCGCAGTGCGCACACAAGGAACAAGTGTTTGCACGAGCACTCAAAACTCATGCGCAGAATGAATTGGCGTCTTTGATAGATGAGAACTAGGTGACAATGGCTGCAAGTTTGTGAGAGGGAAATTATGGATACAGAGGGATGAAGGAGGGAGTGATTTGCAACACCGGTCGCTCCCAAAACTCAGGCAATAGATATCCCAAGAATTTGCTATGCAATGGAGGGAGATCATAGAATAAATGGAGGAGTAATTGAAAATTTGAAGCTCTGCAACTGGTTAGGAAACCACCACGACCACCTCAACTTCCAAATCAACCTTAGTAGTTGATCCCGTAGTGCTTCCTGCAACTGGTCTGAACTAGCGGTTTTAGTAGCACCGAGTTTGAGAAAATTCAAATCTTTCAAACCGTTAGAAAACTCATTAAAACCAAATCTGAGAATCCATATTTTAACGAACCATGGTGATGAAAACAAGGTAGATCATGAGCTCAACGAATAATGATGAATCATGGCAAGGAAAAAGGACAAGGAGTGCGCTACAAAAACTCCTAATGAGTTGGCAGTGCCTTTTTTCAAAAAATTGATTTGAGCCACCTTTAATTGGACATAGGGACAACATGGAAAGGATAAAAGGTATGATTGAAAAGAGTGACATGTCAAGTCATGAAGGTCATGTGATATGTTATGCTTGGTGTCAAGTCATGAGGTGAGTCAAAACCATAAGCCATAAAATGAACCTAGGCTTAAAATCTATATGAGGGCCCAAAATGAACCAAAACCCAAGTCTTTATTTGTTTAAGCTAACCTAAGAAAATCACACAAAGAAAAATAAAACAAATTTGAAGTCTAAAGGATAAAAACTTAAACCTAAGGGATAAAAGACCAAAGGAAACTTAGTGTGATAACATTGGCTCCACAGGGGATGGTGTTAGCGCTCTGTAATTTGCCCAATGTTGTGGAGGGAGTCACAGAGGTAACATAAAAAACACTTTGAGTCTTGGATCTAGCCCCCCAAGACTCAGAGAGGGATATCTCTTTATGATTTAACTTTGTCGAGATGAGGTATTAGGCTAGTTATGATAGATTGGTATTTGGTTTTTAAATGGTTTGGTTGGAGCAGGAGAAAAATGGGCCATTGGGAAATGGAGACACAACTTAATTTAATGAAGGTAGGTTTAACAGGTCAATGTTGCAGGGAAAGATAGGAAAATTCAATGGATCCTTATAAATTTGATGCATAGAGGAGACAAATAGGTTTAGAGATCCAATAAAAAACAAAATAGTGAAGAATTCTGCCTTTGATCTTCAGTAGAAAACATAGAAATTATTCCAAATTCAGTGACAGAGTGTATATTCAAACAAATTTTGTCCTATATCTTATTGGAATAATTAAGAATGTAGAAATCAAAATGATTAAAAGGAAAAGACAAAATATTAGGGGAAAAACTTCACCTTTAAAATCAACATAAGAATCCTGTAACGATGCTTTGTATTATTGTAAATTGATCAAAGAGTTCCTGTGGGAATTTTTTATCATATCTCCCAACAGGTCCCAACAGAAGCCAATGTTTTCTAACTAGAACCAACCTCTGATATTTCAAAATCAAAACTATTTATAACTTATTTACAAAGCCCTGTCATAAATGAGTAGGATTTATTCTAATCTAACTGAAATTTGTATTACAAAAGTATAGGGATTTTGGAATTTGTTGTGATTTGTCCTTGAATTATGTTACATTGTTTTCATGCCACTGAAATCTAGAAATGAATTGAAATCATCTCCACAACTTCTTCGTACAATCACCTAATTTTTACCGTTTGTCCTTTGATTTTTTGCCTCCCGAAATTTTGAATAATAGGGTCCGGTGATCTCTTTGATTGTCCCAATATGAGAGGTCTGTGTAAAAACCAGGGGAGGTTTTTGTATATGAGCCTATGATGAAAAAAATCCTCTTTCTATTTTTCCTA
This sequence comes from Picea engelmannii, assembly GCA_009831015.1. NCBI lineage: Eukaryota > Viridiplantae > Streptophyta > Pinopsida > Pinales > Pinaceae > Picea > Picea engelmannii. The sequence goes on along the minus strand of ML779830.1, from coordinate 503,982 downwards.
ATTCATCTCCAGATCGTCGAAATAGCTCCCGCAAAATCAGGACTGAAACAGTAAAAACCGGAAACCCAAAAAAATGGGCTGAAATATGGCTTTGATTCCCCCAACTGGTGGCACCTGTGAAAAAAATGAGAGAGGTTTTTGTTCTTCAACCCATGACGAACAAAAAATTCTCTCGGATTTTAAAAGTACGTCTCCATTTGCCTGGAATCCTTCCCGAAAATCGATTTGTCAAAACTGGCAAAAAACGGTTTTTTTAATTTTTTGGGTGAGCAATTTTGCAGGGGAAAGTGGTTTTGGTCGGACCCCCTTGAGGTGGTAAGTGGTATTGGGAGTGGGGGTCCGAGTTCACCAGGAGGTGACACCTATCCCTCCCAATACCACCAACTGGTATGTGAGAGGAGGGGGGGGGGTCCG
>ML779830.1:483203-503425 GCA_009831015.1 Picea engelmannii | reverse complement strand
TCGTTTATGTTTTATAATATTTGTTTTAATTTGTTTTTTTTTTTTATTTAATTTTAATTTAATGTTTTATATATGTTTGTTTTACGTTTGTTTTATTGATTTATTTAATATATGTTTTCCTTATTATATATTATATGTTTGGTTTTTTATTATTATTTTTTTTTAATTTTGTTTATTTTGTTTTTATTTGGTTTTTATTTTATAATTAACATTTGATTTTAATAAAGGAACTTAATTTTAATAAAGCAACTTAACTACTAACTTAATTATTAATTTAATTAATTAATAATTAATCAATTACTAACCAGACTAATCTAGTTATTAATTATTAATTAATTAATTAATTAATAATTTATTGTTAGCAAAACTAACTTAGGCTATTAATCTAACTACATTAATTTAATTTATATTACCTTATTACACTAATTAACGTTAAAAACTGCCACTAACCATTTATTACTAACCTACTATTTTTTATCCTAAGCTTGTTTATTGCAATGTAGGGACGAAAATGGAAAAGGGGTGCTGAAGTGAAGGATGAGGGAATGAAGGGCGCAACAAGGTGACAAAGGATCGGGTAGGGTGATGAAGGATCAGACGAAACAAATGGAGGAGAAAACGGAATCAACCGAGCTCAGCAAGTCAGATGTCTTCATCACGGGGGAAACGCCAGATAGAAGCTGAAGAATCGGGTTACCTATGGTTATAGGACCCCAACATAGGCTCCACCTGGGGATGTAATCTCTTTCAGGAGGTGTTAAGAACCACTGAAATATGAACATGCAAACCAATGCTTTATTCATTGGGCTGATCCCAAAATCTTATTCTGCAACTTGTACATGTTTTGATCTTTCAACTGAAACCAAATCAAAATGAACATTGCTGAAAAAGAGATGCTCGGAATGATGAGATTATTCACACTCTCCTATTGTAATCTACTACAATCACTGCTTAATTAGGTAATGGAAAAATGCCAATGAGTCCAATCCAACAGTCAATCCAATAACTTTGTTTTTTCACTGTTTTCAATAAGCATCAGAACTAGAGCCTGCAAAGGCGTTAGTGATTGATTTCCAGTATGATCTTTACAATAGAGACCTCGACAATCCTAAAGAACAAAAGTAATGCCAGAAATAGATTGGGGCTCTGCAGTGAAAAATTTCTCCATATAGGTAACTATAGGATCAAGGTAGAACTAACCTATTCCTTGATTTTTAAATTTAACCAAGTCAACAACATGATTTGGCACTATATCTATGCTTTTCGCATCCTCATTCAATTTCTAATATGGCTGCAAATTTTATGTTGAACATTGAAATGAGACTCCTGTTGAAGAAGACCATGCAACTGATTGCCTAATCATGTCTTGATCATAACATCTTTTCAGTTCATAGCTGGCCAATGAACCATGACTTTGACAACACAAGTCGTCCAAGAAATCAACGACTGGATCTTGTAGGAACTGAGATGTTTGCTGCATTGGTTCCAATGAAAGTTCTCGACCTTCTATGTGTTTATCATCCATGACATGATTAAAACTTTTCTTCAAAAATTGAAATGAATCAAAGCTTAATGGTACAGAGTTAATTTGGGTTAACTCATACTTTGTCTCGGGCTCTAAGATTTCATCTGGAAATTGAAAATCAATGTATCTCAAGGGATGCAATTCTGGGTCTAGAACAACTTCCATATCCTCAATGACATCTTAAAATGAGTGATCAGAACATTCTTTATCTTTACTATCAACAATTTGTGTATACTTTTCCCTCAAAATTTGAAATGAAGAGAAACATAAAGGCATAGATCTTTCACTTACTCCAAAATTTGCTGCATTTTCCTCCTTGCTGTCATACTCACTATGCACAGGCTGACTGTCATATTTGAGTTGTAATTGATGTTCTTCCTGCCAACAACATGCTGCTGATTGATTTGAACAATCAACATCTATTTCAACCACATAATCATCATCATATTGATCATACTTGGGTAGATTATCCAGGTAAGAAAAGTCATCAAGCATGCACATCATATCATCTGGTTGTTCCTCTGCAAGTTGAGATGGAGTTTCATCTTTGACTATGTCGTGAATTGAATACATGAAATGATCGTTTTCCAATCCATGATACCAAGGGTGAGCTACAACATTTTTGGGGACAATGACTCTTTCTTTCTCTGAGATCAATGGGACATGATTCCTTTGAACATCAACTTTTTCCCTTATGCTAATCTTGTGTAACATTTCTTCCATGGTTTTTGCCAGAATATCCAGTTTAGCTTCTGAATATTTCAACTGCTCCTTTTCTTTGTTCTTTCTGTCTTCTGCCTCCAACTTTGACCTTTTGATCAAAAAATTAGCTTCCATGCTAATTGCACTGTCCTGCATCTCCTTGAGTGTAGTAGTGATCCTTTCTCTCAACTAAAATGCCATCTCTGGATCAAAGGAATCTGGGTAGCATAAAAGAGATGAACCAGGAGGTGGTTTTATATCAGCAGGCATGGAATTGTAAACTCAATTGAATTTGGATGAAAAGTGTTTCACTGTTTCTCCTGGATGTATTTTGAAATGATCATACTCTTCTAAAATGAGAAAAACATTTCTCTTGATCTCCCATTTACCAAGGAAGACTTCTACAAACTGGTGAAGATTTGGAATGCTTACAGCTGGCAAATTTTTGAACCATTCCTTAGCTCTACCTTGCAAAGATAAAGCAAAAAGCCTAATGCAGGCATCAACTTCCTCAACCTCAAAAAGGTCAAGAAAATTATCAAAACCCTGAATGTGTTTCTCAACAGTGATATTACCATGTTCTCTATCAAATCTAGGAAGATGTTTGTAATAATTGGCAGGGAAATCATGGAGTATAGGGGGTAAGATAGATGCTTGTATCTATCTGGAATATTTACAAGTGTGGGAGTGTGTACAAGATATGTAAAACTAGGCTTGATCTCTTGAGGTTCCTCGGGTTGAATTTTATCAACATGAGTTTCAACAATATGGTCTTGTCCATGTTCACAAACAGGGAAGAAATAATTAAAAAGGAAACCAATTACATCTTGGATAAAATTCCAACTTAAGTACTTGATATTTTCAGATGGTCTGGTCATGTTTCAGGTTCTTCCTCTAGTGGAGTCTTTGAATTGGAACTAATCTAGAGCTGATTTGGAGTCGCAAGGTAGATGATTTAGCCTTCTAGTGTCTGATCACTGTCCACCATCAGTAACCAGATATGGAACTTGATATGCTTTCTGAGGAAGGTTCCCCAGTTTGGTCGCCATTCTATTAGCACTCTGTAATTTGCCCAAGGTTGTGGTGGCAGTCACAGAGGTAACATCAAAACCACTTCGATTCTTGGATCTAGCCCTCCAAGACTCAGAGAGGGATCTCTCTATATGATTTAACTTTGTCGAGATGAGGTATTAGGCTAGTTATGATAGATTGGTATTTGGTTTTTAAATGGTTTGGTTGGAGCAGGAGAAAAATGGGCCATTGGGCAATGGAGTCATAGCTTAATTTAATCAAGGCAGGTTTAACAGGCCAATGTTGAAGGGAAAGATAGGAAAATTCAATGGATCCTTATAAATTTGATGCATGGAGGAGACAAATAGGTTTAGAGATCCAATAAAAAACAAAGCAGTGAAGAATTTTGCCTTTGATCTTTAGTAGAAAACATAGAAATTATTCCAAATTCAGTGATAGAGTGTATATTCAAACAAATTATGTCCTATATCTTATTAGAATAATTAAGAATGTATAAATCAAAATGATTAAAAGGAAAAGACAAAATATCAGGGGAAAAACTTCACCATTGAAATCAACACAAGAATCCTGTAACAATGCTCTGTATTACTGTAAATTGATCAAAGAGTTCCTGTGGGAAAAATTTATCATATCTACCAACAGGTCCCAACGGAAGCCAATGTTTGCTAACTGGAACCAACCTCTGATATTTCGAAATCAGAACTATTCATAACTTATTTACAAATCCCTGCCATAAATGAGCAGGATTTATTCTAATCTAACTGAAATTCAGATTCCAAAATTATAGGGATTTTGGAATTTGTTGTGATTTGTCCTTGACTTATGTTACGTTGTTTTCATGCCACTGACATCTGGAAAGGAATTGAAATCATGTCCACAACGTCTGTGTACAATCACCTAATTTTTACCATTTGTCCTTTGATTTTTTGCCTCCCGGAATTTTGAATAATAAGGTCTGGTGATCTCTTCGATTCTCCCAATCTGAGAGGTCCATGTAAAACCTGGGGGAGGTTTTTGTAGATGAGCCTGTGCTGAACACAAATAACTTTCGGTTTTTCCTAATTCATCTCCAGTTCACCGAAACATCTCCCACAAAATCAGGATTGAAACAGTAAAAATCGGAAACTTGAAAAAATGGGCTGAAATATGGCTTTGATTCTCCCAACTGGTGGCACCTGTGAAAAAACTGAGAGAGTTTTTTGTTCTTCATCCCGTTCGGAACAAAAAACTCTCTCGGATTTTAAAAATCCGTCTCCATTTGCCCAAAATTCTTCTCGGAAATCGATTGGTCAAAACTGGCAAAAAACAATTTTTTTTTTTTTTTGGGTGAGTGGTTTTGCAGGGGAAAGTGGTTTTGGTCGGACCCCCCCCCTGAGGTGGTAAGTGGTATTGGGAGGGGGGGGGGCGAATTCACCAGGAGGTGACAGCTATCCCTCCCAATACCACCAACTCGGACACCCATGGAGTTGATGAGACGTGAGAGAGGGGGGGGGTCCGATTTGTACGGGAGCATGTGAGGGGGGAAAACTTAGGATAGTTTAAGTTTTGGGTTTTTTTTTTTTGATATTTTTTTATTTTATGTTTTATTTGTTATATATTTTATTTTATATGTTTTTGTTTATGTTTTATAATTTGTTTTTTGTTTTTATTTAATTTTTATTTAATGTTTTATAAATGTTTGTTTTACGTTTCTTTTATTGATTTATTTAATATATGTTTTCCTTATTATATATTATATGTTTGGGTTTTTATTATTTTGTTTATTATGTTTTTATTTGGTTTTTATTTTATAATTAACATTTAATTTTAAATAAGTAACTTAACTACTAACTTAATTACTAATTTAATTAATTAATAATTAATCAATTACTAACCAGACTAATCTAGTTATTAATTATTAATTAATTAATTAATAATTTATTATTAACAAAACTAACCTAGTCTATTATTCTAACTACATTAATTTAATTTATATTACCTTATTACATTAATTAATGTTAAAAATTGTCACTAACCATTTATTACTAACCTAATTTTTTTTATCCTAAGCTTGTTTATTGCAATGTAGGGACGAAAATGGTGAAGGGGTGCAGAAGTGAAGGATGAGGGAATGAAGGGCGCAACAAGGTGACAAAGGATCGGGTAGGGTGATTAAGGATCAGACGAAATAGATGGAGGGGAAAACATAATCAACCGAGCTCAACAAGTCAGATGTCTTTATCACGGGGGCAATGCTAGACAACAGCTGAAGAATCGGGTTACCTGTGGTTATAGGACCCCAACAGATGGCATGCTCCCTGTGAGCTGCCATGAACAAGCAGTTTTAGTGCCTTAGCCTAGGGAGATGGGGTCACTTATTCAATAAAAAATAAAACAAAAAATGATATTTAGAATGACATGGAAAGACACTCATGGCTTAAGAAAAATATTTTTTTAGAAAATGCCCATTTACAGGGCCAACAAAAACTTCAGAATCCTCTAAATTTTGTAACTTATAAGTGTTATTTGAAAATACCTCAGAAATTTTGAAGGGACCAATCCACAAGGCCTCAAATTTACCATGCTTGCCTTTGTCTTGCTTGGGTGCATTCCACTTGAGCACTAGATCTCCCATCTGTAAATATTCTTTGCTTACCTTCTTGTCAAAGGCTTGCTTGATCTTCTATTGATGGTCCTATGCTTTGTCCAGTAGCTTCTCCCTAGTCTATTGCACTTCTACTAGATTTTATATTTTGATCATATCATCAGGTTCTCCTTGGTAGTCTTGGAAGAATTTTTCCACATGCAAGGCAAGTTGAGAAGGAAAGATAGCCTCAAATCCATACACAAGCTGAAAAGGAGAGACACCAAGAGACCTCTTTGTTGTCACTCTATTAGTCCACAAGGAAAATTTAAGCTTTGAATCCCATGTTTTCTTGTTGTCTTCTAACAATCTCTTGATGATCTTTATAAGGCTCTTGTTAGAGGATTCTACCAATCCATTCCATTGGGGGTAGTAAGGAGTAGAATGAATCAATGTAATCCCATACTATTCACAAAACTTGATCAATGGTTCAACCTTGAAAGATGTAGCATTATCAGTAACAATTATGCTCGGACAACCAAATCTCACCATGATATCCTCAAGAAAACCAATGATTACCTTGTGAGAGGCATTCCTTATAGGGATAGATTATATCCACTTGGTAAAGTAATCAGTGGCAGTCAGAATCCACCTATGTTGACCACTTGGAGCGGGATGAATTTCCCCAATAAAATCTAGGCCCCACTGTTGAAAAGGACCTGAAGCTACCACATGCTTCAATGGAAAATATTTGAGCTGCTGCTTTCTAGAAATTTTTTGACAACTAACACAAGCTCTAATCTTTGCACAAATGTCAGTAAAGAGACTAGGCCAAAAATACCCATCTTTGAGGATCTTATAGGCTGTGGTTCTCCAGAAGTGATGGCCTCTACATAAACTATCATGAAAATCAGACATAATCTTTTGGGCCTACTGTGGATATAGACATCTCAAAAGCACTCCTAAAGGATCTTTCCAATACAAAGCTTGGTCAATAAGACAATATTTGATTGATTTGAGCTTCAAAGATCTTACCTTGTTCTTCTCCAAACCATCAGGAGGCTGCAACTTCTGTAGAAAATATATAATGTCCTTGTACCAAGTGCATTCTGCCAATGGAGGGATGAATTGAGAACTTTTATTAGACAACTCAACGCATTTATTTTATGAGCTAATGTTTATGAAATTCACCCCCAAAGATTTGCAATTTGATTCAGCTAACAACCTAGCTAAACCTTGGCCTTTAACCAATTTAGTGGGCTTTATTTCAAGATCAAATTCAAGAATTTTGGCAATCCATTTTCTCCTCCTTCCGTCTATGTTAGGATGAATACGAATTTATTTCAATGAGGCTGAAGGGACATATGCAATAACTTTTGAATGCAACATATATACTCTAAAATCCTTGAGGGCTTTGTCCAAAGCATAGGCCTACTTTTCCATGATGTCATATTTATCTCAGCATCCATCAACGCCCTGCTGAAAATGGAAATAGGCTGCTCTAACCCTTCTGCATTTTTCTGCAATAAAACAACTGCTACTGTGTCAAATGAAGAAAAATAAAATATCAGAAAATCCTTGGAGTAGTCAGGGATGATGAGAACAGGTGCTTCAGTCAATGCCTTTTTTATTTGATCAAAAGAATTTCTAGACTTAGTAGTCCATTTGACTTCATTTCCTTTCCTCAGCATGGTTGTAATATACTTTACCAATTCAAAAAAAATTGAAATGAACCTTCTCAAAAAATTGATTTTCCCCAAGAAAGCCTAAACTTCTTTCTTGGATCTAGGGAGAGACAAGGTCTGGATGGCTTCTACTATGCTTGAATCAATTCTTACCCCTTCACTTGATACAATGTGCCCCAATAATTACTCCTCCTTCATAGAAAACAATGACTTCTTAAGATTGAGAGAGAGACCAAACTTTCTTCACTTCAAGAAACCCTTTTTCAAATGATGATAATGTTCTTTATCAGAATGTGAGAACACTGTAATGTTATCCAAATAGATGACTACAAACTTGTCCTTCTCCCCAATAAAGGCAATGCCCATGGCTCATTGAAAGTTCGCTCCTTCATTTATCAATCCAAAGGGCATTTTAGCATACATGAATGTGCCCCAAGGAGTGGTGAAGGTTGTCTTGTCTCTATATTCAGGCAAGACAAAGATCTAATTGTAGCCAGAAAATCCATCAATCATAGACATCCTAGATGAACCCGTCACCTTTTGCAGTATGTGCTCCATCTTTGGTAAGGGGTAATTATCTTTCTTGGAGCTTCTATTCAAATTCTTGAAATCGACACAAAGTCCGATTTCTCCATTCTTCTTTCTTACTAGGACCAAGTTAGACATCCATTTAGAATATCTCAGAGGAATGATAATCTTGGCATTCAAAAGATTTTTTACCTCTTTTTCCATAATAGGCAACATCATAGGATTTATCTGTCTAAGTTTCTGCCTAAATGGCTTGGTCTCTTCCTCCAAAGGGATCTTATGCTCAATGATGCTTGTGTCATATGTTCTCAGATCTTCATATGTCCAGGAAAACACATCAGCAAACTCTTTTAACAACTTAACATATTCAACCATCTGTTCCTTTGACAAGCTGCTAGACAACTTGACATATTTTGGATCCTCCTCTGTACCCACATTACATTTAGTCACATCAGCAGTATCAGTTGAACCTTTCACATTCACAACAACATCATTTATTTCGAATAATATTTCCAAAGGAACTAGTCCTTTTGGAATATGGTTACTAGGCAACTGAACAATATGATGGTTAGCAATTTTATTTAGAAAAACATTAGCATGAGGGCTATTTTCAGAATCATGATCTTGATCAATATTTAATGCAGAAAACTCATCAACAGTCTCAAGAAATATTTTAATCTCAAGATCATCCTCAAAGACCTTCCAATGTTTGACATTGTTAGGTATAGAGGGTCTATACTTCACTTCTACATCATATTTGAGTTTAGGTGGCAAAAGGACTCTGAAATTACTTGCTGAAACAACCAAAGAATCAACCATGGTGTTCTCCTCTCTTGGAATAAATGAGATATTTAAAGCTAAGAAGAAACCGTCAACAAGATCCCAAACTTCATTTCTGTAAGTCCTTAGCCTAGGGTGCTTAGCTTGATACAGATTTATGATTTGATGGACAATTAAGTCATCATCTCCAAACACTTCTAGCTCTTCAATCCCCATGTCTTTTGCAGCCCTCAAACCCAAAAAAAGAGCTTCATATTCTGCCACATTGTTTGTAGTTTCAAATTATAGCTTGTAGGACAAAGATATGGTCTCTTAAGTAGGGGAAACAAAGACTACTCCAACACCAACACCTTCCTTAGAAGAGGCTCCATCAAAAAACATCTTCCAAACATAGGTATTTGGAGGTGAATCTTCACAAAAGGTAATGGAATGTTTTCTGATTTCAAGAGGAGGTTCAGGAGAATTAGTGAGCTACAATATACTGGATCCTAAATCAATATCAAGTGAAAAAATAGGATGGTTGGTGGGGTTTTCTTCATCACTGATAATGTAGGATAATTGATATTCCCTGCAAAGCCTTCTATGCTCCCCCCCAAACACAGGAACGGTGGCATATGTAAGGTCCATTTGCAAGTTTCACCCTAGTATTTTTATCCAAGATATTGACAAGAGCATACTAAACTTAGGGGGAACATCAACTACCACAATATCCATAACCACACTTTTCATGAGTAACTGAAACAAGGTCACAACCAGATCTTTGATAACCCCAAGACACTTCACTTTCCTAGAGTCAAAATAATATAAGTGATGGTAATTTTTTGTAATTTCCAACCCAAGTTCATCCATGACTATTTTTGGCATGAGATTGTGAGATGCCCCCGATTCCATAAAGCAATTATGCAACACCTTATCATGAATGTTCGGTGACGTATAGAAGGGAGGGGATACATCATCTCTATCTTCTATCAAAGGTCCTAATATGATTGTTGGTTTTTCATCTTGGAGGTTGACTGAATCAGTAGAATTGGAGGGAGGTTCAGGCTGTAGCATTTTGGAAAGATATTTTTTGAACTCCTCATTTTTTATCAACTCTAAAAAAGGTACATGGATTTTTATTTTTTGAATTTCATTTTCAAAGCTGAAGGAAGATGGAGATTTCAAAATCTCCTTAACTTCTGGAGTAGGATTCTTAATCAAATATTGAGGGCTTTGTACATCTTTCTCTTTGCTACCATCTTCCACATACTTAGAAAAATCTTCTTCTTTGTTGGGCTGATCAAAAGTGTCAGTCTTTTCCTCTTTATTTTTGGATCTCAGATTGTATCTATTAGAATTTTATTTTGTTTTATCTCCCTTACTCAATTCATTTATTTGATTATCCACGAGAGATTCCTCGTATGCATATTGGGTCAAGTGAGGGGATGAGGAGGTGTCACCAAGGAAATGGTTCTCAGGATCAATTTCTTCATCCTCTCCTTCTTCATCAACAACAAGGTTTTTCTGTAGAGGAGCTTGGACTTTTTGATCATCCATCTCTTTATTTCTTGGATCTCTTGGAAGGATCTGAAGGAGCATTATTGGGTCTTCTGTAGTTACCTCTATTATCAGTATTATGTGTATTCCTATAGGTCTGTTTTCCTTCAAGTTTTAGCTTCTCCATTTCAACAGAAAATGATTTTACTAATTTGGTAAGTTCATCAACTTGAGGATGGAAAATAGAGGAATCAAAGGTTGAGGCTTCAACTCTGTTTTTTCTCTTGTCCCTATCAGATTTTCCCCTAAGTTTGTCGGGTGCCACTATGTTAGATTCTACCTTCAAGGTTGCATCTTTCATATGAGCTAAAGAGGCAGGTCTTCTTTCTCTCAGTAGAAGGCAAAACTTAGGGTCAAAAGCACTGGCATAGGTGATCTTGGCAGAGGTTTTTGTAGGCTTTATTTTGGTAGGGATCTTGTTGTGCATTTTATTGAATCTCTTGGAGAATTTAGAAACAGATTCTCCTTGTTTCCTCTTAAGGGATCCAAATTCTGTGATATAATAAGGAAAATCATTTTTATCCCCCCATTGCCTCAAGAAAGCATCATCTAAAGATTCAATCCCAACAATAGATCTAGGGGTCAAACCCCTAAATCATTTCCTAGCCTCACCATCAAGGCTTTGGACAAAGACTCTCATCCACACATCCTCATTCTCAATGGTTAGATTGTTTGCATAGCTATAAAAGGAAGCAAGGTGTTCTTCAGTAGTTATGTCTTCTTCTCTTATGAATTTGGGCATGCATTTTAGGTTATCTCCAGTAGGGAGAGAATTCATAGGATAAGGTAAGATAAGAGGGGAATACCCGGAAGCCACTATGGCATCCATCCTATTTCTAGGAGCATTAGTACCTACCATTGGATTTTGAACTGTAGGAGAACAAAGAGGAGAAGGAGATTTGACTGTGTGCAACTTAGGAGAAAAAGGAATGTAGGAAGGAGGGATTTCAGTTTTCACAGTAGAAGACTGAGTCTTAGAAGAAGATAGTATAGGCTGCAAGGGAGATGAGGTTTCCTCCTCTCTGGATACATAAATTTTGATAGGAGGAGGAGTAGCAAAAACTAAGGTAGGAAAATATTCAAGACTCTCAAGTCTAAACCACTTCACAATACCAGGAGAGGCAAGGATTTCAAAATTTTCTTCTTTCAATTCTGGGTCAAAAGAGGATTATTCAACAGGAAAATTTTCAAAATCTAAATTATTAGAAATTTTAGCAGAAGGTAAAGGAGGAATACTTGATATAACAACTGGTGTATTAAGAATGGAATCAAGCAACTTACCAGAAGTACCTGATTCAACAGAAAAACAACTTTCTTGAGAATCTTTTCCCTTCTTGATTAACTTCTTTGGGTCAGCTTCATGTGTATCCAAAGGTAGTTGTGGATTTTACCTCATGTGTCTGCCTTTAGGAGCCACAACTGAAACAATGGAGTCTCCAAGTGCAAGCTGCAATCTTCAATGTACTTAATTCTAATGTACCTTCAAAATCAATAAGTTTTGTCAATCAATCCCAGGGAAATGTATTCAATTTGTTCCTCGACAACGATGCCAAGAATGTTATAACTAGGAATCACCCTCAGATTGTAGAGAGGATAAACCTAGTACCTATCAGATTATGTGTAAATGTAAATGAGTGTTTAAAAGGTCAAATGGACAAGACTCCAGATAATAATGTTTTAACTCAGAAATCCAGGCTAGCATTCACAAGCAATTGAGGTCTTGATCAACTTCAATCAGTGAATGGGAGTAAAAGTGAATAGAAGGAAGACTTTGGTGAGGGAAGTGTAGAGGTCTTCTATTGACTTCAGGTCTTCAAGCATCCCAAGGAGGAAAAACTCAAACACAATATCTTCTTGAATTCAAAGTTTAAAGAACACTAAAGAACATCATAGCAGTACTATAATCAAACATTCATCATAATACAACTATAACAATATCATGTGAATCATTCAATCATGAAAAATTCAGTATAAGAGGCAACAAGATGGAATAAGAGAAACTGACTTATAATAATAAAAAAATCTCAAGTCCAGTACATAACCAGAGAACCAGTCTTCTTAGTCAAAAATATTACAATAAGGGAGGCCAGCTCAACCATTCGAACCCTCTAAATCATTTGAAATATCTATTTATAACAAAAAGGGAAGGGAATAGATAGAGGTGCGAGATGGCCTTCCTCCCATAGGATTCTCTAAATCATTTATTCAATCTAACACTTGTGCTAACAACTATTTAAAAAACTGCTATAAAAAAAGGGAACATGTTGGCAACCAATCCAACAAGATTTAAATAACATTGTCTCCCTTGATGCGCATTCCTTTCCATGCCAAGTTTCCTCCAGAGGTTGTATGTTGTCACCATGATTCCACCTATGATATTCCCTCTTCTCCACATCATCATCCACCCAAAAGAGTGATAAATTCGAACCCTTTGATTTCAAGTGCTAGTTCATAGCGCCGTTTAGTAGTGTGTTGGGTAGCGAGTTTGTAGTGCCCTTGCAAAATTATCTGGACATTTCGTAGTGTCGATCCAAAATAGGGCTGCAATTTTCGTAGCACCGATCTTGTATATCACTGTGTGCAATTTAGTAGCATTCATTCTGAATTAGCCTCTGCGAATTTGGTATCTCCACACCTAAAATAGCCTCCGTGGAATTGGTAGCACCATTGCTAAAATGGTGTTGCAAAATTGGTAGCGCTCATCATCAAAACAAATATGTGGATTTAGTAGCACCACTGTGACAAAGTCCTGCGGAATTTGTAGCACCACCATTAAGTTCAGCTTAAGAGATTTGGTAGCTTTCTGCAGAATTGGTAGTGCTATTTCGTACTTCAGCTAGGAGCTTTCGTAGCACTTTAGGTAGAAAAATGGTAGGACCTGCTATATAGATGATTCCGCAGCACCATGGTGCTATAGAATATATGTGCTCTTTCTGTATGATGAGACTAATCCTTTGGAAAGAAAAAAATATTGGAGCGGATAGGTTAGGATCCTGTAGATGCTTGTATAGGTGGCAAAAAATAATACATAATTGATCACTTACTCTTGCAAAAAGAGACCAATCTAAAAAATGGAGCTTATATCCCCCAATTATTTCATCAACCTAGCACTCCTCCTTGTTGAAGGAAAGCTTCCTTCTATCACAACAACATGTTTTTCCTTTGCAGGGATAGTCTTCTTGACTACAGGTGAGCTCTTCTTCATTACTGGTTCCTCTCTTTCAATGGCAGCTTCTACCAGAACATTCAAATTCCTCTGGGCCAATTCATCCTTGAAGTGTTGCAATTCTTCCTTTAGCTTTCTATTTTGGGATTTAAAGCCTCTGTTTAGCATGTAGAGGTTATTTAGTTTCTTATGGAGAGGCAAGGCTCTTCTAGTTGCAATTTTTTCCAGATCAAGGGTGTTGCTGTAATTATCCATGATCTCCTTCATCTTTCTTCTGTCTTCCAAACTTTCTTCTTTCAAATGATCAACCTCCTTCCTAGCCTCCCTGAGATGCCTGATCAACCTTTTAAAAGTGTGATTACTAAGTGGATTTTTGATGTTGATAACCCCAACATGTTTCTCCATGGCTTCACCTTTGTCTTTCTATTGCACATGGGCTCTGTCTATCACATCAATAGGACTCCCAATGGATTTTCTCTTATCTTTCCTTTTCTTTTCTATTGAAACCTTGGGTAGGACTTCTGCTTCAACAACCTTCTTGAGAGCTGATGATCTAGTGAAAGGCTTCTTGATCTTTATGCTAGTTGCTAGAGAAGGTGAAGAGAAATGAAATTTTCTTCCCTTCTTGGTTGTAGCTTTAGTGGATGAAGGGACCTCTTCCAATTCTGGTGCAGGAGGAGGTGAAAAGTCTCTCTGTGAAGAATGATAGGCCTCCCTCTTTGTTTCTTCAATTTCTTTGATGACCTCTTGGTCTTGAGTAGGGGCTTTGCTCTTTCTTTTCCTGCTTGTTCTTGCTAGATAAACACTAGTAGATGGTAAAGGAATCTGCATCTTAGACTGAGGAGTAGAGGTTATGTCCAACTACATGTGAGAAGAAACAATGAACTATTCCCAAGGAATGTTCCTTTTCTTCAATTCTTCCATGACCAACACCCTGATCAATCCAAGGTGAAAGACACTAGTGTACACATCCTTGGACTTGGATTGGACTCTATCAGACATCTTCCCCATGCTCCTCAACAAGTAGAAAGGGATATTCATTTCATATTGACCAATAAAATGAAGCAAAATCCTTATATGGTACTGGTATAACATGTTAAACCTTCCCTCACATGTAAAGTATCTCTGGATGATCTTCACCATCTTGTCAAAATATTCAACTAGATGGCTTCTAGGCACTCCCTTGGACAAGTTGTTTGTCTGATAATTTGGTTTGAGGAAGTCCTTGGAGAAGGCAACATTTAAGGTCATGGATTTAAACCACCTCTCACCAGTATTAGGAATCCCCGTGGCTACTACAATGGAGGCTTCAAACTCCTCAAACTCAAGGTCTCCTACCTTAGTCTTAAGGCCATTGAAATGTAAGGAAAATTTCCTTGCCACTTCAAGATGTCCCCTCTACATGTTTTGGAAAAAAGAGAGGCATCCCACCCTTTGAAAAAATTCCCTAACCATTGGCTCTTCATCAAATAGGTGCATGTTTGAGGGTTCAGTTTTGACCATGGTTCCTCCCTTGTGAGATTTCTTCTTTTGAAGTGTCTCCATGGGTAAATAAAAGGGATCAAAGGTTATGTTATAGTGAAGGATAAGGGAGAAAACAGAGGCATACTTCAATGAGAAAATGACAGTGAATAATGGCTACTCTCTCCTAAGATTCTCCTTTAACTCACCTTGTTTTGACAAAACACTGTTTTGATGGCTTTTGAAAGTTAGGAAGTGCAATTTCCCCTCTCCTTACTATTTATAGATGTCAAGTTGAAGAGTGATGATATAGTGAAAGTAAAAACTACTGCAGGGGTCTTTAAATAATTTCAAGTAACACTCCAATCCAAATAACATATAGCGTAGGGAAAACATACACAATGTAGCAAGGTTTCATCAACGTTTTCAGTAGCGCAATGCGCATACAAGGAGCAGGTGTTTTCATGGGCACTCAAAAATCAAGAGAAGAATGAATTGACATCTTTGATATCTGAAAACAAAGTGACAATGGTTGCAAGTCTGTGAGAGGGAAATTATGGATGTAGAGGGATGAAGGAGGGAGTGATTTGCAGCATCGGTCGCTACCAAAACTCAAGCAATAGATATCCCAAGAATTTGTTATGCAATGGAGGGAGCTCATAGAATACCTGGAGGAGTAATTGAAAATTTGAGGCTCTGCAACCGGTTAGGAAACCACCCCGACCAACTTAGCTTCCAAATCAACCTTAGTAGTTTATCCCATAGTGCTGCTTGCAACTGGTTTGAACTAGCAGTTTCATTAGCGTCGAGTTTGAGAAAATTCAAATCTTTGAAACCGTTATCAAACTCATTAAAACCAAATATTAGAATCCATATTTTAACGATCCATGGTGCTTAAAACAAGGTAGATCATGACCTCAGCGAATAATGATGAATCATGGCAAGGAAAAAGGACAAGGAGTGTGCTATGGAAACTCCTAATGAGTTGGCAACGTCTTTTTTCAAAAAATTGATTTGACCCACCTTTAATCGGACATAGGGACAACATGGCAAGGATAAAAGGTATGAGTGAAAAGAGTGACATGTCAAGTCATGAAGGTCATGTGATAGGTTATGCTTGGTGTCAAGTCATGAGGTGAGTCAAAACCGTAAGCGATAAAATGAACCTAGGCTTAAAGTCTATATGAGGGCCAAAAATGAGCCAAAACCCAAGTCTTTATTTGTTCAAGATAACCTAAGAAAATCACACAAAGAAAAATAAAGCGAATTTGAGGTCTAAAGGCTAAAAATTTAAACCTAAGGGATAAAAGACCCAAGGCAACTTAGTGTGATAACACTCTGAATTCGATATGAAGGATCTTGGTCTCATGCATTATTATTTGGGAGTAGAAGTATGGTAGAATCCTGGTGAAATATTCTTGGGGCAAGGGAAGTATGTTGTAAATATCCTTTAGAAGTTTTGGATGATGGATTGAAAATCCATGGAAACTCCCATGGTGATAGATCTGAGGAAGTTGAGAGACTCTGATTTTGATCCAATAGACTCATCCCTGTACCGATAGTTGATTGGCTCATTGATGTATTTGGTGAATACCAGGCCACACATTTGCTTTGTTGTAAACACGTTGAGCCAGTTCCAGGTGGAACCTAGACATGAGCATTGGATAGCTACAGATCACATTTTGAGATATCTTCACGGGACACTAAATTATGGTTTGAGACATGTCTCAAACAATGATGTACAATTGCATGGATTTACTGATTTAGAGTGGGCAAGGAGTGAAAATGATAGAAATAGTACTTTTGGTATATGTTTTAGTTTGGGATATACTATGATATCATGGGCTAGCAGGCAAAAAAATTATGTTGCACTCAACATTGCAGAAGTAGAGTATATTGCAACTTGTGATGCTTGTACGGAAGCAATATGTCTCTGTAAGCTAGTTTCTGGACTATTTGATTATGTGTTGGATTCGACTGTGATATCTTGTGATAATCAGAGTTGTGTGTGTTGGACAACTGAGAGGGGGGGTGAATCAGTTGTTACCGTTCTTAAACAATTATGCTTCTTTTAAAATATTTACAAGGCACTCAATGATGATCACAATAATGCAGGGAAATGAACAATGGCACATTCAACATCAGTCAAATATATGAGAAACATAGAGACAGATATTTCCCAAGGAAACCCATACAGCGTAAAAACCTCTTCTTCTTTATATGATAAGTATTATTTACATTCTTTACATTATCATACATTTGAGCACCAACTCATTGTGAGGCTACAACCTCTGTTTTGCAAGCTGCAACTTACTGAGAGCACCAACTCTCTGTTTTTCTCTAGCACCTACTAGAAGGAAGAACCAACTCCCTGGTTTCTCTAGCACCAACTAGAAGGAAGCAACAACTCCCTAGTTTCTCTAGCACCAACTAGAAGGAAGCACCAAGTCCCTGTGTTCAAGCCCCCACTTGAATCTCCGAGGACACTAGTCCTCCCTAGCACCTCCAAACCACCTCCCAACCACCCTGGATTATGAATATGAAATACTGAAACCTATTATAGTGATATAGTTTTCAATAACAACTTACCAGTCTCATCACTGTTCTGCAAGATTTTTTCTACTTAGACTTCCTCACTGTCTTCCAGCATGCATCTGCTGCCCATTCTGTTCTTCTGTTTTTTATGCTCTGTGCACCATGTCCATTCACTGCACAGTTATTCTTTTGTTATTTTTAGCTGCTACACTCTGATCATTCTTCATGAATGAATCACCTTCAACAACAACATCCACAACAACCCTATCTCTTCTCTGTACTATGTATTTATAGCTTTTGTGCACCTTGTGCATGAAATGCGTGCAATACCTCTGCATACTCATACTGCACCAATATCCTCCACAACTGGAGTGCTCTTTCTGATCATCATCGTGACTCTTCAGCTTCTCTGGTTATTTTTCCACTCATTCAACATCATTGTATGTTATGTTGAGATTCCTCAGCCTCTCTGGCAGTTGAGACTCTTCATCTTCTCTGTGACAAACAAGCTCACCTTCTCTTTTCTAGTTACAGGCTTCAATGCTCATCCAGTTGTCAATCACCTCCACGAGCATCTTCATCCATCTTAAAGATTCCCAGAGACTCTTCATCTCCTCTGTCAATCACCCCGAAGTGTCTTCGAGTCCTCTGGCAGAAACCATCAGTGGTTTGTGGAAGTTACATTGTGATGTGAAACAGTAGCCCTCTGATCTCCTTCAGTTTCATTTGCACCGTTGGATTACAGTGACATTTCACCTTTTCGATATTTCAACATTCGTACCAGATGCGATCCCTGAAATTCTGAGGCGGAGCTTATCTGCACTAGGTCCTTCCTCCACGTGACCATAGGCGGTGACCACTGTCTGCACTAAAAGGCGCTGCGAAGTCATGATCTTCATCGACCCTGATCGACGGTCCACAATCTCGATGAATCAATGGTACAGATATTTTCGCGATCTCACATCTCGCTGTTCCTTGGATGAAGGCTCTTGTCACTCCAAGTCGTGATAGGCGAAACTTTGAGATGGAGCTCAGATCGACGGTCCACGTTCTAGGTAATCTGACGGTCCTGATCTTTTCACGATCTCGCATCTCGCGGTTCCTTAGATGTGGGTTCTTGTCACTCCAGGTCGCGATAGGCGAAGCTCTGAGATGGAGCTCAGATCAACGGTCCTCATTCTTGGTGATCTGACAGTCTTGATATTTTCGTGATATTGCATCTTGTTGATCCTTAGATGGATATTCTCGTCACTCCAAGTCGCGATACGCGAAGCTCCGAGATGGAGTCTTTGTGGTGCTTTGATCTTTCTCCACGCATCCTCTTGATCAACGGTCCACGACTGTCCCCAATGGACGGTCAGGATTCATTCACAGCTTTGGAGAGTTGGATGACTCTTGGACTTATCCACCTTGCAACTTCACCATATCTAACGGATATTGAGCCTTTGTAGATAGCCTAGATCCTATGGCCCAGATCTTCTCACGATTTTGCCACTTCACGATTTCGCCACTTCGCGATTTTGTCCACCTTCGCGATTTCACCACTTTGTCGTGTAATGAACGTCCAGGTCCTCCCTGATCCAATGATGGATGTACCCCGCACTTAGATCAGATGCCTGAAATCTATTCTCGTCTACTGCGTGCTACACCTCTCTGAATTCATATCTAACGGTCATCAGGGATTCTGAATAAGATCCAACGTTCATTGTTGGTCCTCCTCTTCCATTATCACTATTCTTGCGATCATTTTTCTTGCCATCAATGACAAGCTTACTCTCAACAGTAAACCTTCCAACAATCTCCCTCTTTGGCATTGATGGAAACCCTGAACGGCTGCGCTAATCTGTTTGGACCTCCAATTGTAGCATCTGATCCGTGTTTGGACCTCCAACTGTAGCATCCGATTCGAACCACTCCTTTTCTTCCCCTTTGACATCAATGTCAAAGAAAACACGCTCCCCCTGAGCTGTTGTAGTAATTTTATGAGGTATCAGATATGCACTCAATACAAGACTCCCCCTGACAGGAAGGACTTTCTTACATGTGAGATGGGATAACACTCAACTTATGTCTGAGATATTCAAATGGTGTCTTGGGTAGAGGTTTAGTAAAAATGTCTGCAATTTGTTCTGTGGTTGGAATGTAATGGACCTGAACAATCTGATTGGAGACCTTCTCTCTCAGAAAATGATATTTTATGGGAATATGCTTGGTCTTGGAGTGGAAGACAGGATTTTTAGACACACTGATGGAACTAGTGTTATCACAATGAATTGGGATCGATGCAGTGTATTTTACCTCCAAGTCTGCAAGTGTCTAAATCATCCATAATACCTGAGTGCAATAGGTAGCAACAACAATGTACTCTGCCTCTGTGGTTGATAAAGAAATGGAACCTTTCTTTTTACTAAGCCAGGCTACTAAGGAGTCACCCAGGAAGAATGCTCCTCCACTGGTGCTTTTTCTCTCATCAACATAGTTTTCCCAATCTGCATCTGAATAAGTAGTCAGCTGAAGATTTTGATTTCTGGGATACCACGGACCATAAGTCATTGTTTCTTTCAAATACCTGAATATCCTTTTGACAACTTGCAAATGAATCTGTTTAGGTGCAGCCTGATATCTTCCTACCATTCCTACAACATGCATTATGTCTGGGCGAGATGTTGTGATGTACAACAGGCTTCCTATCATTGATCGATATGAGCT
>ML779830.1:423992-481078 GCA_009831015.1 Picea engelmannii | reverse complement strand
TTTATTTTCCCTGGAGCATCATTTCCAAAGGTTACGTTTCCTGATTTGCTTTCACTTAGAGATAGAAACTTGCCTTTGTCTCCCGTCATGTGTTTGGAGCATCCACTGTCTATATACCAAGGGTTCGTTTTTCTTTGAGCGGAAAACACTAATCCACACTTGTCACTTTCCTTGTTCTTCTAAAACTTGAAATTTTCAGTAGGCGATTTCGAATCTGGTTCATATTCCCTTAAACGACAGTCAATAGATTTGTGTCCATAGTTATGATAGATGTAGAATTCAATCTCATTGTTCAACAGGTTAAACTTATTGGTGCAACATTTTCTACTCATTGACTGTTGATTATTTCTTGACCTCTTTAATTGCATGTCCCTGGACTTAATTTGGCAATTGGAAATCAGTGAAGGTTTGTTACTTGGCTGCATCATTCTTTGTTGTGGCAAGTATTTATTCCTTTGAAATCTTAATTGCTCATGTCTAAATCTTAAGGAACAATTTACAGCTTTGTGACCAAAGTTAGCACAATAGAAACAATAGCCATAGAAGAATTCTTTGTACCTGGAAAATGGTTGTCTTCTTTGAGCAAATCGATTTCTTCCAGACTGATGACGTCGTTCAACAGTGAGCACATTACTTCTTTGTTCTACAGATTCAGATCTGACATCTTTTACCTTACTCGATCTGGGAGGCTGATTGTCTTCCTTTTTTTCTGCAGGATTGTTATTGTCATTGGTTGTACTTTTGACAAACTTGATGGGTTCTTCGTTTCCTGGCTTACCACTACTTGATCCCTCTTCATACCCCAAGCCAGTTTTCAGCATTGGATTCCTTTACTGATTCAGAATGGTGGCAAATCCTTCTGAGGCTTTGATACTTGACAGATTCTGATTATACAAGGCTTGAAACTTCACCATTTCTTTCCTCATTTTCACTACTTCTTGTTCTAATGCTTCACATCTTGCCTTCTTTTCTGATAGATGCTGTTTCAGAATCTCTTCGATTTTCTTTGCATCTTCCAATTCTACTTTTAGTAGGACAAGGTCTTCATCAGGTTCGTTACTGTCTTTCTCTAACTTTATCAACAATTGTCTTTGCTTTCTGTTCTTGATTCTTAGTTTGTCAATCTCTTCCAGTGCACTGATCAGTTCTCCTTCCATGTCAACCACAAATTCTTCTTCATAACTCCTTGTGCTTTTATTATCATAATCCTCTTTTGCCATAAGTATGAAGTCATTTAGTTTATCTTCAATAGAGGAGTCATTTTCTTCATCATCTGAAGGATCATCATCATTGTTTACACACAAACTTTTCTTCTTAAAGTTTCTTTCTTTAAAGAAATTTCTGTGTTTGTACTTCTCCTCATCATCACATGTATGATCCTTTCCTTTGTGGGGACATTTATTTTCAAAATGACCTATCCTACCACAGTTGAAACATTTGAAAGGCAGTTTACCTTTGTATTTTCCTGATCCCTTCTTCAGTCTCTTCACAAATTTTTCTTCAATTTCATCGGGCTCAGAATCCTCATTCTTGTCTGCTTTAAATGATGCTTCTATGGAGGTAAGTTTATCTTTAACTATTCTCATTTCATATGTAGTCAATGTTCCTAGGAGTTGATCAAACCCCAAGGTTTTTAGATCATTAAGTTCTTCTGCATAACAGTATTGATATTTTCGTGATCTCGCATCTCATTGATCCTTAGATGGAGATTCTCGTCACTCCAAGTCATGATAGGCGAAGCTCTGAGATGGAGTCTTTGTGGTGCTCTGATCTTTCACCACACGTCCTCTTGATCAATAGTCCACGACTATCCCCGATGGACGGTCAAGATTCCTTCACAGCTTTGGAGAGTCGGATGACTCTTGGACTTATCCGCCTTATAGCTTCACCATATCTAACGGATATTGAGCCTTCGTAGATACCCCAGATCCTATGGCCCAGATCTTCTCGCGATTT
The DNA here is from genome assembly GCA_009831015.1 of Picea engelmannii. Taxonomy (NCBI): domain Eukaryota; kingdom Viridiplantae; phylum Streptophyta; class Pinopsida; order Pinales; family Pinaceae; genus Picea; species Picea engelmannii. Next base: position 479,122 of record ML779830.1, on the reverse strand, counting down.
CACCACTTCGCGATTTCCCCGCTTCGCGATTTTGTCCACCTTCACAATTTCGTCGCTTCGCAATTTCACCACTTCGCCGTGTAATGAACATGCAGGTCCTCCCTGATCCAATGATGGATGTACCCCACGCTTAGATCGGATGTCCGAGATCTATTCTCGTCTACTACGTGCTACTCCTCTATGAATTCATATCTGATGGTCATCGGGGATTCTGAATAAGATCCAATGTTCACTGTTGCTCCTCCTCTTCCATTATCACTGTTCTTGCGATTGTTGTTCTTGCCATCAATGACAAGCTTACTCTCAACTGTAAACCTTCCAACAGTGTGAATATTTCAGAGAACCCCATGTTCCATGACAGATCAAAGAACATTGTGATCAAGTACTATTTTCTCCGTGATAAAGTCCAGAAGGGATAAGATATTCTCCAGTACATCTACGCCGATGAGTAGAAAATTGATATTTTGATGAAGCCTCTGTCCAAGATAAAGTTTGCATACTTTAAAGACAGGTTGGGACTCATGGATATTTCTCTCTTGGTTGAAAGGGAGGAGATGACTTCCTCGGTTAGGAGGGAGCGTTGATATATGGCATCATGGATAGTCAGTGTGCTAGTGGATAAACATTATCCCCGTGGAGAATGTTCCAGGTTGACATATTGTTGATTGGTATCATGCTAGTACATCTTAGATATGATGCTTCAACATCATGCTAGTACAACTTAGATATGATATAGATGTCCCGAGACACATCATGCTAGTACAAATTAGATATGATGCATTAGAATCATGCTAGTACAACTTAAATATGATGCATATGTTCGAGTCACATCATGCTAATGCAAATTAGATATGATGCAATAACATAATGCTAGTACAACTTAGAGATGATGCATATGACTCACATCATGCTAGTACAGCTTAGAGATGGTACATTGACACCATGTTAGTACAACTTAGAAATGATGCACATCATGCCAGTACAACTTAGATATGATGCATTCACATCATGCTATTACAACTTAGAGATGATGTAGATGATACTGGACACATCATTCTAGTACAACTTAGATATGATGCATTAGCATCATGCTATTATAGCTTAGAGATGATACAATGGAGAGGATGGTTCTTGTAGCCATTGTGGGGCATTAAGCATCTGTTGGGACAACTATTATTCTAGGACCTATTCCCATATTATAAGAATTGTCTTCATATCACTCTATTGAGTGTGTGACTTATGTGAGACAGTTTGTTGAGTGCGCTGAGTCCAACACATGACTTATTCAACATCATGCTCGATTACTCAAATGGAGTATGGCCTCAAGAGATCATGCAGTTGCTGATATGATTTGATGCCAGGAGACTATTGTACTACATGGTGATAACTTATATAGCTATTAGTTTATTGTAGTGGAGATCGTGTGTCTCTCTAGGACAACAACTATGTACTACAGTGGTGGATGTGTTTCACTGGTAGTGACTGTGTGTCACTAGATAGTAGTTGTATGCTACTAGGAGTGGTTGTGTACCACTGGATAGTAGTGGTGTGTTGCTATGGATCGACATTGTTGTGATATATTGGATGGAATTTTAGTAACTATGTACTACTATTGGATTTTGATGGAGACTACCTGTAGTGTTGAAGGTGTTTCCTAGGCTGGTGTGCATAGTGTTGGAGGTGATTTCCAGCTAGATGGATAATGATGATGATGCTCGTGATTTGATATGTGTGATCACGAGATAGCATGTGTGGCTATGATGCTACTACTTGTAGAATGGTCTGCAAGACTATGTGAGCCTTGCCCATACCGTGTGAAATGGATGGACATGTTTGAGACCATTACAGTTAATACCTCCATAGTTAGGAGGGAGTGTTGATATTATGGTAGCTGCGGGAGGTATTAACCTCCATGTGTAACCTTTGGTTAGAATAGAATATTATAGAAGCAAGAGAAACCCTAAATAGTTATGTAGAAACCATTGAAGACAAGTCAACTCGGTAAAAGATCTAATATTAAAGTATTATCCTACAAAAACAGAAGTTGTCCTAGACAGGTGAAAAGCAGCACTATAAATATAGGGCGCTTGAGATCATCTATACTCACTGATCCAAAATGGATCTAGGAAGGCCTAAAAATAAAAGTTCTCGGAATCATATGAAACCAATTCCATTACATTCTTCTCGTCACACTGATTCTGGCCATATATTTTTTTCCAAAAATGGACTCCGTATGGCAAAGTTATCGCGATCTGAAGTTCAGGTCAAAATTGCAAAAAGTAAGTCAAAGTCAACAGTCCATACTGCTAACGTTAGCAGGAAAGGTGGTAGATGACGTCAGCATGACGTCAACAAGATGTGTGGTAACACCAGGACGTGCCACGTGGTAGTCATTTTTGGCATTTTTAGGGCTTGATTTGGACCAATAAAAATTGGACACGTGGCACTATACAGACATGACACGTGGAAGTTCGTACGTGACGTGGTGTTGGGGTCCTATAATCATAGCAACTTGATTCTTCAGCTATTGATTTGGCGTTGCTCCCGTGGTGAAGACATCTGGCTCGGTTGATTCCATTTTCCCCTTTGTCCATTTTTCGCCCGATCCTTCATCACCCTACTGCATCCTTCATCCACCTCTGTGCCACTCACTCCCTTTGCCCATTCATCCCGTTGGCTACATCTCACCCGCCACCCATCCATGAATAAACAAACTTAGGCTAAAAAGAACAATAAATTAATAATGTTAGTAATAAAATTAGTATAGTTAATTTAATTTAAATATGTTAGACTAGTTATTAATTAATTAATTAATAATTAAGTTAGATGTTAAATTAGTAATTAGGTTAGTGATTATTAATTAAACATTAAATAAAACATATACAATTAAAATAAATAATATAATAAAACAAATACAAATAATAAAACAATAATAAAAAACATATATTAATTAAATAAAACAAATTATAAAATATATAAAGTAAAACACAAAATAATAAAAAAAATATAAAACATTTAAATAAAAACATACATTAAACAATAAAAGAAACGTAATAACAAACAAAATAAAATAAAATAAATAAATAATAAAAAACAAAATAAAACAAACAAACCAATAACACAAACCCACTATGCACACATCCCCAAATAAAATTAAATCAACGTCCAATAATAATAACAGACCCCCTTGCCTTCTGAACTTTAACGAGAGGGGGTCTGATATGAGTTGTTTCCTAAAACCACTCTTGGACACTTGGCAGATCCACAAGCCAGAAGAACCCCCCTAAAACCACTTACCACCTCAGGGGGTCCGGAATACCACCTTTCCCCAAAAAATCGTTTTCCCCAATTTTTCAAAAACCGCCATTTTTTGCTTGTTCAACACGTCATCTTCTGAAGCCGATTCCGGGAAAACGAAGACATATTTTAAAAAACCGAGAGAAAATTTTGTTCAGAACGGGCTGAAGAACAAAAACCTTTTCCATGTTTTGCATAGGTTCCATGAGCAGGGAGAATAGAAGCCATCTTCAAGCCCCATTGTTTCAGTTTTTCATTTTTCCTGTTACAGTCCTGATTTTATGGGAGTTGTTTCGGCGAGATGGAGGCGGATTTAGAGAAACCAAAGGAGGTTTTTATCCAGAGCATTCCCATATAAAATAACCTTTCTCAAGTTTTTCCCAGGTGTCACCTATTTTGAGAAACAAATGTCTGAGTGTACCCCTATTTTCAATAGATTTAGCCAATTTTGCAGTTCCAGATTTTTGGGGATTTGTTGCTATTTTTTGGCCGAGGTGGTTGAATTCGACCTCCTGAGCCTGAGGAGAGTCTTGTTTATATATTGTAATGAATCAAATGTGTAGGGGATCAGTCAGGGGACCATGATTTGTTTTTTGTAAACAACTCATTGAGATTTTCTATATTTTTATCAATTCAATAATACAGTGCTATGCTGCAGGATTCTTGTGACTATTTCCACTGGTGATGTGCATCCCTCTTTGTAAATTTGTTTCTCTGTTATCATAATTAATTTCTTCCTTTGAATTATTTCGAGAAGATTAAGAACATAATTGGTTTTAATGTACCCTCTGTCTCTGTCTTGGTATAGTTTTTTTTATGTTTTCCACTGAAGATTAAACTCAGAATTCTCAGTTGCTCTGTGTTTAATTGGAATTCTTAACCATCTCTCCCATTTCATTTAAATTAAAGGATCCATTGATTTGTCTACCTTTCCCTCCAAAGATTAGCCTGTTGACATGGATTTTTGATCATTTGTCACAACGAATCCATAGCCCATGGTCTCTCTTCTCTGCCCCTGCCCAATTCTTAAAAACAAATCCTATTCTGCATAGCTAGCCTAATATCCTATTTAAAACAAATCTATATCAGATAGAGAGATCCCTCTCTGAGTCTTGGAGGGATAGATCCAAGACTCGAAGTGTTTTTGATGTTGCCTCTGTGACTTCCTCCACAACCTTGGGTAAATTGCAGAGTGATAACATGTGGCACCAGTGGAAGCATGACACGTGGCCGATACGATAGTGATGTGGCATCATCCAATTGTGACATGTGGTGGGTATGGTAGTGCGTCACGTGGCAGGGACGCGAATATGGCTCGTGGTAGATATGATGATGATGTCGAAGGTATGGTGGTGACATGGCGGTGATGACTAGGAAGTTGACTATGTAGGTGACTGGGTCAATGACTGGACAGTACGACCCATTCACAGGGTGACACGTGGCCCAGTCACAGGGCACCATGTGGCACCCCAAATTTGGCCAAGGATGGCTGGGTAAAAGTTTGTTCCACCTCATGGGGAATTGAACCCGCGACCTTCATGTAAGGCAACAAACTAAAAACTATGCGCTAACCAACATGGAATGTGTGTGGCTTGTTCATACAAATGGCGGAAAGTGGTGTTAAGTTGGTGGTTGGCGTGATTTATGGTATAAGGCACGGTCAACAGGGGCTAGCCACGCGACTAGGGGCATATGACCAAGACTATAGCACAGGGACGAAGGATAAGGTGCTTAAATATAGGCCACATGGTGCTCCATATGACCCAGGGACCGAAGAAAGAGGGATAGAGTGCACATTTTTTTCCAATGTGGGTTTTTACTTTGGAAAATGGGCTTTTTCATGATTTTAAGCTGATTTTATGGTTTTTTGGCCATATCTTGGTGGATATTGGCCCAAATTGAGTACCACAAGAGGTGGTTTGTTGGGATTATATCCCTCTACCTCATGGATATATAAACCAAGCCATTTTGAAGTTTTATAAGGCAACAAGTAGCTTGGAGCAAATTGAAGAAGAATTTGCAAAGGTCAAGTTGTCTTGTGCAGTGAAGAGTAGTTGAGCTTTGGAGGCATTTTCTAGGAGTTCTACTCCACCTTTTTCAGTGTCGTCTATTGCGTCGGGTTCCTGAGACAAATCAGAATACAATTGAGTCAGTCAGAGACATAAATGATGTAATTTTGATGTAGTTTTTTAAGCATTGAATTTTGAATAAGGAAGTCTCCCTCACTGAAGACAAAGGCCCGCAGACGTAGGCAAATTTTTCCGAACTATGTTATCAACTTATGGTGTTCAATCTGTTGATGGTTTTATTCTTTGTGTTATCTTCTATTTTTGTTCATTATTAATTTTTTTATCGCTTATATATTCACATGCATTGTCAGAAAAGGTCTTGAAAATTGAATTCATAGTGCAAATTGCTAAGCACCGATTTCAGATCACTCACTCACCTCACTCACTCTCTCAAGTATAGCACAAGTTTGGAGTTGAAGCTGCAAGAATGGAAGGTGGATCCTTTGGGGTGATTCTTGGTCTCTCTCTCTCTAACGCTATCTAGCCTAATATATGCGCCTTACCTTCTAGTATCTCTTGGTGGTATTCTTGGTGACATTCTTGACGATATTATGATATTCTTGGTTGTATTCTTTGTAAGTGAAACTATTGCAGCTAAGTATTGTTCTCGTTCTGTGGCTTTGGGACTTTCAATCTGGTAAGCTATCTTTGGAGAAAGATGCGCTATCTTGGTTATCTATTGATTCTAGTGTTGCTTCCAGAATCATTCTATCTATAAAAGGTAATGGTGCTCAGGGGTGGCTATGTGCCTATGATTGGGTAACAATAGTGATATTGTCTATGGTAAAATGAGCACATCGAATATTTTAACAAATAAAACCATTAAAATCAACAAATTAAGGAGGGTTATGATTTATTACATGGTATAAACAGATCATGTTACGACTGATAGGGATAACTTGAAAGACTAAAAACATAGGATGACTGACCACCTAGTTGGATACGCTTCCTGGGACATGAATAAATATAATAACTTAGAGTGATAGGGTATCGATGACAAGGCCTCCTGATACTAACCCCTCGTTGGAAAGCCTCCTCGACTAACAACGAACAACCCAAAAATGGTCAGGATGTGCCTTCCCATTGATTGATTAGTTTTTTGGGGAAGAGCTCTTTTTTGTCGATTTTATGTTGGATATAACTTTGTCACTTGGTTGTTTGTGTAGTTTATTAGAAACCTGGATTGGCTGGGAACTTTTACAAACATATTAAACCCGTTGAAGTATTACCATATCCCTTTATTTCCTTAGGTCAGGAGAATATATTTTTGGAGTGGGGGTTTTTCCTTTCATATGGATGGATGATAGTTTTTAGGCACACCCCTTACTGATATTAGGATGAGGACCTTCAATAGGATCACCATCAGTCGCACATTCAGTTGGCTGAGGTGACCTTGGATAGAGACATGTAGTTACAATCATGACATAATGTGGACCATGAGTTACAGATGGTGTGGGTTTGTATAGATCAACTTTAGCCCGAGTTGAAGAAGGTGGACCCAGATTTGGAAGCTTTTGTACTTGATTGTCCACCCACTGCAACATTGGACACAGTTTGTTACAGTTTCTACTAACTGTTACTAAGTTCCATGTACCATTAGGCCCTGAACCATATAGTATCTCCCAGACAAGTCTTATTCATTAAGATGGGATTAACCCAAGAAAATATATCCCCCTAAATGGAAGGCCACGTACCTTAGATCTCCTTCTACTATTGGGGTTCATCCCACAGTTAGTCCACCTACCTCATACTCATTTTTCGAGGGAATGCGCTAGCACCCAACCCTTACTAACATGTTTTACCATCCTTAGTAAGCTACAGGAGGTAAGGTCAAATATGACCTTCTCGAACATTTTCTTCCTTAAATTAGAGCCTCTCAAATAACCCTTTACAATATGTTTAACCCATATTACATGAAGATAATATTTGAGGAGTTTTAGGAAGGTAAAATACTTACTTCCCACATAGATTGAGTCATTTACAACTTGTCGATAATCGAATACATAAACATGCATTTATCTTCTCTTGGTTGTACATCCACAAACCCTATAATGCAATTCCATATACCTTTTCCAAAATCCAATCTTTTCATCCCATGATAAAATCCATTGAGGAAAAGGATTAGTTCAATGTACTATGAAATGGAACTATGTTCCTACAACTTACAAATCCTCCATAAGAATTCAAATTTTCCCATTATATTTTTCTCAACAAATAAGTTAGTATTTTATTTTCACGCTGTCAAATCATATACCATCCAAGGACCATAAACTACAAATCCAAATTCTCCACGAATTTGTATATGAGTTAGAAATCAAAATTTACAAATGTTCAATTAAAGAAATTAATAAACATAAACTACAAATCCAAATTCTCCATTAATTCATATATGAGTTAGAAATAAAAAATTACAAATATTCAATTAAATAAATTAATAAACATATATTTACTTGACTAAAAATTAGATTCCAGTAGTAGGATTAAAGGTCCAATTACTCGATCTTTTCAACAATTATTAGACCAACCAGTTTCCACCCTACCATAGTTAGGAGAAACTTCTTTCTTTGAGACCCCCTAGCTATGTGAGATTACAAGCACCAAAAGAAAAACAAATATATTGTTGGAAATATTGTTGTTTTTTATTTCAAAGTAAAGGAGAGTGTACAAGATGCCCAAGATAAATATTACAAGCCTGCAAATTTCCAAGATAAAGATTGCAAGATGAATATTGTTATTTTTGGTCAATTTGGATACCCTATATTTGAAGGAATTTTTACCCTACATGTCTATCTCAAATGGGAGAAAATTTTATATGGTTGGAAAGATATCCTGATACCTTTCCAACGGTATATGTCATTCCCTCTAACTCCGTAGGAATGAGGAGATATTAATTTTTCCATCCAACAACCCAGTCAAAAAATTGAGGTCGGCTCAACCAATATTTACATGTCGACCCAGAAAATGGGGAAAAAATAATATAAATATAGGATGGATTTTCACATTTGGAGAGAAACCAAGAAAGAGATCAAGTTTGAGGTGCACTAAAGGTGTTGGGGTGTCTTTATGGTGTGCAAGAAAGTCTAAGAAATTATCTTAAGTTCTTTCTTATTCTCAAGGTATGCTATAAGGTTGTGATGTTTTCGTGTCTTGGTATTTCCATGAGTGGGTGTTGTTATGTATGGATGTTGTCTTCAATGGATGTTTCCATCAGTGGATGTTGTTGTTATTGGATGTTGTCGTGAGTGAATGTTTACATGAATGGATATTGTCATCAGTGATTACATTTTTGGAATGATGCCATGAGGAATTGTTAGGGTTTGAAGGATTATCTATGGAATGAAGCATGCAGGTGAATTCAGAAGTATTATGTGCATTAATATCATGGATTAATGTATACACATATCTTATTTTTTTGGTTCTTAGTTGAGGAGATTGGTGTCTCTAGTAGGTTGGTTCCTACATCTTGTTGAGTTGATTCTCAACTAAGGAGATCAATGTATCTAGTAGGTTGGTTCCTACAATTTTTGTAACAATAATTTGGTGCCTACATGCATTTATAAAGATATTTTTTGTGGTTTTATCCCGCAAGGGTTTCCACGTTAAAATCTATGAATTATGATTTGAGTTTATATGTGATTATTGTTTCTCATCTAATGATAGATTAATGAATGGTTAAATAAAGTAAAAAGTATCGTATATTGATTCACCTCCCCTCTCAGTATAAGCATAAGCTCAACAATTGGTATGAGAGAAGGTTCCTTCAGAAATAATTTAACCATTGGAAGGAATGTTTTGAGCACATATGGATTGTAAGGAAGGTATCCCTACAAATAAAGATCTTTTTTTTCAATGGAACAAACTATTAAACATGGAGCATAATAATCATTATATATTTGTAGGATCTTGGGTTTGATATTTGAGAATTAGTCACAATAGGTTATACAGATAAATCTGGGAAGGAGTCAAGTGAAAAGAAAGAAATAGAAATAGAGGTCATCTTGAGTGGCCTATCAGAATATGATATTGTCAAAATAATGAAGTGTACAACAACTAAACATATGTGGGACAAGCTATGAAACATTTATGAAGAGAGATCTAGTGAAGAGAAATCCAGCGATTGTTCCTGCTATGAGTAAGTGGCAGAAAAATCACAAGTTGTAAGAAATCTAAGAGGATATGGAAAATTCAAAGAAAGGGAAGATAATGATGATAAAGAAGAATGTCTATCCATAACCATGGAAAAAAAACTTGTTTATGAATAAAATGATGATTTAGAAGAAGAATACACTGATGGGGAAGTGAATCTTGAATAAGAACTCGTTAGTGCCTTAGAAGAAATAGACAGACTCATGGAAGATAATATAAAATAGAAGAAGCAATTGCAGAAAAATGAAAATAAGGATCATGATATTGAAGAAATAAAGAAGACAATTATTACCTTGAATAATCAACTAGAATAGGCAAAGAGGATAGAAGAAGTGGTGAGAAGCCAACTAAAATAAAAGGAAGAAAATTGTGAGAAGATAGAAGCTGAAATAGTTTCCTTGAGAAAGGAACTAGAGAAAACAATTGATCAATTGAATAAAATATTGGAATTTGGAAAGAGTACTAAAATATTAGATGATATTCTCATTTTCCAAAGGTCACCATTAATCAATAAAGGTCTTTTATGTGAAAAAAAAAAAAGCCCGAGGGAGATGCAAACACTAAGGTCACAAAACCATCAGAAAAGGAAATTGAAGAAAAAACTAAAATCTATGCTAATATTCTCAAAGGCTCCACCAACAATGAAAGCAACAGTAGGAAATGAAATGATGACCAACAAAAAACCAATTATTCTCACAAGAACAAAAATAATGAGTTTAGAAGAGTTGTTCCACCACGAATACCTTTCACAAACCAATACCTCTTTTTTGGCTATTGTTTTTCTTGCAATAATTTCGTTCATAAAGAAATAGATTGTATAGATTATGCAAGAAGTGATCATGTGAGAGATATAAATAGAGGTTCTTACAAAACCTCAAAGGATGATTATGTGAGAAACAAAACCAGAATTTATCATGGGTTTGCAAACAGAAACTGCAATTCATTTTCTCCCCTACTTGATTACAATGTTGAATGTTATAAGTGCAATACGTATGGGAAAATAGCATGTGACTATAGAAGCATCATACTAAGTAAGGAAGAAGATGTTCTTGCCAAAATTAAATAAGAATACACAAAGGTGTGGAAAAGGAATCAAGAAAAAAAGAAGAAGGAAGAATGCGGACTTGCACTTTATGCTCAAAATGAAGGAAACCAATGTTACATTGAAAGTGGATGTTCAAAACAAATGACAGGGGACTAGACCAAATTTCTCACCTTGAAGGAATAAAAAGGAGGAAGGGTTACTTTTGGAGATAATGGCTCTGCAATGATAGTTGGAAAATGTATTGTTATTATTTATAATGGAAATACTAAGACCCATAATTCCTTGTATGTTGAAGGTTTAAAGAACAATATTCCAAGTTTTAGTAAAATGTATGATTGAGGCTACAACCTCACATTTCATTCTAAAGGGTGTGAGATAATGAAAACGTCTTCAGGAAGATTGGTGACAAATGCAATTAGAACCTCAAGTGATGTATACATACTCAATGAATTCAAAGAAGAAAAGTGTTTTATGGGATAAAAGTTGGGAGTGATATCCCTCTCATCTCATCACTAAAGGGAATAAAAATCTTAGGGGGAGAATCCATTTGCCATTGATTTAAAAGGGGGAGAAGTTGTAGGAAAAGGAAGAATTTCAGACACAAGGAAAGTTGTAGACACGGGGATTATCAGAATTGACTAAGGGTCGCCATCAATGACAAAGGGGGAGATTATTGGAAATAGTTTTGTCATTGATTTCAAAGATAGGGGGAGCCTAAAATATGTCCAAGATAAATATTACAAGCCTACAGATGTCCAAGATAAAGATTGCAAGATGGATATTGTTATTTTTGGTCAATTTGGATACCATATAATTGAAGGCATTTTTACCCTACATACCTAGCTCAAATGGGAGCACAATTTATATGTTTGGAAATATTATTCCAAGACCTTTCCAACGGTATATGGAATTCCCTCTAAATCCCTAAGAATGAGGAGATATGAATTTTTTCATTTGACAACCCAGCCAAAAAATTGAGGCCGACTTAGTTAGTCTTTACAAATTAGCCCGAAAAGTGGTGATATAATTACTATAAATATAGGATGTATTTTCACATTTGGAGAGAAAACAAGAAAGATATCAAGTCTGAGGTGCGCTAAAGGAATTGGGGTGTCTTTCTGGTTTGCAAGAGAAGCCTAAGCAATTCTATTAAGGTATTTCTTATTCTCAAGGTATGCTATAAGGTTGTGATGTTTTCGTGAATGGGTGTTGCCGTGACTAGATGTTACCATCAGTGGATGTTGTCGTGAGTGAATTTTATTGTCATTGGATGTTTTCGTCACTGGTTAAATTATGGGAATGATTCCATGAGGCTTGCTAAGGTTTGAAGGATTGTCTATGGAATGAAGCATGTAGGTGAAGTCAAAAGCATTATGTGCAAGAATATCGTGGATTGATGTCTACACATATCTTATTGAGTTGGTGCTCAGTTGAGGAGATTGGTGTCTCCAGTAGGTTGGTGCCTACATCTTACCGAGTTGGTGATCAACTAAGGAGATTGGTGTCTCCAGTGGGTTTGTGCCTACAACATTTTTAGTAGTAGGTTGGTGCCTACAAACATTTATAAAGATAAGTTCTTTTGGTTTTCTCCTGCAAGGGTTTCCACACTAAACTCTATGCATTGTGATTTGATTTTATATGTGATTATTGTTTCTCAACCGATGATAGATTGATGAACGGTTAAATAAATTAAAAAGTATCATACACTGATTCACCCCCCCTCATAGTATAAGCATAATATCAACATATACTAGCAAGATATGCACTAGTTATGGGATATCCACCTATTGGACTTGGTAGAAAATCTAACCACCTTTAGTAAGAGGCTCAAAATTAACAATAATAATCAACATCCTTCCTAGATATGGCTCACCATATATTTTCATTCATGCAATATTCTGACAACATTTACCTACAAATAAAACATTCTCTCCAAACTCTTGGAAGGATCTATTGTTTATAGCCTACAAGAGGTTGGTCACCTCATCCCCATGCAAAATTGGCTATTTTATTTCCAAAGTTTAGAATTATCACCAACTAAGTGTCACGGTAATGGATTATTTTTTTCCTTAATTTTTAATTATTGATTATTCTTCCTTCCCTAATTATCACCCTAGGGTTTTTTTTTCAATTAAAAGTTAATTCCTTTAATTTCTCTAAAATAATAAAATTTTAAGTTGATAACAAAAGTGGGTGATTTGCAAGGTCAACTAATACATCCGTGGAGGATCACATGTAATTACCTCAATCTATACTAGGATCTTGTCAAAGTTCAAGTTTCCTGAGAGAATAAGGACTATGTTACCTCCCCCACCACCCCCTCCCCATATCTTGAACATAAATGTGATATATATTACCTCCCACTATGTGAATACTTAGGGTAGGCATGTTTTCTCTACCCCTGGATAAGCATGCATCATCTATATGTTTCCTTTCAACATACATATTAAAAAATATGCACCTCTTAGAGAATCAACACCTATATCTAGGGAATGGGTAGGAAATCATAAAAACCTATAACCCTCACATCATCAACAATTCCAAAATCATCTTGGCTATGAGCCACACCCATGTGATGGCCAACTAACAAGGCTCAACCCTTTATCCTATGCATGCATGAAGACACACATCAATTAGAATTGAATAAAAATTCATCATATATCATAAATGATATGTTCAAATATCAAATATTAGTCATCTCATGGTCCATTTGTTTGGTTCTCAACTTGGAGTCCTCAAACAATCATAAACACTTGTTTCATTCAACCAGGTGATAGATTGGCTACACCAAATGTGGTCAATATGATCTCATATTATCATGTATAATCATAATCATAAACTTATGGAATTATAGATCAAGATCTTCACTCTAATGAGGTTCATCCATCCTCAAGACCATTTTTCCCAAGACAAAAGTCATTCTACTCCATCTAGGATTTCATGTGTGTTTCATCCACTTAGCATATCTCACACCTACTTAGTAACATCAACAATATATTACATGGATTGATAATGAAAAAAATATCACATATTCATATCGCAAGATCAAGTCATAACAACCTTATCATGATCCACATCATTGCAACAATCGTATGTGATAAATAATCATATCTACAAACCTTATCATTCTACTATATACATACCAAGTAATTTCCTAATCAAGGAATACAAGCAATATTCTCAAAGTCAACAAAAGAACATTTATACGTATAGTAGTCTATAAAATATTCACAATGACACTAAGAAATCATATCATGGATCAATTGATTGCTAAATCTAGAATGTCGAATGAGCCACCCTATCTATTTAGGGTTGGCATCAAAGGAATTATAAAAAACATAGTTAGGAAAAATGAGGCATTACAGTTTGGCTCAAATACTTTCTTAGGGATAGAGGAATCTATACTAGGTTGTTTATATGTTTTGTTTTTGGTCTACCGACTCATATTTTCAACTAGTTGAAGAGATCTCATTTGGTCACCTAGTGCAAAAATACCCCAAACACGTTGACTTTTTCTATTGTAGATAATTTATTGGGTGTCTTATTTAGAAAAATCAAACCCGGTATCAAATATATTTGATGTAAAATACTCATCAATGGGAATCCTGTCATAATCACATCTAATATGAATCCCTTTAAGTTACTTAACAATGCCTTGACCTCTATTGGTACCTTTCTCTTCTCTAATTCAAATTCAGTAATCAAATATATTTGATGGAAAATACTCCTCACCAATGTGAATCCCGTCATAATAACTCATAATCACATCTCATATGACTCCCTTGAACTTAGTTAACAATTCCTTGACCTCTACTAGTACCTTGCTCTTCTCCAATTCATATTTAACATCTTCTAGAAAAATTGTAAAACAACATCTCACGTTATTATTCTCTCTCAAGAATTATTTTGTTGTACACAAATTACTCTATTTTTGTTGTTGTCATCATTGTCCCCTTTTACCTCCTTCATGGAAAATAATATAAATCTTCTTCCACCCTTATTTAATAGAAAGGTATTCTTCTTGCCATTGTGGACAACATTTTGGTCAATTTTCCATGTTCTTCGCAACAAAAGGTGATAGGCATCAATTGGAAAAACATCACATAAAACTTGGTCTTGCAATTCCATATGTAGAATATTACCAAGCATTGCTCAGATATGGTGACATTATGTCCCTTTTGCAACGAGTTGTTCCAACACCAAAAAATACCCTTTTTTCTTATCTTCACTATAAAGCCAGAATTTTGGCCAAGGAAATAGGGACCCTCATGATTTTCAAGCCCTTTTTCATTTGAAAGGAACTTACATTTCTTCTCATGCAAGATTAAATTTTTCTCATTCTTTTTCCTTAGAAATTGACCATCTCCATGAACCGTTGATATAGCGCAAGGGATATTCTTTATGTGGTTGACACACCTAGTATTAGAAGTATCTTACCTTCTTCGCCGATGCAAGAAATGAGCCAACACTTAGCTTATTTTTGGAAATTTCTTTTCTTTTTCAATGCTCAATGTCTCTTCCCCTGTTGAAATTCCATGACCAATATTTCTTTGGTTGCTGATACACTAACAATTGATCCCTTTCTCCATGCTTACACATCATTTCCCCATGTTTACTCATTTTTCGACACTCTGAGACCTCATCAAATTTATTTCATCGGTACTCTGGCATTCCATCTCCCTCTGTTCGTCGACACACTGTAGTCATTCCCCCATCCATCACTAATACACAGGGGGACGATCAACAATTTGACATCAACACACTGACGCTTGATCTCCCTCTTAACATTGATATACCATCATGATGTATTCCTTTAACCTATGATACATTGATCTAACCCATCTTTTGGCATGCATAAAAGGATTAATTCCATGCCCTTTTCCCTCTCGATTTTCACACCCAAGGTTTCAAATGGGATTATTTAACCCCATTTGAACCTCTCCCATTTCATTGTTACAGAGAAAATGGAACGATTTATCGCCAAGGAAATCTAATCCAGACCTTCAACACTCACCAACGAACCTTTCTTTCTAACATGTCAATGCTCCATATTGTTGGTAAGTTTACCTAACACCTACTCTTTATCGTGCTTATTTTTTCATTGTTGATTAGGGTTTTTTTTTTTTTACATGTATACACATGGTTTAACCTAAATCCATCATCATGAGCATTTTTCTCATGCCCTTCACCTTTTCTCCAATGCGCCCAAACCCCTCGAACCTTCACACTTAAACAAATAGGGTTTGTTGGCTTGAGTATCCAGCCCTTTTTTCTTGTCCACAACAAGTTTTCCTCCACCTTCGGGACTATGAAGACACTTCACTTTAGTTTCCCTTCATCTTGTCTTAGTCCATGAACCCTCATAGGTTGTGGGTCCATCCACATTAATGATTAGGCGCAGACTCCAGCTCAATTTTACCTCTCCCCTCGAACTGTGAGAACCCTAAGGCTTGTTTTTTCATTGCATGACAATTTCTCTCTTAGTTCCCTTTCAAATCCTCGATTTCATCCTAAGAGAGAGAAGTATTGGATTTCTTTTAGTTTTGAAGTGAATGGAAAATACGAGGATCAGTCTGAATGTTGATCTATCATTGATTGTAGGATCAACATAATTTTTTTTTTCTCACCAATGCAACCCTGCATTGGTGGGAAGATAATTTTCTCGCTGATACAACTCTATGTCAATGAATAAATATTCTCCGCACTGATATCCCAAAAAACCACAAATAAGAACCCAAATTTAAATCCAAGCTCTCTCTCTCTTCTCAATTCTTTCTTTCGTAGAGTCAATAAACACTATATCCATTGTTTTACATTCACTTTTTGATACTAATGGTAAATATGTTTGTTTTTTGGGATACCTCCATGTTTTATTTTTGCAGATTCATCCATGACTCCTGTAATAAAAGGATCACAAAGTGCAGTAAAATATATTATTGAAGAGGCCTCTACAAGCAAAGTCTTAAAAGGAGAAGACATCGACACCCAGGGACATGTCTATGATGATACTAAAGGTGTCATTGATAAGGAGACCTTGCTCAAATGGGGTGAAGTCTATCATATGTTCAACAATCAAATATTCCCTCAACTTCCTCAAGATGATCCTGACCTCAACACATATAGAAAAATCAGGAGGTCTAAATTATATAAAGTTGCAACGCATGCAACATTGTTTTCTTTCACAGAATCCATTTCATGGATCGTGAAGCATTCCATTCTAGATACTAGGTACATAATTAATGATCAATGCTACCCAATCAACTCCTTATGGGATTTAGTAATTTCCTTTTTCTATCATCTAGAGGAAGGATAAAATGTATTGGATAAGAATATGGTGAAGAATTTACCACACAACACAAGAGAGCTCTTGAAGAGTTGGTACAAGCTTGGAAAGGTGTTCAAGACTAGGTTGTCTAACGAATATCCCACAAATCTACTTAGGATACCATACTAATAGACACTGGTAATGATATGTAGGATTTATGTGGAACTCGATGCACACAAATTCAAAATAACATGAGTAACTCTCTTGTACTATGTCGTGGACACCAATTCAACATTCAACTAGGTGAACATATTATCCTATGCCTTGCAAGAATCACTCACAACAAAAAATCACACTTCTCTAGGGGATTTTTCAAGCTTCCATATGTCATCCTACCTCATTTATGTGATGTGCATATGCCACACTTATCCTCAGATGGGATGTGCATGGAAACCTAGTGATCCTCCAATCCACATCTATTGCAAAGTGTTATGGGAGCACAAATATTGTTTTGAGTATTAGAAGACATGCGACATTTTCCTAATCCCATTGTATCACCTCATATTTGGCTCACCAACACCTTTCATGAAAAATAATGCACATATCATTTTTAAAAGGATATATGATTGGTATCTCCTTGAATACGACACCTACATCAGGATATATGGAGCTACCAAATCTTTACACTTGCTTCCAAAATTTGTCCCAGATAGACTAGTATTGTAGGAGATTGCATACTAGACGATCATACATGGAATAGGTGCATCATTGTACATAGACAAAAAATCCATTTGGCTTCCTCTCCCACTCTTGGTTAGGTTATACTAATTTAAATATGTCAAGGAGTCACAATAAGAAATGAATAGAAAAATATCGAAGGAACGATCCTATGGACATTGTTAGCACCCACTGCAGTAATTGAAAATACATATGGGAGTACGCAACTGATGTATGGGAGGAAGAAGAAATCCATTGTTGATCCAGAACCCACCATGACATCATTTTCAAAAGGAGAGGCAACCTACTGGGCATAATAAAACATGATAAACAAGCTAGAGAGTCTCAAAAGAAAGAGGTAGCAAAAGAAGTGAAAAAAATAATAGAAACAACAACAAAAACATCTGAGGTAGAAGTGGTTGAAGAGGAAAAGAAAAGAAAATAAATAGAAGTTGTTGAATTAGAAGAAAAGAAGAGGAAGTTGAGAAACAACGATAGAAAACGACAACAACAACTAAAGAAGTCGCCAAACAACAAAGGAAGAAGGAGAAGAAAAGGAAAAGAAGAGAATAAGAAGTTGAACATAGGAAACAAGAATACACAGCATGAGATGTAGTAGAAGTGAAAGAAGTAGCAAAAGAATAACATCATAGATTCCAAGTATAAAGATATTTTGGGATCATGAACTGACATCCTGCTCACAGGGGGACCCTTCACATTGGGTGAACTAGGATTGGGATAATTTACATCGTTGAAGGCCCGAAAGGTGGACAATTTAAATTCCTTCATATTTGACAAAGAATCTGGTAAGATAATTTTGCAGAAAACCATAAAACTACTAGTGGGCGGAAAGGCTCTTTTGACATTAACAATCGATACTAATGTAATAGAATACATCAGAGACAATCCTCTTTCAATTGCTTCAGCCAATGTCACTTTCACACTTCATTTCATAGAAAAGTATAAAATATTTGGTACGTGAAAGTGAGGAGAAGGATGAAATGATCAAAACACTAGAAGAACAAGTCCAGTGCAGTAAAAGTGAACAGGAAAGAATAAAATAGTTCATGGTATGTGAAAAATGAATTATGATAAAAATACATAATTTAACAACCAATATGTACTCAAATTTACAAGTTTTCCAACAGATAGTCAACCATATTATGGATCAACACAACATAGCTCAAACCAAGAACACAAAGTTCACCGCGATCAGAGAATGTCTGGATGAGATACAACGGTGAATTACGAAAAACCATGACGATCTACTATAATTGACATGCATAACAAAGTGGGAGAGAAATCTCAACTATACTACACTTGACAATTTTCAGCAAGCCAGGGAAAAAATAAAAAAGGATTTGAGGAATTTACTTTGAATATGTGCCCATGTGCACAAAGAAACGTACATTTTGGCTCAAACAATCCTTCTTCGCCAGATCGAAGAGTTGGGTAAGTTGAATAATGATGAACACGGTTTATCATTAGTGGAATATAATATGAAGCTAAGACAAATAGATGCTAGAGTTGTGACCAAAGTGACAATAGATTTAATGAATGATCATCTTGTGAAACCAACAAGGGCCTAGACCATGATCCAGGAATTCATGGAAAATTTAAATAGAGATATGAAGACCCTCTCATAGAATGGAGCAGCTCATGAGGTCACTTTGGAGTCATTACTCTTTCACATAATTGTTTCTAGTTTAAGACAGCGTGAAGTCTAGGAAGCTTAGTTAAGGGATAAAAATAAATAATGGGGGGACATAATGAAATTCAAAACTATTCTCACTCCATCCCTTCTTTTTCTTTTCTATCATCATTACAAATTTCATGTCTATTGTAACCTATTCAAATAAATTTAAAAGGGAATATGAAAATACATGTAATTGCTTGTTGTAAAACTCAAGAACCCTTAATATGAAGTTACTTAGGAAACTATAAAGGAAGCAAGAGATCCACTTTGAAAGGGATCTTCAAATTTGTAATTTTTGGAGAACTATTTTTTTTTAGAATAATATTGAGAATCCCTCAAGGCCAATTAAATTGAGAGAAATTTTTTTTCTCTTATGGTTATTTGATTTGGACTATTTCAAGTAAATTCTAGCTTATCTGGAAGAGCTGTAAGGTTTTCGTTGCACATATAGAATTTTATTTTGTGAATATAATTTTTTTGCAGTTGTTGTCTTTCTCTTTTATTAATTGTTCTAAGAAGATGAGCAGGTTCATGTATATGAGTGTATAACTTAGAATTATCTGGTTATTCTTTCATACATTTATGTTATTAATATTTGTTTCTCTCTAACATCTATTTGAAATAAATTTATTGTAGGGATTACTAGCATCTTTATCTATTCATTGGTTACCCATAGTTTCTCCTAGCTACGATTGGATAGAATATGTTTTATTTTCACAAGTAGTTTAGTCTGCATCTTCATACCCCTGCATTAAACCATTCATTCAACCCCCAACCCATAAATCAAAATCGGGCCAGAATTCATATGAGTCTCCTAATCCAAATGGTGCGAAGTCTAGTTGGGATATCATACCAGGGAGAACCCCTATCTATTGAAAGGAATTTTTCCCGTCTCAATAGAATTGGGAATAGAAGGAGGGCCCGAACTATATGGATGGCGGTAATGCTCGATACTCGCATGTCTAGACCTATGATAACATTCCCATAAGACAACCTTCAAATTCCTCCTACTCCTCCAAGCTCTAATCCTTTCGGTTCTGAACCTCATTTTAAACATGAAGAAGACGAAGATAAAAACCCATGCATGGATGGAAATCAGAATGTCATCCCATCATGGATGTCTCAGGGAGCCTTAAATATGCCCGGACAAATACATGAATTTCCCAAGCATCTAGAAAGACTTCTTCCTCAGTTTGACTCAGATAATTCATGTTCCTCGAAAGACCACATTAAGAAATTCTACTTAGAAATCTGGCTCCTCAATGTCCATCACGAATACGTAGTTTGTAGATTATTCCCTTATACCTTCAAGAACAAGGCATCCACTTGGTACTATAATCTCCTGGTTGGATCTATAAGGAGTTGGGATAATTTTGAGAAATATTTCCTTCGTGGAGATGAGAAAACCCTTGAAACATCGTTCAAAGAACTGATGGCTCTTAAAATGGAAAAGAAAGAGAAAGTGAAAGTTTTCAATCAACATTTCACTACTATCCTGAAAAATTTCCTTGCTAACACAACCCCCGTGGAAGCATTAATGGTAGAATACTATACCTCCAATCTGTACCCTTCCATAGGAATGTTTGTTAAGAGATTTGGTAGACCTATGTTGGCACAAAACTTTGAAGAAGCCAAGGAAGTGAAAAAATAAATGCTCTCTCTAGGAAGACACCCCACAGTTGAGGAAAAAAAATTAGCAGGTAAGAAGCATTTATTCCTGACCAAGCCTCCTGAAAAGGAACCCAAGGACTTAGATAGTGTGGTTAAATTAGTCAAGAATCTATCCAATGAAGTGGTATATCTTAAGAAGAATGTCAGTGAAGGATCCTCTAAGCATAAATCTTTCTTCTCTTTCTTTAAAAAGAAAAACAATCCTCCTAAACCATAAGAGACTCCAAGACTCACCTTAAATCTTGATGATTTCGGTATGGACAATTTTTGTTCTTATCATTAGATGAACCATTCCGAGAACATGCCTAGTGATATGTAGATGTTGTAGCAATGGAAAAAATGAGAAAAAAACAGTCTAAGTGCATGACACTCGACTAATATAGTATCTACTCGACCCATAGTGATAGATTGACCTCCACGGAGAAGAATATTTTCTAGAAATGGATGGCTTCATTTCCAGAGTTCAGTCTCTTGAAGATGGCGACTTCCCACACCAATACATCAACCAACAAAGAGATATATCATGCATGAAATGAACAAATCAACCTCTAGGGCATGTAGTGTTCCCAACAAGAATACCGTGACCACCCAAATAAATAAATCGACCACCACACTCAGGGAAATAAACCACATCCTTAGCTCAACTTCCCTTAACTAAAACTTGGCCTCCCCCAAAGGGATTTGACCCATACCCAAATGGACTCAGCCACGAAAAAAATTACTAGGCCAGAAAGATAAATCTCATCAAAAAATGAAGCACAAGAAGAATATATGGATTATTTCTTCTCAATGACTAGGTAGGGTGGATAGTTTCCCCACCGAAACCAATCTTCCAATCTCTCTAGGGTTTCCATCCCAAAGAGCCAAAGCTATAGAGAGCTCTCTCAAAACAATTTTAGAAATGACAAGTGAATAATGAGAGAAAGGATGCCCTCATTCTCTTTTTAACTCTTTGTTGGCCCTTTTGGACCCTTTTACCTTTTTAATAAAGTAAAGTGACTTTATAAACTTAAATTCACTTAAAACACCCCTTTTTATTAGCCCGTTTTTAATGTCGGAAAGTGACTAATTGGATTTTAATACATTCTCAGACACCAAAGTCTCTTTTTCATCATCCCAACCTATATATATTTTCATCCCAATTCCAACGATTATTTACACGAAGGTATTCCATCAAATAATATGATCCATATAATACATTTACTGTATTTAATTAAAGTATGCTCAATAATAACCCAAAATTACGAAAAATGGTCGAAATATCATGAAACCAAGAGCGAACTGTGTGAAATTGATCTTGATGATGATAGATGGTAAATGTACTAGTCTAGGCCCCATAAAACCCTTCCAAATCGATCAAGATCATTATTAACCTCATTTTACCCTTTTGTTCAGGATGACATAATCTCATAAGGTCGCCTCTAACTGCAAAGCAATGGAATCCAAAAATGGGGACATTAAAATCCTCCCTTCCCAAATATTTCTTTTCCTCAAGCAATGCCATCACAAAATGATGCTCCATTGACCAAAACAGACTGAAACTGAAAATGATACCAGAATCCCAAACCACCCTGGAAGATGTGAAATATCCTTCGCTTAATCCATGGTCCTTCAAGGTACGAACATAAGAGGCCTCCTGAATACTACAGATAAGTAGAGAAATGTGTTCCTGTAACAACTCGATCCACACCCCAAAGAACTTCTCTACTAGGAAACCAATATCATGAAAGAAAAAGCTGGCTCTAGCCTCTATGTTAGTTGTTGGACTATTTAATACTGAAAATCCTAGGTCCCAAGATAATCGCAGAAAGGAGACGCCATGATAACGTTGTTCCACTCTGATCATAATCATCCGACCATCATGCCCACTCTGCATCCTCCTCTCCTGGAACTCCATGCTGACATACTTGTAAGGAATGACCCTATTGCCATGACTAGTAGTCAGCATAGGAATCCAGGTGTAGTCATGACCTACGAATCCACTGCCATACTCAATATTGAATATTAGAAAAGGAATTTTGTCTCAATCAATGGCAATGACTCTGGGCTGCTCGTGGAATCTAAACCTCTCTCCACTAGATATCTTTGTCACCTGTGATGCCCCATACTCCAAATAAATCACCAAGAAGCATGTGAAATATTCAATCATTCCATACATACTATCTTCCCACTACACCCTCGGTAAAATTGTGATGCAATCTATCAACATGCCCTCCCACTCTCGCTAAGAAATGGGCAAGGATTGCATCAAGCCTGCTAGATGGGTGTGCCCTGACCTGCTATGATAACAAGTCATACACTCCTCCATATCTCCCAAAACATTGTCTGCAAAGTCTCTCCATGTGAACCTGTTCCTGTAAGTGATAAATTCACTAGGGTCTCAAAAAATCCTGTATGATGTGAAGCACCTTCTACTCATAGCATTTATTTGCAAGGTTCTAACACAATAATCCATCTGACTGCCCCTGATAAGATAGGAAATAATAAGTTGCATAAACTCGGTCAAATCCTTAGGAGACCACTCCTCCAAGAAACCAATCCTAAGCATCCTCTTAGTACACTCTGAAACGCGAAAGATGGCTATCCCATCTGTGTCGACTATTGAGTTGTCAACCATTGCAACCCAAGGGTCCCAAGATAATCTTCGAGAGGAACCATCATGATGATGTTGCACCCCTATGATCATGACTATTTGATCACCATGCTCAATCTGTGCTCTCCTCTCCCAAACCTCCAAATGAAAATCGTTGAAATGATTGAACTCACTATCTTGGATCATGTCTTGCCAAAGCATATCAATGAGGTCAACGTCTATCAACTTGTGGATATAATCGATCCTGAGTATCGTGAGGTAAAATATACCTATCCATATCAAACAAATCTCAACAATGACCGTGCCGATCGTCCCCATCATCAGAAGAAGATTATCACATTGATGAATTCCAAGATCCCACCTCCATATTGGAAGTCCACCATTCCCAATGCCTGCTGAAATATCTCTGAATCAATCCAATAGAATCTGTATCTCCTCGGGTTCACTTTGTGCACTGATCACACGAAAAACCTCTGTCATGGCCACAATGATACCTTTTAGGTCCAAATGAGTCAGTTGAACCTTCCATGTATTGTTTTATATAATGAGGGTATCAAATAACAACCATAGATGCCTATGTCGCTTCCTGCAAGACTGGAAAGTGACTAGTGCATTGGTCAACCCCAAGGGCATGACCAAGAACTCATAATGGAGTCGAGAAGCAGACCTGTGAGTATCCTTCTCCCTATCCCTCATCTAACGATATCCTAGATGAATATCGATCATTGATGGATGTACTACTCTCTGAAGCTCTCCTATCTCCTCATCGATACTGGGTAAACCAAACTAAATGGTATGATTGGGTAAACCAAACTAAATGGTATGCTCAAGGTCTCTGTCTCGATGTCCCCCTAGAGGAGAACTCCAAAACTACATTGTACACCACCGTGTACAAGTGTATACCCCTGTATATTTTTGCATACCAGTATATCCTCCAATACCACCAAGTATCATGTACGTGATGATGTATCCAACACTCCTTCGATGTCAACTAAACATGTATCCCATAGTGTGTCCATATCTATCATATACCAGTCCACCCAATCCATGGATGCATATACTTCCTTGATGGCTGGTCCACAAGGAATGTGCTCAATTGTCTCCTTTATAACTAAGCTTTGATCCTTTAATGGGCTATCCAAAACAAATGGATCATGATCCCCACAATGCAAAACAAGAGCATAGTCAAAACCCTCTACATCATACCTCTCCTCAAGTACCTGCAACTCTGAATGATCCTCGTGCAGGATTGATCAAATTTTAGGGGGTATATGGTCTAAATTCGGATGCAAAAGTCATAAAGCTATAAAGTTAATAGATTTCCCATGTGGATCAAGGATATGCCCACCTCCTAATTAATTAATTAGGCTAACAGGTTTCCTATATGGGTCAAAGAGAGTCCCACCTCTCCATTATTGTATTGAGTTTTATTTTCCACTACTTAGTTAGTTGGGTAGTTAGATCTATTATTATAATAATAGACACTCATTTAATGAGATCTTTACATTATTGTATTGGTTTTTTTTTTCCACTACTTAGTTAGCTGGGCAGTTAGATCTATTATACTAATAACAAAGATTCATTTAATGAGACATTTTTTACTTTGTCCAATGCACCATTTTGTAATTCTATATAAAGGCCTAGAAAGCCTTCTCACAATATCAAGTTACTCATTTTGGATTCTCTCATATTTTCTATTGTTCATTGTGAGATTAATTAACTCTAAGTGATTTACTAGTAATTAGTTTTAGAGGTGAGGCTCATCTTTGAGCCTCACCTCCCAAGTACTTCATTTACATGTTTTTGTCCATGCTTATTTTCATGCAATATTGACATGTCTAAGCTCCTCTCTTGGAATTCAAGCCATTCAGTTCTTAGCCCCCGAGATCCATATCAGTGGTATCAGAGCGGGTATGATCTCCATCGGAACAAGGGTTTGAAGCACGTTGAGGGTTCAAACATTTGCAACAATCACCAACCTCCTTTTGGTACTATGAGAATTCATTTGTTAGTCCATACAATGTAAGCATCATAGTTGGTACACAGGCACTACAAGCGTTTTTTTTTACCCTTGGATCTTCGTTCACCATTACAAGGAGAACCATACATGGATTCACTACATCCATACATGGATTCACTACATCTATACATGGATTCACTACATCCATAGATGGATTCACTACATCTATACATGGATTCACTACATCCATACATGGATTCACTACATCTATACATGGATTCACTACATCCATACATGGATTCACTACATCTATACATGGATTCACTACATCCATACATGGATCCACTACATCCATTGGTCTGGAACAATTTCAACAAATTTTCAAGGTGTCCATGCTTCCCACAGAGGTTCCACAACCTCTACAACAACCCATGTTGCTCTACAAACCCTTGGCATAATTTGTGACCCTTTACACTAAAACAAATTCAAAGAGGTGTTGTGACCTCTCCATAGGATTTCAAAGGATCTATCATATCTCATTGGAAATAGCTCTTCAATATCTCAAATAGGTATTTCACAGAATCTCATTTGGATTCTTGGTTTGAGAGATATCATCGATTGAATCTCAGCATGTATTTGACCCAAGGAGACCTTGCGTACCACCACATTCAAAGGTATTTTTCTCCCTGCTCGGGAAACTACAGAACGAGTTCCACATATGGATGGAAATATCTATTCAATATTTAAAATGGGTATTTCACGAAATCTCATTTGGCTACCTGGTTTGAGAGATATCATCGATTGAATCTCAACATGTATTTGACCCAAGGAGGCTGCATGTACCACCATCTTAAATGACATTTTTCTCCCTGCTCAAGAAACTACAGAAGGAGTTCCACATATTTCTGGAAATATCCCTACAATATCTAAAATGGGTATTTCGTGGAATTTCATTTCGTTTGTCTGGTTTATGAGATATCTTTGTTTGAGGAAGCACAATTCTATAACTAGTGTGGTCACACGCCCTTCAGCTTCAACCTGGTTTTTATCATTCCATGGGCCACCTCAGAACAATTTCCATATACCAATGGAAATATCATTTCATTAGCTCAAATGGGTCTTCGATGGAATTGGATTTCATCACCTATAACATAAGTTATGAATACATTTATAGAAGGAGATTCAAAGCCTCCAAAGTCATGATTTTTTCATTTTTTATTAATGTAAACGGTTATGGGTCAACCACACAAAACCATTCCCTTCATTAGGATTAAGAAAATTGTACTCATGGATCTCTTTGTAGCATGGGTTAAATGATGGTGACCATCATTTTCTAAGAGGGGAGGAATGATCTGAATTTTAGGGGGTATATGGTCTAAATTCATATGCAAAAGTCATAAAGTTATAAAGTTAATATATTTCCCATGTGAATCAAGGAGATGCCCACCTCCTCATTAATTAATTGTGCTAATAGGTTTCCATATGGGTCAAAGAGAGTCCCACCTCTCCATTATTGTATTGGGTTTTATTTTGCACTACTTAGTTAGTTGGGTAGTTATATCTATTATTATAATAATAGAGACTCATTTAATGAGTTCTTTACATTATTGTATTGGGTTTTATTTTCCACTACTTAGTTAGCTGGGTAGTTAGATCTATTATACTAATAATAGAGACTCATTCAATGAGATATTTTTTACTTTGTCTAATGGACCATTTTGTAATGCTATATAAAGGCTTAGCAAGCCTTCTCATAATATCAAGTTACTCATTTTGGATTCTCTCATATTTTCTATTGTTCATTGTGAGATTAATTAACTCTAAGTGATTTAATAGTAATTAGTTTTAGAGGTGAGGCTCCTCTCAGAGCATCACCTCCCGATTACTTCATTTACATTTTTTTTCATGCTTCTTTTCATGCAATATTGACATGTCTAATCTCCTCTCTCGGCATTCAAGCCATCTAGATCTCATCCCTCGATATCTGGATCAATGGTATCAGAGTGGGTACGCTCTCCATCGAAACAAGGGTTTGAAGCATGTTGTTGGTTCAAACATTTGCAACAATCACCAACCTCCTTTTGGTACTATCAGAATCCATTTTCTAGGACATACACTGTAAGCATTTCAGTTGGTCCACAGGCACTACATGGATTTTTTTTTACCCTTGGATCTTCGTTCACCATTACAAGGAGAACCATACATAGATTCACTACATCTATACATGGATCCACTACATCCATTGGTTTTTCAACATTTTCAAGAAATTTTTAGGGTTTCCATGATGCCCATGGAGGTTCCACAACCTCTACAACAACCCATGTTTCTCTACTAACACTTTCCATCCTTTGTGACCCTCTACACTCAACCAAATTAAAATAGATGTGGCAACCTCTACACAGAATTTCAGAGGATCTACCATATCTCATTTGAAATATCTCTTCAAGATATCAAATGGGTATTTCATGGAATCTCATTTGGCTTCCTCATTTGAGAGATACCATTGATTGAATCTTAGCATGTATTTGAACCAAGGAGGATGCGCGTACCACCATCTTCAACAATATTTTTCTCCATGCTCATCAAAATTGTAGAAGGATTTCCACACATGGCTGGAAATACATCTTCAATATTTCAAATGGGTATTTCGCAGAAACTCATTTGGCTTCTTGGTTTGAGATATCATCGATTGAATCTCAACATGTATTTGACCCAAGGAGGCCACATGTACCACCATATTCAATGGTTTTTTTCTCCCTGATAAGGAAACTACAGAAGGAGTTCCACATATGGCTATAAATATCTCTTCAATATATCAAATGGGTATTTCGTGGAATTTCATTTCATTGTCTGGTTTATGAGATATACTTGTTTGAAGTAGCACTTGTTTATAACCATCGTGGTCGTGCACCCTTTAACTTTGGCTTGGTTTTTCTCACTCCATGGGCCACCTCGAAACAAGTTTCATATACCAATGGAAATATCTCTTCAGTGGCTCAAATGGTTCTTCGACGGAATTGGATTTCATCACCTATAGAATAAGTTATGAATAAATTTGTAGAAGGGGATTAAAAGCCTCCAAAGTCATGATTTTTTTCATTTTTTATTGATGTAAATGGTTATGGGTCAACCACACAAAACCCTTCCCTTCATTGGGATTTAGAACATTGTACTCATGGGTTTCTTTGTAGCATGGGTGAAATGATGAGGACCATCATTTTCTAAGGGGGAAGGAATGATCTGAATTTTAGGGGGTATATGGTCAAAATTCAAATGCAAAAGTCATAAAGCTATAAAGTTAATACATTGCCCATGTGGATCAAGGAGATTTCCACCTCCTAATTACTTAATTGGGCTAATAGGTTGCCCATATGGGTCAAAGATATTCCCACGTCTACATTATTGTATTGTGTTTTATTTTTCACTACTTAGTTAGTTGGGTAGTTAGATCTATTATTATCATAATAAAGACTCATTTAATGAGCTGTTTACATTATTGTATTGGGTTTTATTTTCCACTACTTAGTTAGTTGGGTAGTTATATCTATTATACTAATAATAGAGACTCATTTAATGATCTTTTTTTTACTTTGTCCAATGGACCATTTTGTAATTCTATATAAATGCCTAGCAAGCTTTCTCATAATATCAAGTTACTCATTTTGGCTTCTCTCATATTTTCTATTGTTCATTGTGATATTAATTAGCTCTGAGTGATTTACTAGTAATTTGTTTTAGAGGCAAGGCTCCTCTTTGAGCCTCAACTCCCGAGTACTTCATTTACATGTTTTTGTCCATGATTTTTTTCATGCAATATTGGCATGTCTAAGCTCCTTCTCTCTCGACATTCAAGCCATCCATATCTCAGCCCCCGAGATCTATATCAGGGATCATCACAAGAGGATCCTCCCTCAAATCTTTGAATCCACTCACTACCTCATGTGTCATGGCTGCCAGAGATGATGGAGTCTCTTCTATAAGTGATGAGGAATGTGCCAAACTCAACTGGTAACAAAGCTCCTCAACCTATCTTTCCTTGTCTTCAATGAACTTGAGAGAAAGGTCCATGTTCATGAACAACTGCAAGTAATATGATTTCATCTGCTCTAGTGCTTCTTTGATTATGCGCAATTGATCACCAGTGACCCCATTTGCAACTCCTTTTTGTCTCTCCTCCATCTGAATTTTCCCAATAAGATCTTCAATGAACTTATGAACACCATTTTCCCTTGTTAATACTTGTACAATTTTCTCCTCAATGACCAATAATCAGTCCTCCAAATCACACAATACTAAGGGTCTTTGATTATTTTCATAGATATGGTGTGGGCGGTCTTCTAGCGGGAAAATCCCCCTATAAATATACCAGGGTTTAGGATATAGAAAGAGAAAATGACCTCCTAAAAGTCAATCTGGTTTCTACACTACCCCAAACATACCAAAATAAATGAACATAAAACAATAGAAGGGAAGATTGATAATTGTACCTTTTACCCAACGTTTAGTGATGATCTCCTCAAGCTCTGTAGGTCCAAAGGCCACAAGTCTCCTCCCAAAGATGACCTACATCCAAGACTAGGAAAACAAGGCTACAAGCATGTTATTGTTATTCATAAATTGGGGTTAGATATTGAATGTTATGTGTAAATCAAAGAAAAGATATAAAACATCATCATTTGGGACATGGAAAATAGATTTTTTTATTCATTAAACAAAGACTGAAACTTACAATCCTTGCCGGCCACCGTTCCACGAACCTGGTCTGAGCTCCTCTTTACAATTCTCCAAGTGCACCTTCAATAAATCTCTTCTCACAATATACTAATCACCTCAAGGAAAGGGAATGGATTGAATGGAAGGAAAGGGGCTGAAGAGGGAATGTTGAGGCAGTGACTCACAAAAGGTTGCAAATGCTTGGGCAAGGAAGGGAAGTGAAATTGGGCAGAGATTCACTGTTCTAATGCTTGGTTGTTAAATGAGACCACAAGACCTCCTTTTATATGACAAAAGGATGGTTATTGGGGGATGAGCTATAGTAGGTGAATTGGTTGGGAAACCTCCAATAACCCGTAAATTCCACCGAATTACTTACAAATTTTTAATTTTTGCAACTTTTGGAGGTATATGTGGGTTGTTTATTGTGCAACAAGAATATGTATGTGGGTTTTCTAACATGCAACACGCATATGTACGCAGGTAGTAGTGGTGCAGGGCACGTACATTCTCTAAAAATTGGTTTTTTAAGTAGCGCTCCTCAACAATGATTTGGAAAGTTATGCAAGAAAGAAGGCCAATGCCATGTATACATGAGTAGGGAATTTTAGGGATATAGCATATGCCCCCTAATGCACGAGGTCAAAAGAGAAACTGATGGCCGAAATACATTACAACATCTTCACCAATGCACAAAATCGAGTGAGCCTGGGACCAGAGTTCAGGAGGTGCCATCTACAAAACAACAATTGTCTCTCTGAGGTGGGAATACCCATGCTTGGGATGAACTAAATCATGGTTTCCAATCAAATACACTGCAGATCGATGTCATATAACTATATAAAGTGTAGCTGCGAGCAATACACAATGGATATACATCTCAAAATCAATCGAAGATATACAAGTACAGTATGCATCTTCAAGAAGCTAGTGATGCCTGTGGTTGGAGATGAAGTCATCATAGCCCGAGAAACAACTTCAAGATTTTCAAAACTCAGGTAGGAGTACAATGGGAGTGTAAGACTCGCTATTATGAGGTCTTCGACAATCCGTCGGGAAAAAACTGGAGGATCTCGATGATCATGAAGAGAACTTTGTCGATTTCGAATCTGGAATTGACTGGACTCTTGGGATGGCCGACATATGAAATTCAAGAGAAAAAATGTAGAAAGGCCGACTCAGGTTGGGTAAAAATTCCCTTGGACAAAAGCACGAAATATGATCAGACTCAAGGAGCATGACATTGACACAAGTTTGTGATGCAAGAGGCAATAAAAACTCTCCATATGTTTGGAAGAGTAACCAAGCGGAGGAGGACACAACTCTATGTAGAAAGAAAATCTTCCTAAGGTCATACTAGATCCCAACGCTTGAAAAACAAACGAAAGGATGTGCATTATCCAAGGGAGACTATCTTTGCTGCCGAAAAAG
The DNA here is from genome assembly GCA_009831015.1 of Picea engelmannii. Classification (NCBI taxonomy): domain Eukaryota; kingdom Viridiplantae; phylum Streptophyta; class Pinopsida; order Pinales; family Pinaceae; genus Picea; species Picea engelmannii. The sequence continues at coordinate 447,519 of ML779830.1, read as the reverse complement.
AATGTATATTTCACGTCCCCTCTTTTTGGAATAATTTTTTTTTGTCTTTTTCAAATTTTAAAGATCTTGAAAAAGAATAAAAAAATGCTACATTAAAAAGGAGGAACGAGTGTCACGACAAGTAAGCTGGTTCCAAGAGCATGAAACATACTAATGCTCAGGGAAAGAAGACATGTGCAAGATAAGGACACTCGGGGAAAAATTCCTCCGTGGGTCAAGGTGTCAGGTCGCAAAGGTAAGAAGTGTTGCAAGGCTTGCGTATAAGGAATGCTTCAAAGGTTCAGTTGAGAGCAACACGGAGCTGACATTAGGAAAAATACACAAAGATGAGACCCACAATGCGATTAAGAATGACACAGTGAGACCCCTTCTATGTAATTTTTTACGAGCCTAGAGAAGGTAAGCTCGATAGTTGTTTCACGTTTAGAGAGTCTAAAAAAACACAAAAGAAAGACTCCAGGGAGTACCTTTTTCGGGGTTAGGCTAGTCGGTTCGAAAAAGGGTTAAACTTGCATTGAAAAGACGTATGTTCAAAACCATTTTAACGAGTGTGACAAAGACAAGATCACTGGGAAATATTTCCAATTTTTAGGAGTCTGAAAAGAGCTTAACTATGGACTCACAACCTTTTTCTGAGTTTAGTCTCCTTAGCCCAAAAAAGTATAAAAGTAACTGAGGAGAACTATCCCGGTGAGACGAATCTCCCAAGGCATACCTTTTTTCGCTATAATCTACTGGCTGGAAAAAGGGTTAAACTCATGCCAGTAGATGTTCTTCTGTACCAATTTAACAAGTGTGAAGGAACAAGGCCACTCGATGATCTTTTAAATTTTAGGGAGTCTGAAAAGAGCTTAACTATGGACTTCGGGGGGTTCCTTTTTCGTAATTAATCTCCAAGGCCCGAAAAAGGTGATAAACCAAAACCAAGGAGAATGTTCCTTTTTCGAAGATTTAGTCCCTCAGGATCAAAAAAGGGTTAAACTTATGCCTGAGAATACTCTTCTAGCTAACCAAATTTCCTAGAGCATACCTTTATTCGTAAAATTATCCATCTGGACCAAAAAAGGGGTAAACTACCGCTGGACAAATGTGCCTTCAAATTTGAGTTTGGCGAGTGTGAAGGGTAACAAGATCGCTCGACAATATTTCCATTTTTAGGGAGTCTGAAAAGGGCTTAAAGAAGATTCCAGGGGGCTACTTTTCTCAAGTAATCCTGACAAGATCGAAAAGAATAAATACAGTCTCGTTGGATGTTGCTTTTGAATTTCAAAGCAAGCTTGAAAGACAACAAAGAATTCTCTTTAGGGAGTCTTGAGGGTAAGACCTAGGATGATTATGAACAAAAGAATGAGGCTTCATTATGTAATCATGACAGGAATAACAAGGATTCCCAAGACTATAGTCATAACTGACAACATGGATTCCAAAAATGCAGCAAATGATCTATCTAGGGAATCCATGTAAAGGTAGGCTCTACCACCTAATTATGACACTTCTAAAGCAACAATGAAGGTTCTGTGTCGTACTTCGTTGGGGTCGATCCTATGGAAAAGTGAAAAAGAAAACGAGATGCAAGAAGTGGGAATGAAATCCTAACTTATATGCAAAAAGTTGGAAAAAATGACTTTTACCAAAGGATGTCAAAAAATGTAACCAATTCCCAAAAAATTACCAAACTGAAAGGAGAAAAGTAGTGGAACGAACAATAGAAAACTCAAAAGTGAATTCAATTAACCACCAAGCCAGGAAAAAATGACAAAGGGGACCAAAAAGGGGCAAAAAGGGCCAAAACAGTCTATAAATAAAGGTGGACAACTCATTTTTACCATTGCAAATTAAAAATCAACCAAAAGGTCAAAATACCCCTTTGCTAAAAGAGTGGATTCTGGGAGCTATAGTGGACGAAAAAACCTTATGTTTGGACCAAGTAAGTAAAAAACACCCATGCTTTCATTTCAATTCCTTTTTTATGATTTAATTTTTAGTTTGGAGGGGGCGCGCTCTTGTAAAAAGAGCGTCCATGCCTGTACGTGCATTGTCCAAGGCTAGCTCACGTACATATGCGATTGTGTAAAAAACATCCTATGTACACCCTCTTTTATCTTGAAAGAAATAAAAATCAAGAACCAATGCCTCTCTACTTTTTTTATGTGACAGGATGTATGTTCACTGGAGAGAGAGAGAGCATGAGGAGATCGACATCTTGGTTGAGGAGGACCCTATGGCCATCGTTGCTCAATGATCTTGTGGATTATTGACATCCCGATGTTGAGGCATTCATGCTGGAGGTTCAATCACTAACCCTAACCATGGAGGATATATACTTTCTGACTGGCCTCTTGAGAAGAGGGGAACCATTCAACTTGATGAATTTTCCTCCAGGGCCTTTTAACATCAAGGACTACATCATCATGTGTTGTGAGGCTGGCACTGAGAAAGCAGGGTCTCAAGTGCCAATCCACAAGATTACCAACCTCTCCTTATGCGTTATCTTAATTTTGATCGGGTGGATTACTGGATCCAAAACACTTCATCAAGCCTCACGTGCACATATGCATTGTTCCATTCAATGCTTGGAGGAAACAAATTTTGACTGGAGTACCACCATGCTTGTATGCATGAAGAGACAACTTACAAAGTGTCGATGGTGTACCAACAAGAACTTCGGGTTTGGTACTATCTTATGCTCCTTCTTCTTTGAGAGGGTGCCTAATATTTATCCCAGAGAGATGGTACAGAGGCATGTAGCCTCCTTCCCAACAGTGAGTAGGTGAGCAGCTTTGCTACCTAGTCAGGGTGGAGGGAGGACTATAGAGGCCTTTGACGACAAGTTTTTTGACTGGTGGGAACATCATATCCCGGTGATCGAGGATTACCCCTATGTAGGGATCAACTTCATCAGAAAACCAGACATGCCTATGCCTCCCAACGAGGAGCGTGGCGAGATAGGTAACATATATTTTAAAGTTTATTAAATTTTTAATTTTCATATATATCATTTTTATGTGTGTATAGAGTTCTGACTTATGAATCTATTATGTACATATGTGGAGCATGTTCGACCAACAAACTTCACTAGGAATCATCGTTGTCCTTGACCTGAGGTAGGACCAACAGTGGTAGGAGGACCAACGACTACAAGAGGACCCCGAGTCAGAGAGGCTGACAGAGTTTTGCGACGAGTAGAGAGAAACCTCACTGCACTCACTCATGTCGTTCCTATGCCGAGATCGAGGATATCCCCCTAGATATTCATCCACATGTAGTAGGGTTGCCTCGAACTTGGGTCTAGTTGTTCCGGTGTCTTGGGAACATTGTCGTACATTATAGCAGGGCCAATAGGCCTCTCCCTTAGATAGTTCTAGACCATTGATGTGCCAAGGGAAATTTTTGTACTATATGTATTTTTTAGGGCATAAGCCCAACGATGTAGACCGATGACTTTTGAGGCTTTCATGCCCACTAATGTACTCATAACACTATTTTTTGGACATATATATATATATAATATCTTTCTTGTCTTATGGAAAAAAAATTTACAAATGTATTTACATGTGTATGTGTTTGATTTTCTTTTTATATGTGGGCCACATGCCAATCTAAAACTTGTTTAGCTAGAGTATATGTTAGACAATTAAATCTCCGAGGAACATGGATATACGTAATGTAATCGAAAGATCATTCAAAGAGGCGTACCCTAAGGAATCGTCGGTGCAGAGTGGGATCATAAACGCGGTAAACCCCATTTAACTGGGACACGACCAACTGAGAATCTACGTAGACCTGGAGGCGAGAAATTCCATGTGAAAAAGCATCACGAAGCAATTCTATCACTGTGTTGTACTGAGAAACATTGTTTGTAGATTCGCCTAGAAAAATACCTCCGGAAGATAGAAAATGGCCTCCAGGTGTGAAAATCACCCAAGCTGCGGAAGCAAGCCTCTGAGTGTGTCAACTAGCGTCGTCTGCGAACCCAAAATAAACCTCCGATTCACTTGACACCTGCCATAGTAAAAAATAAGACATAAATAACTACACGTTCACCAAACAAAAAAGGCAAAAAATGTATAAGAGACTATACATATATACAAGAATCCACCCAGGTGACCAACCTAGGAGTAGTACTTCTTAACGTAGAGCCCATTTCTAGGCTCCACCAAAGAATTTCCCTCAAAATCAACCAGATGGTAAGAGCCCTTTTCTAAGACCTCTTTCACAATGAACGGTTCGAACCACATGGGTTTGAACTTGCCTACCCCCAGGGTATCTTTTTCTTGATCATAGACCAAGACAATATCGCCTTCAAATAAAATTCGAGGATGAACAAACTGATCATACTGAAAATTGACTCGTTTCTTATGAGCCTCATTGGCTAAGGCTGCATCACGAAGTTTCTCATCAAGTTGCTCGAGATATAAAAGGCGTTCCTCAAGCGGTGAAGTGTCCAACAATAATTCCACTTCCAACTTTAAAGAAGGAATATTAAATTCAATAGGTAAGACTTCTTCCAGCCCATATACGAGTTGAAAAGGTGAAAAATTGGTGGCAGTCTTCACAGACGTTCGATAGGCCCACAACGTTGAATATAACATCAAATGCTAATTTGACTTGGCAGAATTGATCGTCCACTGAAGAATAGTCTTCAGAGACTTATTCACTGCTTCAACCTAACCATTCACTTGCGGGTAGTAGGGTGAAAAATGTTCATGTTTGAACTCGAGCTTTGACGTTAATTCAGTCATCATTTTGTTCTGGAACTAGCTGCCATGGTCAGTGACAATCTCCTTCGAGATATCGAACCTTGATATTACCTGATTAAAGATGAAAAGAGCCATGATTTCTCCATCATTGCTAAACGTTGGCATATCTTTGACCCACTTCGTGAAGTAGTCTACCACTACGATGATGTAATGATGTCCCCTAGCTGAATCTGGGTGACATGTAGTAAAATCAATCCCCCACTTGGTGAAAGGACCAACATCAATGGACAGAAACATAGGAGCAGGATGTGCCCGCATATTCCAACAGAAGATCTGACACAGGTGGAATTTCTTGACTGCCTCTACACAATCCTTGACTGCCTCTACACAATCCTTGATTAATGAGGGCCAAAATTAACCTGCACGTAGAATCATTTTGGTTGTTTCCAACCCAGAAAAATGACCTCCACATGCTCCAGTGTCACAGTCGTTCAAAACATGCTCTACTTCTTTGTGGGTAAGACATTGTCGAATAATGCATTCTACACCTCGACGATACAATTTGTCATCGAGGATAAGGTAGTTGCGCGCATGATGTCTAATTCATCGACGCTCATCGCGAGAAGAAGAAGCGGGGCACTTCAAAGCCTGGAGATACACAGGTATATCTCCATACTAGGGGTCTGAAGATGCAATTAGAAAAATATCTCCATTAATAGGTGATTCTTAGGGCATGATATCACTATACTTGACCGACAGTTCCAGAATGAGTTCAACAAAGACCAATGACTTTTTGGATTTCGCAGAAACAAATTCCAAGTCAAACTCTTGTAGGATTACTATCCATCTACTGATCTTTCCACCAATGACCTGTCGTGTTAACACATATTGGAAAGGGTTGACGAAGTAAATGAAGGTGGTTTTGAAAGTAGTGACAGAACCATTGGACAATATGGACAACTGCCAAAGCAATTTTCTCAACATGAAAGTAGTTGATTTCCAGTCCAACCAAACCTCATCTAAGGTAATATATAATGTTCTCCTCGAGCATGTCATCCTCCTAAACCAAGACCATGTCGATGGTCAACTCCACATAAACCAAATACAAAAATAAATATTTTTTATAATAAGGAGTTCGAAGAAGAGGAGAACACATTAGGGCACGTTTCAGCAGTTCAAAGGAGCGCTGAGCAACTTCATCCAAATAGAATGAGACCCCTTTTTTCAAAATACACATAAACCCTTTAGTGATCTCGGTGTAATTAGCGACAAAACACCAAAGAAAAATCGCTTTCCCCTGTAAGATTTGAAGTTGGGGTATCGTGCATAGGGGAGGATATTGAAATATCGCCTCAACCTTGAGAGGATCAACCATGATCCCTATTTTCGATACAATGAAACCTAAAATACAACCCGACATCATGCAAAAACTGCACTCTTTAGGATTCAAGCGAATTCGATAGTAGCGACATCGCTCAAAGATTAGTTGTAGATGGGTGGGATGATCGGATCTCTTGCAAGAACGTGATGCTAGATTATCGAGTTACCTGTCAAAATCCATAAGCAACGTAGGAGACAGAGACAACTCAGGCTAGACAATGGCCTTCCAACATGTCAACGACATCACGCAAATCAAGGCACCATCATCAACCACTGTACATAAAATGTTCCGCGTAAAATATTTTGTGGTATAAGCCACTAATATCTGAAATGAAATGTGGTGGGGAAGGTGAGGTTTTAAGTTGGTTGGATAAAAAATAATCGCTCCTGGGTTACTAGTCTTTGCCACTCCCAAGGCGGACAACAAATCTTTTGTCTGCGAGGGGAAACTCTGGAGGACCTCTAGAGCCGACATCACACAAGTGGTCTATGTTATATCCTCTACAACAGAGTATTTCTGAGAGGCCCTCACATTTGGATTATGGGAATCCTTCTTAAACACACCTTTAGGGATGTGATTCATTATTGCTCCCATCGCCTTCTCAATTTGGAGAGGATTCAATGAGTCAGTGGCTTCCTTGCCCTTCTTGACATATTCCGACATTCCGTAGTCATGAGTCATGGTTGATAAATGAGCATCGACTTTCATCATGTAAAGGTTCACGGTCAAGTTTTTATTGGTAGGCATGGGGGGTCCCTGACTGCCCCCTACCACGCTTGTGGATGCAGAAGCCTGAACCATATTTTTCCCCTGTGGAAAAGGGTTCGTAAAAAAAGCAGGTTGTTGTTGCGCTAACAAATTCTGAGCTTCTACAAGCCGAGTGCACATGTGAGTTGGGTGGTCTTTCATGCAGATATTACACAGATAATTCAACTTATTCTTCTTCGTTTTTCCCCTATCAACATTGTTGGTAGCCTTTTTATCTCCTTTACCTTTCTTATTTCATTGTTTCTTCTTTCCCTAGGTCTGTTGGTTTTCCTTGGGATCTTCGATTGTAGATTGTGTACATCCGACGTCTGATTAGGGGGAACAACCAAAATCATAGTTTGGATGACCACAGTTTGTTGTATTCACAATTTTTGCAACTGATTTGACAATAGATCTGTGGAACTTATTTGTGTTGAGCCCACAATGCCATAGGCATGGGGCCCATACTTTTTCTTGGCCTTATCGAGAGTATACCTTGGTGCATCTGGAAAGATCTCGTAGAGCATGCCAGATTGAGAGTAGATCAATTCAAGTTGATGGGCTCTCATAATAGCCTCCTCTTCTGAAAACACCCAAGAAGTCGCTACATCCTTGGATACACAGGGAACTAAAGACTTCAAGAACCACTCAAGAAATAAAGCAGGAGGGACCTTGACCTTAATCAAGCTATTTATTCATTTCCATTCTCAGATATGATTAGAGATATGGTCAGCCTTGGTTTTCTCAAAGTTGGCCAGCAATTCGGTGTCGGCATCGTATCTCACAAGTAACTGGAAATGGTTCAAGAAGACCATCACCAAGTTGTTAAAGTAAGAGTACCTCGAGCCATCGATCTCAATATACCACTTCGCAACACCCCCTATAAGAGTGAATTGAAAAAGGTTCAACTGAACAGAGTCGTCTTTCAGTGAGTTTGATGAGCACCAAAAGTGAAAGGTAATCACATGATCACATGAATCTTCGCCAGGCTTGCCCTCAAATTTTGGAATATCTGTAGTCAACTTAGTCGACATCAGGGGCCAATGCGGATCGTGATAGCTTAGGTCATTCAATAATCTCGACAAGTCTGGCAGATGTATAGTTTCCAGAAAGGATAGTTTTGGTTGCAAATTATTTACGAGAAAAGAGGCCCTGGATTTTGACTGGCACCAGGTTGTCGGGAAAAGTTGGATTGTTGGCTAGGGTTTTGGTTGAAATTGTGGCCTTGACCAACAAAAGGAAATTGTGTAAATTGAGGCGTCATCGACTGACTTACGAAATTGGACTACATATCTTGCGTAGGGATTGCTCCCTGAGTTGTGTTCCAAGGACCTTGGAAGGGGATGCTCCCAACCAATCCAACGAGCATGGGTACAGATCCTTTCCTAGGGTTCCATTGAGTATGGAAAGGGTTAACCCAAAACGACATTCTTTGTGAGGGAATCGAGCCTTGCCAAGGATTCCAAAGACTCTATGTGAAGTATACTCCATTCGTCGCTTCCTGTGAAGGAATGGTACCTTGCACTGGGTTCTGTTGGCCAAAGTTAGGGTTTTCCCCTGTCGAGAAAGAGACTGAAGAGAAAGCGTTGTTTCCAAACACACCAAACAAAGAGAACGAAATAGATCCCACCAGCGTTGTATAAGACAAAGGTCCTAAACTTCCTCCACCAAACAAACTATAATTATCATTCGATCCGATTGGCTGCTGAAAAGCACCGCCGAACGAAGGGGATGTAGGAGGTATATGACCCCCACCATAAGAGACAACATTAAAAGGGACAATAGTGTTCATGGTTGACCCTTGCAAGGGAGCGTTTGAGCTCCCTGCCCCCAGACCCATGGTTTGTAAGGTATAATAAGTAAGAACCGAGTTTTTATCAAAGTCAAGCATCCTATATGAGAAGGGAGTGACCGTTGCATTCTGAGTAAACAGAACAATGGTCTAAGTCGTTAAAGGTATCATACCATTGTCGGAAGTCGTGGGCATCTGGACAAATGAGGTCTTGACTGTGAAGGTGGGGGAGGAGGTAGGATTCCCTCTCCAGTAGTAGTCGTAACGGGAGTACGGGGAATCCCAGATGAAGTAGCAACATTTTCTTCCATTTTCTCTCATAGAACTAGTCGGTACTCAAAATATATCACCTCGGGAGGGACAATATGAATCAAGATCAATGCAAACAATTCGTTAATCGGAGGATTGGATAGCCTGAAACCTTCAGTTTCAAGTTCAAAAATGGTGGATTCCTCTGGATTCGAAAAGTATCCTCTTGGAGTAGGATTGAGCACAATTTCCTATGGCCCGATCGCTTCGAACGACCCTTCTTGATCAAGTATTCACCTCAATGGTGGCGGAGTTGGCTCCAAAGTAACTGGTGACAGGCCCTGAAGCCTTTGTGACCGAAAGAACTATTAATATTCCACTTTGTGAAATGATCAAACGAGACAATAAGGCTTGACTAGCGTGAAACATAAAGAACACACTAAAAAGTTTCCTAAAGTTAATTCAAGCATACAACTAACTAGTGGGAAGGATGGTTACACCAATAGACACTAGAGAAACTAATCGGTGCAAGTGCAACTCGAACACAGAAGCACCCTCTGGGTATACTCTGTGAAGCGTGATCTGAAGTCCGCCCTAGGTACCGCGGTATACCCTCGCAGTCACTTGTGTAATTCTGTAAAATATGGGCAACTAGGTTTCCAACTCACAGTCAGTCACCAGGAGGGTACAATTGACAGTCGGGCATATTGTAATGGGAAGGATAATAAGTATTAAGCCCTTCAAATGTATCGAAAGAAATTGATCTGGAAGACAACTAAGGATCTCAAACGTCTTCGAGGTCCACAAAGGTCCATAGGAAAATTTGATCGGTATTGCTCCCGAGAAAGACCCTCAATATACAATCCCCACTATGTTTAGTCCAACTTTGGAGGGGTTATCTCTTCTGCCTTTCATGACACGACCTCGTGTTTATTCCCTGTGTTAGAGGGGGGTCCTGGATAAATTTTATGATGCTGGACTTAAAACACTCCCTATCTCAGACTCCAATGTTTTTTTTTAAAGTGGCCTTGAAGAGTTTCCTCTTCACACCTAATTCAAGGCCCTAAGACCCTAAACTAGTCGGTGAACCAAACAAACAAAAAGTCTAATATATTTTAGATTAAGCGTTAATTTTAAGGCTTGATTTACACAAAGTGTGCGGTAGTGAAACTTATGGTGTTATGAAGAGAAGAAAAAAGAAGAAAACTTTAAAGCATTTGAAAGCAAAATATACTTTGAAATTAAAAGCAAAGCTTGTAAAAACTCTTTGTAAATTTAACTTTTCTAATCAATATTTCAAGATCTTGTAAATGAAGAAATCATAAAACTTTATTTTTTTTAACTAAGAAAAACTACTTGTATTTCAGGGAATCGAAAATAACTTTGAAGTGTAGACTCTTTTTCTTTTGCAAATAACAACCTTGACTACTTTACCAAACTAAATGCAAGAAAATAAATTATTTTTGTATTTATTTTTCAAACTACTAATAAGAAAAATTGAAATAAAGACTGGTTTTTTTTTTTCGTTTTTCAAAGAAAGAAACATGAACAAAGAGAAAAATGAAAACACAAATGATAAAGACTCTGAGCCTACTACGGATTGCAGGGATTCAACCAAGAAACCAAAAGGTAGATCTAAAACTTTACAGCTCACTCTAAACCTTCTAGGGAAAACAAAAGAAGAGTAAGGAACAAGTAAACCGAAACTTAAACCCAAGCTATGGCCAAAGTCAAAGACTCTGATTGGTTCAAGAAAGTCTTGAGAAGTCTGAACTTCTATCAAGAAAGAGACAAACTCTCTCTTTATTAAAAAATACTTTCAAGAAATAGAGACTCGGGCTATTGCATCAGCAGCCTGCATATGTATGCGGGTTGTCTACTGTGCATAGCACATATATATGCGGGATGACCCAAAACAGGGCACATACACCTCTGAGACTTTTCATAAATGAAAAGACAAGGCAAAATTACAGGGTAGTGGAAGTTGGTATGCACCTTGAAGGTGACCAGAAACCCTTAAAATACTCAATAAACTTGACTGAAACTCAAAAGGCAAACAAAAAAAAAAATCAACAACCCAAAAACCTCCCTAAAAACCCTAGAGAGACTCCCTAGTATGGTTGCCAATTTTTCTAGCGGGAAAATCCCCCTATAACTATACTAGGGTTTAGGATATATACAGAGAAAACGACCTCTCACAAGTCAATATAGTTTCTACACTACCCCAAACATACCAAAATAAATGAACAAAAATTAGTAGAAGAGAAGATCGATAACTGTACCTTTTACCCAATGTTTGGTGATGATCTCCTCAAGCTATGTAGCTCCAAAGTATGCAAGTCTTCTCCCAAAGTTGACCTGCATCCAAGACTAGGGAAACAAGGCTACAAGCATGTTATTTATATTCATAAATTGGGGTTAGATATCGAATGTTATGTGTAAATCAAAGAAAGGACATAAAACATCATCATTTGGGACAAGGAAAAGAGATTATTTTATTCATTAAACAAAGACTGAAACTTACAATCATCGTCGGCCACCGTTCCGTGAACTTGGTCTAGGCTCCTCTTTTCAATGCTCCTAGTGCACCTTCAATAAGCCTCTTCTCACAATCTACTAATCACTTCAAGGAAAGGGAATGGATTGAATGGAAGAAAAGGGGTTGAAGAGGGAATGTTGAGGCAGTAACTCACAAAAGGTTGCAAATGCTTGGGCAAGGAAGGGAAGTAAAATTGGGCAGAGTTTCATTGTTCTAATGCTTGGTTGTGAAATGAGACCCCAAGACCTCCTTTTATATGACAAAAGGATGGTTATTTGGTTTGGGGATGGGCTATAGCAGGTGAATTGGTTGGGAAACCTCCAATAGCCAATAAATTCCACTGCATTCCTTACAACTTTTTAGTTTTTGTAACTTTTGGAGGTATACGCGGGTTGTTTATTGTGCAACAAGCGTATGTACATGGGTTTTATAGAATGAAACAAGCTTATGTACATGGACAGTAGTGATGCAGGGCACATACATGCTCTAAAAATTGTTTTTTTTAAGTAGAGCTCCTCAACATTGATTTGGAAAATTATGAAAGCAAAAAGGCCAATGTCATGTATGCATGCGTAGGGAATTTTAGGGATATAACACGATCACACAAGGGATTTGTTTTATTTACTTTCATTCAAAATAATTGTATCCCCATCAACAACAACTGACTTAGTAGATGATTCCATGCAAGTTGTACTTACCTTAACTTGACCTATCAAATGATGGGACTCATGTGCACTATCACTGTCAAAATCAGCCTCTCCTTTGTCATCCTCCATGCATGACTCCTAAGAAAATGGATCCATGTCACATGATAATTTTTCAAATACCCAGCCTTCATCATATTTAGGTACAATCATGCCTGCATCGTCATAAGTATCATAGATAGGATAAGGTGTTGAATCCTTGTCATTCTTAGGTGCTCACACACCCTCATCATCATGAACATCACTACTAAGGTATGATGTTGAATCCTCAATACCAATTGATTGGGACACTTCACTATGTGTGCCATCAACTTGTCCATCATGTGCGCTAGTGTTATGGGCCTCATAGGACAATGATAAAGGTGTACTAGATGCTACTGTTTTGTCATCCTCAATTTTAGAAGCATCAAAATATTCAAAAGTTAGTAACTTTTTCCTTGGAATCTTTACCTTCTTGTCCATTGATACTTGGGGTTCATACCACTTAGGATGTTAGATGGTGAAAAAATCCTTGAATGACATGGCTATGTGAAATTCCTCACTAAGCGCCATGTATTCCCTCAAACAGTTTGTAAAATCCTCATCCTATCCTTTATGTCCTATTTGCTGCCTCTTTGAACCACTAGCTCCATTATTCCCTGCATTGTTTTGATGTCTTTCCATAACTTGCATAGACTATTGTCGCCCATGTGTAAGAGTAATACAAATATTACTCACATTGTCTTCTACTTCTATAAGTGATTTATTCCTTATCTCCTTTCCTCATGAAACCATGAACCCCCTCAGGCTGGCAGGATTGAGGCTCTGATACCAGTATAATATCTCTTGCTAAAGTTTTTGTTTTTGTCACTAAGTCTATTGTGTGGACACTTTTTCAAACAACTTGTTACAATAGTGGTTTATGATTTTTGTTGGTGTGATATTTTCTCAAATAGTTTGCAGCCCATTTTGGATAATTTTGGCATGCATGTGTGTGTGTGCACACACACACACACACACACACACAACACCAATACATATAGAGAAACATAGATAAGATTAACAATATATTATGGGATAAATCTGACTATTATTCAGTCTTGAGTTTGGTTGTTACATTCATAAGATAACCCACTAGTTTCTTCAATATTACAACAAAAAACAATAAAATATCTTTTGACCTTTAAGGAGATGAATACACAACAATAAATAATATATGAACATGCATGGTGATATGTATATGATGTAGCAATGGAAAATATGAGAAAAAATATTCTAAGTGCAAGATACTCGACTAATCTGGTAGTTTCTCAACCCACAGTGATAGATCAACCTCTATAGAGAATAATATTTCCTATAAATGGATGGTGTCCCTTCTAGAATTTAGTCTCTTGAATATCGTGACTTCCCACATCAATACATCAACTGACAAAGATATATATCATGCCTGAGATGAATAGATCAACCTCCAGGGTATGTAGTTCGTCCAACAGGAATACTACAACCACCCAAGTAAATAAATCGACCCCCACACTCAGGGAAATAACCCACATCCTCAACTCGACTTCCCTTAACTAAAAATTGGCCTCCTCCAAAGGTATTTGACCCATACACAAATAGACTCAGCCACCAACAAAATAACTCAGCCACAAAGAGAAATCTCAGCCACAAATGAAGCACAAGAAGAAGATATGGATGATCTCTTCTCAATGACCAATTAGGGTGGATAGTTTCACCACCGAAACCAATCTTCCAATCTCTCTAGAGTTTATGTCCCAAAGAGCCAAAGCTACAGAGAGCTCTCTCAAAACAATTTTAGAAATGATAAGTGAAGAATGAGAGAAAGGATGCCCTCATTCTCCTTTTAACTCTTTGTTGGCCTTTTGGACCGTTTTACCTTTTTAATAAAGTGAAGTGACTTTATAAACTTAAAGTCACTGAAAAACTCCTTTTTATTAACCCATTTTTAATGTCGAAAAGTGATTAATTGGATTTTAAGACATTCCCAGACACAAAAGTCTCTTTTTCATCATCCCAACCTCTATATATTTTTTTCCTGGTTCCAACAAGCTATTACACAAAGGTATACCCTCAGATAATATGATCCATATAATACCTTTAGTGTATTTAATTAAAGTATGCTCAATACTAACCCAAAATTACGAGAGAATGGACTACCAAATACTCGATAAGTAGTCTGGGCCCCATATAACCCATTCTATAACTACCAAATATTTCTTCATAGTATCTTGATGATGATAGATGGTGAATGGACTAGTTTGGGCCCCATATAACCCCTCCAAATCACCCAAGCTCATTATTTACCTCATTTTACCACTCTGGTTAGGATGACATAAGCTTATAAGGTCGTCGCTCACTAGAAAGCAGGGGGATCCAAAAATGGGGATATTACATATAGATTGTTTGTCTCCTCACCTTAAGAGCTACCAGCAAGAGGTATGGAATCTTATAAATTATTTCGATTCTTTTAACATCACTTCTATCCCTCATTCTCAAAATTTGTTGTAGATACTTTAGCCAATGAAACATCTAGATTCACTCATTTGAATAATGGTTTCAATATAGAATTGCTTTCTAGGCCTTCTCTACCTGACAATGTCACCAATTGGAGACTGTTCAGTCACCACTATCATTTAGTTGACTTCCTCACCAGTGCAAACATGTTCCAATATTTTGTGATAGATCATGAAGTACACCAACATAATATATAGAAATACTGGGATGAGGAAAAAAAGATGAAGAGAAATTGCATCCTGAGGAACATATTGACTCTTGAAATGTTTTTTGACTTTCATTCTAGATTCAGAATAGTAGAAAATCGCAAGACACATATCTCAACTATGATGCATTCCTTGGTAAATAAGAGTACTCTAGAATAGACAATGTTCATTAACTTAGGAACTTCCTATTCAGAGGTGAAGAAACAAACTTTCACCTAGCTATTCAATAAATACCAAGATGTTTTCACATGAACTTATGAAGACCTGAAAACATATGACACTTGTATCATACAACACATTATTCCCATAAAAGACGGTGTCAAACCTTTTCAGAAAAAAATCAGGAAAATGCATCGTACTCTCGAACCTCTGATCCATAAGGATCTAAATAAGTTTTTAGATGCCCATATTATATTTAAGGTTAGAAATTTGACATGGGTATCTAATATGGTACCAGTAAGGAAGAAATATGGGGAAATCAAGTTGTGCATAGACTTCAAAAATATGAATCGAGCTTTTGAAAAAGACAATTATCCCGCCTCCTCCCATGGAACAAATACTCCATCTCATCTCTAGTTCACATATTTTTTGTCTAGTAGATGGATTCTCTGGATACAATCAGGTTCTCGTAGAAGAACCCGACCGATTAAATACCACTTTCAGAACGTAGTGGGGAACATTCACATATCGTAGAATTCCCTTTGGCTTGATAAATGTGGGAGAAAATTTCCAAAGGGAAATGGACATAGAATTCAAAGGTCTAATCGGTCAAAGTGTGGTGATCTATCTCAATGACATCATAGTGTATTCTAAGAAAAGGATTGATCACCTGCACCATCTGAAATAGATTTTTGAAATATGTAGAAAGTACATAATATCTTAAAATCCGAAGAAGAGTTTCTTTGTTGTTTTAGAAGGAAAATTGTAGGGGCATATAATCTATAAATATGGGATAGTTGTTGATTCAGAATTTACTAAAGCTATCATGCAAATCCCCTTACCGAAAAACAAGAAATCAATGTAGTCATGTTTTGGAAATATCAATTTTGTGTGAAGATTCGCATCCGATTTTGTAGAAATAGTTAAACCTCTTGAGCAACACGCATTTCAAGTGGGAGTTCATTGAGAAGGAATCTTTTTGAAAGTTCAAATCTTCCATAGTAGCATCCCCTACACTAAAAATTCTAGACTCCTCCAAAGTTTTCTTTTTGTATACATTTGTCTTTGATCATTCTCTTGCAGCAGTGATCACCCAGAAAGATCAGCAAGGGAAATAATTCCCCATAGCATTCATGAACACAAGTCTCCAAGGTGATGAAATAAAATACTTAGACATGGAAAAACAAGAATTTGTTGTTCACAAATACATCAAGCAGTTTAGACCATGCATATTAAAGAACCACACCAAGGTAATCGTTCCTCACCCAGTTGTAAGATCTATGTTCATCCAAAGAGAGTTCGGAGAATGATGAGGAAACTGGATGACTTCCCTACAAGAGTACGACCTCGAATTCAAACCCGCAAACATTGTCAAAGGTCAAGGCCTCTGGAAATTGGTGATTGAAGACACGGACTCAGAAAATCAATCAGAAGAAGGCTGGCATGAAGAACCAATGTTGTATGCACAACAACCTTCTTATGTACCATCACTTGAAAATTCATGGTACAATGATCTCAAGTAGTATGTACAACATGCCACCTCTCCAGAACACCTTAACACTAGATAGAAAAGAGCTCTAAAGATAAAACATTCACATTATCAGTTAGTCAATGACATACTTTTAAGAAGAAACTATGATGGTGCTCTCCTCAGAGGCATGGAGAAACAAGATGTTGAAAAAGTCCTCAAAGAACTTCATGATGGACCAACATAATTCTCTATCTAACACTCTTTAGGTAGATAGGGTCACTCCAAAATCCTCCATAAGAACCTCCTCATACTTTCTCGTTTACGGGAAAGAGGCCTTCCTGCCCTCGAATATTTTATTTCCTTCCATTCAACACACACAACAGTCATATGGGAGAAGGTTCCATGTCATCAAAAAAAGAATAAACACTTTGATCAAACTAGAAAAGGATAGAGCCAAAGCTAAGACAAATTTTGATGCTCACTAGCATACTATAAAACAATGGATTGATAAGAAATCTATTGGCGAAAAGGATTTTCAGATTCGTGATCTAGTTCTAAAATGGGACAAGCCCCATGAAGATAAAGGGAAACACTCCAAATTTCAACAAGTGTGGATAGTTCTTTTCATAATCAAGGAAAATATTGGCATGGGCATGCATAAATTGTAGAACCTAGAAGGAGATGTGGATGCCCTCTCTGTCAATGGAAAATTTTCGAAACATTACTTCAACTATCCTTTCCAGGAAGCTCCCCTGCACATAAAAAAAAAAGGAGTCAATACTTCCCTTTTTTCTGAACTTTAAGTTTGTTTTCCCTCTTTGCTTTTGTGTGCTTTCTTTTCCCTTATGCCTATTTCACTTTCATGCTTTTGATTTTGGCTAGACTTCTCTCTATCAAGGCATTTACTTACTCAGATTTCTTAGAAACCTTGGTGTCATGAATCTCAACCATAATCATGAGTATGGAATAATAGAACGTAGAAGTCTGGAAATTTGCATTTGATTTCTGGACATGAAATTTTTTCCTGAGGTCTTGAAGATCATCATTGTGCATAGTTAAAGGCTAGAGTTCACAGAGAAACATGATTTAAGTGACGAATGAGCATTATCGTTCTTAGTCTTGGTAAGAGTGAGAATATGGTAATACTCAAGAGCAGGCTTTGTACTTCACATGAAATTAATAGGCTAGTGCTAACACTTGAGAAGTATATGTGTTACTCAAGGCATGTTTCATAATAACATATCTTATCTATAATTAGGTTGACATATCTTGCAATCACAAGTGTCATCCCACATTTATAGAAGGAAAAATAGAATCCCCTCATCCACCTCTCTACGAAAATCAAGAGAAAAGTATTTTGTAAAGGTAAAGGCTTGGAGAAAGGAATTCTAACTTATGTGGTACATGCAAGTATCTCTACCAGTGATATGAACACTCGTTGGTAGTGGAGCAAGGGTTCTGACATCGGGGTGAATCCGTTGGGGCTATAGGAACTCACTGGAAACCGAGCAAGGCTTCTAACATTGCGGTGAATCTGTTAGGGATATAGACACTTGGGGACAGTGCAACGACACCAGAGAAATTCACAATCAACCTGTATTTTCAGTATTCCTCATGAATAAATGCCTTGCAATACCTCATTTTCCTCCTAAGATGGCTTCTCTTAAAAGAATATTGAAGTGTTTAAATAATATATAAGTATGATGAAGAACTTGTTCAAACCAGGTACAAATCTACCTCATCTCGTTATACGCTTCAAACTTAGTGGAACATGCTAGCTCTTCCCTCTAGGATATGCGTAGTCATCTCACTATTTATTAAGGCATATTGTCTAGTTGTTCAATGCAAAGATTCATGGCTTTGCCTAGTGTGTCCCCAATTGTGGTGTTGGCACCAACAACTCCCATTTTTTCTTGTCTTTTCTATAAATCCATAATTTTATCCAAGGAAATAGGGACCCTCCTTATGATTTCCAATCCTTTTTTCATTTGAAAGGAGCTTAGATTTCTTCTCATGGAAGTTTGTTTTTTTCTCTTTAGTTTTCTTTAGAATTGATCATCTCCATGAACCATCGATATAGCGCAGGGGATATCCTTTTTTTAGACAACACACCTATTATCAATAATATCTTAACTTTGTCATTGATGTAAGAAATGACCCAACACTTAACTTCTTTTTTACAATTTCTTCAATTTTTCAGCGCTCCATCTTTTCTCCCCCACCGAAACACTATGACCAATATTTCTTCGATCATCGAACCACCGACACTTGATCCCTTTATTTGTGCTGACACTTTGTTTCCCCATATTTCCTCATTCATTGACACTCTGGTACCTCATCAAAGTTATGCCACCAGTACTCTGACACTCCATCTCCCTTTGGTCAGTGACATGACATATTCATTCCCCCATCCATCACTGACAGATAGGGGGATGATCAATGATATGGCCTTGAGATGTTGATGCTTGATCTCCCTCTCAATGCCAATACACCAACACCCTATCTTCTTTTTACCTCCAATACAGTGAATCGACCCATTTTTTTTCACACGTAAAAGTGCCAATTACATGTCTTTTTCCCTCTTGATTGTTGCACTCGAGGTGTCTAATGGGGTTATTTAACCCCATTTGACCCTATCCCATTACATTTTTATGGAGAAAATGGAAAGATATATCACAAAGGAAATATAACCCCAACCTTCAACGCTCACTAACAACCCTTTCTTACTAACTTGTCAATGCTCCATATTATCGATAAGTTTACCTAACACCTACTCTCTAACGTGCTTTTTTTTTGTCATTGATTAGGGTTTTTTATTACATGTATATAAAGGGTTTAACATAAAACCATCATCATGAGAATCGTTCTCAAACCCTTCACCTTTTATCCAATGCTCCCAAACCCCTTGAACTTGCACACTTAAACAACTAGGGTTTTCTCGCTTGAGCAACCACTTTTTTTTTCTTGTCCACGATAGGGTTTCCTCTTTCCTTCAGGACTAGGAAGTCACTTCACCTTAGCTTCCCCTCATCCTATATTATTATGTCCACCCTTATAGGTTTTTAATCCATCCACATCAATGATTAGGTGCAGACTCCAACTCAATATTTTCCTCTGCCCTTGAAATGTGAGAACCCTAAGGCTCATTTTTTTTCGTCGCATGACAATTTGTCTCTCAGTTCCCTTTCAAATCCTTGATTTCATCCTAGGCAAGAGAATTATTTTTTTTTTGTTTTGTTTTGAAGCAAATAGAAAAGAAGAGGATCTATCTAAATGTTGTTCTATCGTTGATTGTTTCATTGGAGGAAAAATAAATTTTCTCGCCGATGCAACCTTGCATTAGAGGGAAGATAATTTTCTCGCCGATACATCCCTGTATTGGAGAATAAATATTCTCCTCAGTGATATCCCCAAAAGCCACAAATAAGCACCCAAATTTAAATCCAATCTCTCTCTCTTCTCAATTCTTGCTTGTGTAGAGTTAATAAACACTAGATGTATTGTTTTACATTCACTTTTCGATACTAATGTTAAAGAATTTTGTTTTTTAGGATGCCTCCATGATTTCCTTCTGTAGATTCATCCATGGATCCTCCAAGAAAAGGATTGAAAATTGAAGACAAATATCATGTTGAAGAGGCCTCCGTGAGCATAGTCTTAGAATAAGAATACATCGACACCCTGGGACTTTTCTATGATGATACTAAAGGTGTCATTGATAAGGAGACCTTTCTCAAATGGGGAGAGTTCTATTAGATGTTCAACAACCAGAAATTTGATCAACTTCCTAAATATGATCCCTACCTCAACACATATAGAAACATTATGAGGTCTAATTATATAAATTCACAGTGCATGCATCAATGTTTCCTTGCATAGAATCCATTTCATGGAACTTGAAGCATGCCGATATGAATACTAGGTACATAATGAATTCTCAAGGCCACCCCATCACCTCCTTCTAGGCTTCAATAATTTCCTCTTGTTATCATCTAGAGGAAGGAGAAAATGAATTAGACAAGAAGCTGGTGAAGAATTTCCCACACAATCCAAGAGATCTCCTGAAGAGTTGGTACAGACCTGGAAAGGTGTTCAAGACTAGGTCGTCTAATGGATATCCCACAAATCTTCTCAAGCCATCATACCAATATGAAGTAGTAATGATATGCAGTCTTTATAGGGAACTTGATCCCTAGAAATTAAAAATAACATGGGTAACTCTCTTGTACTATGTCATGGACATTGGTTTGACATTCAACTAGGTGGACGTGTTATCCTTTTACTTGGAGGAAGAACTCATGGAAACAAAGCACATTGCTCTAGGGGATTTTTCAAGCTTTCATATGTAATCCTAGCTTCTCGATTTGATGTGTGTATGCCACACTTATCCTTATATGGGATGGGCATGACAACCTAGTGATCCTCCAATTCACATCTACTGCAAATTATAAGAATATATGAGACAATTTCCTAATCCCATTATATCACCTCATGTTTGTCTCTCCATCACCTTGCATGATATATAAGTCACAGGACATCGTTAAAATGATAGGGGGTTAGTATCTCCTTGAATACGACACTTACATCAGAATATATGGAGCTACCAAATCTCCAAACTTGCTTCCAACATTTTTCTCAGACATTCTAGTGTTACAGAAGATTGCATACCAAATGGTCATACACGAAGTAGGTGCAGCGTTGTACAGAGAAAAAAATTCCATCTGGCCTCTTCTCCCATAATGGGTTGGGTCGTACTCATTTAAAGATGTCAAGGAGGCACAAGAAGAATTGAATATGTTAGCATCTTTCCACTTCGGTGAAGAAATATTTTGAAGGCATGATCCTCTGGACATCATCAACACCCACTGCAGTAACTGAAAATATAGATGGGAATACACAACTGACGTCTAGGAGGAAGAAGAAATCCACTGTCGATCCAGAACCTACCATGACGTATTTTTCAAAAGGAGAGGAAACCCACTAGGAATAATACAATATGAGCAACGACCTAGAGAGGCTCAAAATAAAGTGGCGACAAAAAAAACAACATTCAAGGAAGAAACAACTGCAACAGTTGAAGAAGAAAATAAAATAAAAGTAGCATAAGTTGTTGAATCAGAAGAAAATAAGAAGAGAAAAGAAGAGGAAGTTGAGAAACAATGACAAAAAGTAGTAATGGAAGAAGCAACAACAACCAAAGCAGCCGCAAAACAACAAAGAAACAAGGAGAAGAAAGGGAAAAGAAGAGAAGAAGAAGTCGAATGTAAGAAACATGAAAAATAAGCATGAGCTTAACCATAAGAGAAAGTAGCAGCATGTGCAATTGATTTGAAAATGATAAAGGCTTGTATTCTTGAAAATATTTGCAAGTTTTTAATTCAAGTGTTCTTATGCAAATGGATCAATTTTGCAAACACAACTTTTATAGAAATTACACATTCAAGATGCATATAATAAGCAACAAATAACAGTGAACAGAAAACACATAACACAAAAAATGATAAAGGAGTTCACCCCTCTCTTGGGCTACATCTCCTGGTCCAGCTTCCAATGGATCTTTTGTATTATTTTCTCGAAGTGCTAAAATATGTGCTTTACAATGCTCAAAATGTCAAATAGATGGCTCCAATGGCTTCAAAATGTCCAAAAACCCCTAGCTGGGCTTTTTCGGCACCTCGTTTGGCCAAAAATTGAAAAAGATAGGCTTCCTGAAAGTTCCTCTTCAAACTTGTTGTCTCTGGATCGCCAAAATGCACCTCTGTCTCCTCAACCTAGCCCGAACGGGCATATTTGTGTTAAAACCTAGCACCGGGCGCAACCACAAAATAGTGAGAACTGTAGGATGGTTAGGGCACGCCTAGCCCCTAACCGCCAAAACCCGTGGACATATGGGTCACCATGTGACCGCACGCATATACAAAAAGGGGCCAAGGTTTTAAAACATATGGTAACGAGGTCAGAATGCGCGCGTGCTGGTGGTTACATGGTATATATAGGACCGCGCCCCAAATCACAACATTTGAAATTCAAATAAATTAATTCCCATATATATATTAAGAACCATAGGTGGGCGCGCTAGTTGGGCGACCCTTCCCAAAGCACTTCCCCTTGCCCGGAGGTCGCGGGGTCGAGTCCTGTTGACTACATAAGCTTTAGACCACTGTCCAGGTGACACATGGTAGCCATTGATTGGGCCACGTGTCACCATTCCATTAGCCATAAACATGCCACGTGTCAGATGCCAATTCATCCACATGACTACCAACCAACACCTGCCATGTGTCGTACAGCCTTGCCACATCAGCATCTGTATGGATTGTACGGATTGTACAGTCAGCACACATTTTTTTTGCCTGTTTGATGATTTGAACAGAACATGATATCTCATTCATCCTACATCCATTTGAACCCAAACGAGTTGCGTTGGGTTTGTGACGACGAGGCCTACGCACCCGTTCAATTTGAAGCAATTCTGAGCACTTTGAATTTTGAGCAAAATTCGATCCCCTAGATCACACCTCCCCATTGGAAAGCTTTTGGATCTCCAAAAGACTATTTTCAGTCTATCTAAAGATGAGGGTATAGTTCCCTCACCTTTCCAACCTCAATCCACTTGGCTTTACTTGGATTTGTGCCTTTAAGACCAATTCGAAGATATTCCACATTTCCTCGTTTTGAAGTTCTCATTCTCCTGTCAAGGATGGTGTCTTCATGCAATTCTATAAGATATTCTGGGGAGAAATCATCTATAGAAGGAATCTGAAAATTTTCTCCTTGATCATCAATCAAAGGAGGCTCATACAATTTCAAATTCTCAACATTAACAACTGCATACATTTGCATATAAGGAGGTAAATCCAAACGGAAGGCATTGTTACCAATCTTGTCAAGAATCTTGAAAGGACTATATCGAATTGGTTTCAGTTTTTTACCTTCTCCTTTAAGCCTCTCCTTACTAATGTAAATCCAAACTTCATCTCCAACTTGGAAACTATGATCAACATGATGCTTGTCATGTCTTGTCTTGTACTTGGCTTGACTCTTTTCCAACTTCTCTTGTACCAT
>ML779830.1:382434-403871 GCA_009831015.1 Picea engelmannii | reverse complement strand
AAGGGTAAAAACCTCTTCTTCTTTATATGATAAGTAATCTTTACATTCTGTACATTATCATACTTATGAGCACCAACTCATAATGAGGCTACAACCTTTGTTTTGCAAGCTACTACTTGCTCAGAGCACCAACTCTCTAGATTCTCTAGCACCCACTATAAGGAAGCACCGACTCCCTGGTTTCTCTAGCACCCACTAGAAGGAAGCACCAAATCCTTGGTTTCTCTAGCACCCACTAGAAGGAAACACCAACTCCCTGGTTTCTCTAGCACCCACTATAAGGAAGCACCAACTCCCTAAGAGTTCCAACACCAACTGGATGGAAGCACCAACTTCCTAAGAGTTTCAGCACCAACTGGATGGAAGCACCAAATTCTAGTTACACAGGCACCGACCTGTATATCAGAGAACCAATGTTCTCCCTTGCACCACCCTGCCACCCTGGTTTCTCTGGCTGCAACCAAATGGAAGCTACAACTCCCTGTATTCAAGCACCCACTTGAACCTCTGAGGAAAACTGTACTACCTAGCACCTCCCTACCACCCTGAAATATCAATCTTTGCTACTGAAACTTAATACAGTGATATAATGTTCATCAATGGCTTACCAATCTCATCACTGTTCTACTACACTTCCCTACTCTGTCTACCTCACTGGCTTCCTGCACACATGCCTTGTGCTTTCTGTTCTTCTGCCTTTTATGCTCTGTGCGCCATGTCCATTCAATGCACCATTCCTCTTCTGTGTATTTCAGCTGCTGCACACTACCTCCTTCTACACGCCTGAATCACTCTCAACAAAAACACTAATCTCTTCTTTGTTCTACATTCTTATTGTCTCTGTGCACCTTGTGCATATTATATGCACAATTCTTTGCATGCTCTACACCCCACCATTGTTCTCCACATCGGGATATTCACTGCCTCTCCACATTGCCACCACTTCACTCCCTTGAGCATCAACACCCTCTCTCTGTTCTGCATGTTCTCCTCATGTCGAGTCCTCTTCCTGATCATCATGGAAATTCCTCAGTTTTTTTGGTGGTTATACCCATCCGTTCATCATCAATGGGTGTTATGCTGAGATTCCTTAGCCTATCTAGCAGTCGAGATTCTTTGTCTTCTCTATCATAGTCGAGCTCATCCTCTCTGTTGCAGTTACAGGCTTCCACGCTCTTCCATCTATCAATCGCCTCTATCAACAGTCTTCATTCCACTGGCAGATTCCTTGAGACTCTTCATGTTCTATGGTGATCACTCTAAAGTCTCTTCGAGTCCTCTGGAAGAAACCATCAGTCGTTTCTAGTAATTACACTGTGAACCTCCAAGAAAATGCATCAGCAACTGAATCGCCAACCATCCAAGAGTCATGATTCAGTTCTACTAATTGAATCGTAACTGATTAATTAACTATGAAGAGCAACAGTAGCCCTTCGATCAGATTTCCAAGTGTCCAACACTGTTGGATTACAAGCACAGGGTCTCGCGTTGATTTCACCATTTCACATTTCGGCATTTTGGCATTTCGACATTCCTGTGGTGAAGAGTGTCGACTCTTCATGTTACGATCACCGAAAAGGAGCTTAGCTTGGTGCTATCTCCTCCCTCTCACATGACCACTGACGGTGACCACAACCTACACCAAAAGGTGTTTTTCGCATTTCGGCATTTCACAATTTTGCATGTCGCAAATTCCTATTGCGAGGCATCTCAACTCTCCAAGTCGCGATCTCCAAAATGGAGTTTAGTTGTTAGCGCCTTCCTCCAACTCTTGATGATGTGACCACATCTTATGACCACTCACTAATCAATTGAGCACTTCACTCTTCAGATCAACAGTCCACGATTCGTGGTGATCAGACAGCTATCCTCTGCCCCGGAACTTTAGCTTTCGGGACTTTGGGGGAGAGTTGATGCTAAAACTCCTGAAACTAAATTCCTAGAATGACGTCACTCGATGACATGTCATGATCCGTGTGTTTTCCACGTGTCACTCAAAATTGTGATTTCCAAGTTCCTGAAATGCCAAATCAACTTGACACTTGTCCTTATATGATTGTGCCACATGTCCTTTCTGACGTAGGGTGCCACCTGTCCTTGCTGACATGGTCTACCACATTCACCTCCTAGGTCTGACGACCCAGATTTGTCCTTGATCCAATGACTAGGATTATTTCGTGATTTCGCATATCGCGAGTTCAAGAGGTTAGGGAACCTCGTTCCTTTGATCTTTGATTTCCCGGTCTGTGAAACTCCGAAATGGAGTCTTTGTTGATGTGTTTGTTTCAGGATTTTGGCGTTTCACATTTCGCAACTTCGGGACTCCTGTGATGAAGAGTCTCGACTCTTGACTCCTCCAACTCCCGGTATCCGAAACTCCGAAATGGAGTCAGATCAACGGTCCACAATCTTGATGATTCGACGGTCCAGATCTTTTTGTGATTTCTCATATCACGAGTTCCTGTCGTGAGTTTCTTCTTTGACTCCTCCAACTCTCGGTATCTGAAACTCCAAAACGTCGTGGTTTCACATTTTGTGATTTCATCATTCTTGTCGTGAGTTTCCTTGACACCTCCAACTCCCGGTATCCGAAACTCCGAAATGGAGATTAAGTCGTGGTTTCACATTTCACGATTTTCTGTCATGAGTTGCTTCCTTGACTCCTAGAATTTATGCTTCTAAATGGGATCCAAAAATCACTTGTTGAACTTGCCATTGCCATGCCATTATCCTTGCACTGTTGGTCATGATCTTTTCCATCAATGACAAATACACATACTCTGCACTATTGTAAGGTCCTCCTCGTTACAACAACAACTCTTTAACAGGTGCAAAGTTTTTTTTTCTTTTTTCTTTTTCTTTTAAGGTGTGTGCGCACGTGTAAAAAGGATACAGACACACTTGACTCTACGTCACCACCCGACGACTAACAAGACACAACCACGATGATCACAACAAGAAGACATAAGGCGCACAACAAGTAACTGCAAGCATTAAATGACATATGGTGTTATGTACAGTACAAGCACAGATGGAAGAATCCATAGTAGTAGATTTTACTATTTTTGCACAGGAAAGCAGGGCATTTAATCTTAGTTCTCTGCTCTGGAGAGAGAGAAGGTCAGATAGGCTCTTGGCCGACTGCTCAGGAAGAAACTAGTAACCCGACGACGAACAAGACGCAAGCAAGAAGAACACAACAAGATGACATACGACGTACAACAGGAAACTGCATGCATTAATGACGATCACTTAGAAATAAGTCAGACTGACTACCCATCCATCCTACCCTGCAATGGTTAGGACCTCCAAGACACATAAGAAATGCTCAAGCCCAGGTTCCCATCGATTTTAACCATTTAAGGTCTCAGGGTTGGCGACTGTTCTGAGGAACATGGAGGTGTCTACTTCCCGCCCAACACTAGCAGACCAAGAAAAACGCTAAATCAAAACCACAAGGACAATCACTACGTGATCATATCCAACACACGTCACAAGAATTCCACGGTGCAAGAAAATTTGATTACGAAATCCGTCATGAAACGACATAAGTGCGAGCGAAAGGAAAACAACTGTATTTCAACAAGATGCAAAGGTAGCCTTCTATTGTACATCAAGGTGCCATTCGTATCAACAACATAAGATTCAATTAAGCCATTCACAATTTCACTAAGGTTGAACATAAGTGACATTACTGTAGGCCAACTAAAATGACTAAAATACTAACTAAGCCAATTCTCAATGCGCATTGAATGCATCTAGTTCTATCAGGGTGGAAATGCACTCCAACTTTAATCTGACGTTCATCCACCTAGCCCTTTGCAATAGTGCGACATTGCTAACCCATTACTACTATTACAGTATTGTGTTTAAAGTAATACATATAACTAAATTATAAGACTGTGGAACCATTATAGTAATTAAGGTAATGAATCCAACAAATAAATCCATTGATATAGAAATTAACCCAGTTATCTATTTTAAGGCAAGGGCCTTAGTGAACCTTAGCATATCGTTATTCCGTTTACCCCATTTGAACAATGAAACATTGAAGTAGTTTAGAAAGTAGACTTATTATGTTGTTGACTAAAAGCAACTAAGACGGGTTTAGTTTTTAAATATCGGTTCCAACCTTGCATGTAAGGTAAGGGTGTAAAAATTGAAGTGCACAACTTGTTTACATTCTGAGTTTTCATTTAAATGATTCTAAGAACAAATTAGTCAAGATGACACTCAAAAGATTTCTATTTCATTACAAAGATGAACAGTTGGAGCGAATACCAGCCAGGATTTAGTAACAGATAGTCAATCAGACTAGGCGATATCCCAATCATGTTAAGACAACACTCCAATATACCAAGACGATACTCACTAACAAGGATTAAAACCATACACAAATTACATGAAGACATTACTCGCAAAAATTATGTTAAGCCAATTTCTTCTTATCCCAGTTTTAAGACAAAATTGCTAGATTTATTAGGAAACGATGGTTGATCTATAAGGAGTTATAGATCCCAATTTTTGGACTGTTATGTGACCTACCAAACTATGTGTTTGACTGGAAGGAACTATATTACAACCCTCTCAAGAGAAATGTGACAGTGATGCCTCCTTTTCACAATGAAGTCTATAAACATTATAATCATTACAGAATCGCTGTCATTCTAAATTGTAAAAAGTAGAAACATAAAGTTCACCTAAAAGTTAAATCAAAAGTAAACAATAAGGTTAAAATACTGGCAACGCCAAAATAGAACTAAATTAAAGGTACTTTTGGAACTGTATAAAAGTAAATTTAGGTTTAAAAGGAGAGCACAGAAAATTCAACTAACGGCAAATTTTTTTGATCAACAGGTATCATTACCCGATTACTGCCATAGTGGTGGCAACTAAAACTTGGTAGGAATGCTATCTGAAAAATTAGGTGCAACTGTCAATCCAGCATCCATTAACAGTAGTAAACAGAGGTCAATGTCGTGCATCTAAAACTCAGGTGTTCCAGAAACCAACACAGGAAACCGCCACTGCCCTTAAGGTGACTTCCATTCTGACATCTCCCAGATGGAAAGGTGGGGTCCCTTGCTCAATCGGGCCATTAGAGGTTTAAAGCTAGCTCCGTTTCGGAAAGGATACATGGTCCATCATTAACCCACGGCACCAGGAGGATCATATAACGCAGGGAGGGTTGGATACGGTGAGGGTGGCCTAAGTTAAAGGGTGATTTCGTGGGTGCTTTCTTTCGCAACCCTGTCACTGGTTCAGCACGCACGTGGGCGTTACATTAGGGAGTCGCAGCACGGGTTGAGGCAGAAGGTAAGGCTCAACGCAGACACTGGCTAACGCTGACAGCTAAGGTCATGGGCATTATTTAAAGGATGATATACTCATTAACAAAATGTTGCGCCAAATAACCAGGTCGTGGTGTAACTTAGGGCGAGCATTAATACTAACATTGAATCTGCTACTGGTTTAACGACTGCCCAACAGGAGATCATTAACTGAATATTGTTGAAAAATCTACGCCTATATTCGCTACACTTCACAGTCATCTACAAGTTAATTAAAGCTCAATCAACACGACATTCCTGTCAATGTGAATAGTGTGAGTAAAGGCCCAGCTGCAACATTTCATGGTTGAGTAATGCAAGGTCACACCGCCTAAGGATACATTTATGACATTAACTACTGGTAAGTAATAATTTTAGAATGCAGAACACGCAGGTACACACAAGTATTGTCTGTGACAGAGTGATGTTTGTCAATTCATCCTCTGGAGGAATAGACAGTCAGTACTAGTGGAACGCAGAGATGAACACACCAAAAATTTGAATTCCTGAACTAGTTCACGGTAACCAAATACCCAACGAAAATTGTCGAGAAGGAGCTCGCGTGGGTAATAAATTTACAAGGGAGTGTGTCGGTAACAAGTTTTCTAGCTTGAATGCACACGGTGAGTTTCTCCGTTCAGGGGATGGAGACGAGATGGTAATAACAAGGCTAGTGGATTTTCTAATTTTACACAGTAAAAATGCAGCAAGTTAAATACACAAAAAAAAAAACTCGTCGGAGTAAGTAAGTAAAGAAAAACCATTCAGTCCAATGGAACCGAACACCGATTGAAGTTAAATACTCTTTCATCGAGATTACCAATACACATGCAGATCTAATCATTCAACTAATTCCTTTTACTCTACAAATCAAGGAGCGTACCTTTTTCCGCTCGCCTGCCTCGAATGACGCCTGCGCGCTCCGTGCTGCTCCCGCTCGCCGACCGTCGAGACCTCACCAGTACCTCCCAGCCAATCACTAGGGGTAATCTTCTTCCCCCTTATCCCCCTGAGAGGCAAAGGGGCCACACACTTTCCATATGGAACGTCTAGCTTCCCAACTTGCCTCACAATGTTGAGAAACCACTCGAATCCAAGCTGAGAAAATCCCAACTCCCCACAAGTAATCAGTCAAGTCACAATTCCGGTAGCGTAACGTTACACTAACAACCGATCCCTTTCTTCCTCATCTCCCTTTTCTTTTATAGAGTTTTGAGACCCACCAACTTTCCTAATTCACATTTTAAATTAAGTTTTAATAAAAATATTATAATATTCTCCATCGCACAAGTGTCGTCCATCCCCCTCTTTTCTCCAATAAATATTTTCTTTAGATTTATTAATTGTCCCAAATCCCTCACCCACCTAGAGTCGCTCCTAAATTTACTCTTAGGTGTTCCTAGATCCCCTTACCTGTTTTAAATACTTTCCTAAAAAAAAGATGTTACTAAATTAGCTCAGATTAGCAAGTTCTTAATTGCATATTCCTTACTATGTTGACCTTTCTTTTTACCATAAGTTTCCATCTTTCCTTTATTAAGTTTCCTCCATTACTTAGTTTCCTAAATCTTATTATTCCCTTCTTTCCCCTTTTTATTAAAGCCCAAAATGGCAGTTGCATTATTAAATCTTTCCCTTTTATTATTAATTTAATATCTTTGTACTTCCACAAGTTAATGAATAATTTCTTCTTTGAAATTTTTAAATCCACTATTTTTAATTAAATTCTTACTCTCTTCATTTACCCCAAGAATTTTATGAAGACTAAACTATTACTTAAGTGGGTATTTATTTAAATTTTTATTTTTATTTTTAGGGTCCTTTTTCTTAAGGTTAGACTAACATTTTACCCTGAGAAGTTGTAGACTTAGGACTTAGATTATGAACTAGGTGACATTTAATTAGGGAAGTAGCTTAAGAATTTCTTAATGTGTTAAATGTCTTAGGGCCATCTAGGTTTTTTCCTTCATCAACATCAATGCGACGTGCCCTTCATGACGCACCACATGGTCCAAGGGTGCCACTCGCCAACTTATGTTTCTTTTGCGCGACATGCCCTTCAGGATGCACCACATGCTCCAAGGGTGCCACTCGCCAACTTGTGTTTCTTTCACATGACGTGCCCTTCAGGATGCACCACGTGCTCCAAGGGTGCCACTCGCGAACTTGACTGATTGGTAGACATCTATAACCCTTGGAGTCAACACTCTGCCAGGTGAACTTGTGGGAGACTAAGGGCTCTAAGGAATAAGGCCCCTGCCTTATTGCACGCCCCTTAGAATCATTGTGAGAGACTGTCGCAGTCTGCCCTCACGACATCGTGGATTCCTCTCGAACTAGGTAATCGTTAACCTACAGTTCGAGCCACGGCGGGAGTGCTAGTAGGTTGTGGCAGGGCTGTTGTCCACACCTCTCCCTCAACCTCTCTGGAAATCGTGTGTGACCCCTTTACTCCATATGTGAGTCTGGTCGGCAAGCTATCGTCATCCTGCATCATCAAAAATCGTGTCAGAACATGCCAACATCATATCATCAAATCAATGAAATATCATAGTAAATAAATGAACCGAAATACCACACTCCCTGACTCAATCTGGAGTCCAAGGGGTTCCACCGATGCCTCTGCATCCTTAATGTCCAAAACCCTGCACACTCAATAAAACTGAGTCAATAGCACCTGTCTATGTCAAAGAAGTAAAACATCATGTCATCTATCATAACGCATCATCATCAAGGATAAATGTTTTATCATCATAAACGTCCAGATCACTTGCGAGCAAGTGTCCTCAAAGAATAAGTTTTCTCAGTGCGCCAGAGCAGGATGTTACAACTATCTCTTCTGATCTTATCAAGCTTGCTCTGCTGCGTCTTCCCAAAATACTTTTGGTGCCCGCCTAGCACATTCTTCCTATACTTAAGCCATCTTCATTGTTTTACTTGTCATCAATGACAAGAATACGATGCTTGTAAGACATGCCAACTATATATATATATATATATAATAAAACTAAAAAGAAATTAGTTTAGTTTCAAATAAATTTGAAAAAATCTCCTTTTTAGAATTTTATTGCTTAGATTAGTTTTATTTTTCCTTAAGTTATTTTTAATAAATCAAAGGTTTAATATAAACCTTTGTAAATAGCATTAGTTTCTTTTAAATATTATAATTATATTGTAAATATGTTTTTATTTTTTTATTATATAGTTTATTATTAATAAAATTGCATGTTTCCCGTAGGTTTAATCCCGTGCTCATACCCATATCTTTTCGCTGCTCCCGGAGATCTCGTTTAAAGGTTCAACTTTTCGCCATTGGGATGTCAGACCATCGGCCTCCCAGATAGTAAATCTTTGACAAGAACTACTCTCTTGACCTGATCCAATGTGACATCAATAGATCACTGACAGGACCAATGAGCAATTGCCAAGTGGGGTCGTGGAACCCAATATGTACATGAGTTAACACAATAGATCTGGGTGACATGTGTCCTTCTTAGCCATGACATGAGCACCATCACACACCAATAGAAGACCGTCACATATCCATGGGACCTAGCGAATGACATCAACAATGACGTCATGTCAGACTACGAACCATGGGAGATTTTGATGTTAGGAAGTTATTTACTTCGTGACATCCCTATGCTAAGGTACGTCATCATTGACGTCATATCGGACCTTGGACTGTGTGAGATTTGTATGTTGGGAAGTGATTTAATGCCCGACATCCCGATGTTGTGATACATCAACACTAACATGTATCTTGCCAGCACAACATATGTGAGAGTCAATGATCACCTACCATGTGTACACATAAATTTTTCCCACATACACGACACATACATCAGATCCGGGTGACACGGGGCATATATTTTTTCCATGTTAATGACAACATGGACCAACGACAAGTTACTAGTTGTTTGTGTGACCATATTGATTTCAGCATTGCCACGTCATGTCATATCACCAGGCATCAGGATAATTATCAGATCACATCATAGATCAACAATGACGATGGAATATCGGGTTTTATCCAATGGTTGTTGTGTCACGATAACAATGGGTTTTAATTTGGGGAATCCAGTCAACAAAATGAAGAGGATTTTCTTCAACAGTTGAAGAAATCCAGAGATCATCTAATCTAATTGATCCATTTTTATAATTCGAAGATCTCGCCAGGATCGAATAATTATTTCTTTTGTGATCCCTCTGTACAAATATTAATTCAAAATGACTGTAAAGGGGACCTTTTCCCATGAAGAGTAAATATTTTAATAAAGACTATCATTCACAGAAGAGAAAGAGATTCCTATATTTCATGTCTTGAGTTTATGTGTTTCATGTTTCATGTTTCATGTTTCATGTTGTCATTTGCTTTCATCAATCATTCTCTTCCATTAATATCTATGTTATAAGTGTTGTAATTTGGTACAACCTCCATTCTAGCAACCGTTGAAAGGCATCAATCTAAGTGCATAATTCCTCTATCTTACTATAAGTGAAATATGACTTGTATTTTGATTTAATTTCCTTTATTATTTAAATGAATTCTTTGTTTTAGATTATCAAGCAATTTTGTAACACAAATAAGATTAATTATTATTTATTCTATTGAAAAAGAAGTAATATTTTTCTTTACTAGATACATTTCTTATTGTTTCGATTTTGTTTATCTCAATTATGTTTTTCATGCTATTAAATTTGAAGTAACTTAATGAATGAAATCAAGCCTCTTTTATTTCTGGGAATTAATTATTAAAATCTCAGATTAAAATTTTTGGAAAAAGCTTATATAGACAATTTTATAAATTGTATCGAGATGTCTTGACATTTTTCCAGCCTAGAACAAACTCAGGAACAACATATTTTTGGCATCATTTTCGTGATCGAATTTAAGAAATCTATTTTCCCTAGGAAAGATGATAGTAAAACCTACTCATTGATGGTGAACAAGAGTTGGAAATGTTGAAATAATTCACCTGGCGACTCCATATTTTCAATCCTACCATCAAAAAATAAAAATACAAGGGCTCACCCAGATCCTAAGAAAATAACGCCAGTAGCTAATCCTGAAAGATTATTGTCTAAGAAAAAACATAAACATAGACCCACTACTCCTCCTACCATCCAATCCACTTCTAAACCTTCATCTTCCATTACTCCTAAATAAACAGGAAAATATCCTTTTGATCCAAAGGGTTCCTCAATAAAATATCCTACAACCCCTTCAAATCCATCTTTGCTTTCATCTCCCAAGGAGCCCTTTCAAGTTCTCCAAAACCACTTTTGATAGTTTCCACAAGAGATTCCATTCAATTTTTCCTTGAAAGTTATATTGAACTTTCTCTTAAAGACTCTACTATAGTTTCCAATTCAGTCCACTAAAAATTCTCCATTCATTTCACCTAAAGAGTCAGTTGATAATTCTCCAAACCTTTCCACAAATGAATCTCTTGAAAATTTCCCTGTTTGGTCTACATCCCTGAAGTTTTACTTCTTAAGTCCTAGAAAGGAATTTTTAGAAATCCCTCAAACTTCTTTTCTAGAAATCTCTCTTAAAGAAGAAGAGCCTTTCAAGACTTATATCAATACCCTTCCTCCTGAGAATTCTCAACTGATACTTAATTACCTAGCTATGGAAGGGAAAATACAACAACAACAACCACCCCCTCCTCCTCCTCCAAGATTTTTCAATAAAGTGACTGCTAGATATGCCCCTTTGAATCTTTCTGGTAATTTACATGATTTTCCTGATAATTATCGAAAATGTTACCAAAATTTAATGGAGAAAGTGAAATTATAGCAACTGAACACCTAGCCTTTTTTGATGAGTTTTCTAAAAATTTTGGACTTGAACATGAGGATGTCTATATGTGGTTATTCGTCCAAACATTTGAAGGGGAGGTGAGAACCTGGTTTAAGGGACTTCCCCCAAATTCTTTAGATTCTCGGGATGCATTATAAACTACTTTCCTTAGGCAGTGAGGAGAGAAGAAGGACCATTTGTATTATTTGACTGAGTTTGGAA
Organism: Picea engelmannii; assembly: GCA_009831015.1. Lineage (NCBI taxonomy): Eukaryota > Viridiplantae > Streptophyta > Pinopsida > Pinales > Pinaceae > Picea > Picea engelmannii. The sequence continues at coordinate 392,513 of ML779830.1, read as the reverse complement.
GTTCAAAAAATAAAGTTAATGAATCTATCTCAGATTTTTAAAAAATATTTAATAAAATTTATAACAAAATCCCAACATATGTTAAACCTTCACAAACAACTAAAGAGTTAGTTTTGCAGGTTCCTTTGATCTTGTTTTTTCCTTCTTGCTGAGAGAAAGGAGATCCACACCTTTAACAAACATCCAAGATGATGCAGTGGAAATTGAATCTAATATGATCTCTTCGAGAAAGACTAAAATTAAAATTGAAATTGGTGTAAGAGAATATAGAAAACCAAAAGAATAGGATGGACCATCAGGAACATCCAAAAATATTCAGGATAGTAAAATTGAAGAGATGTCCAAAATCATTAAAGACTTGTCCAATAAATTGGCTAGGATGGAAGTTGAAATAATAAGGCTTGAGGGAGATAGGAATCCAAATCAGTTCAAAAAACAGTTTAACAATCCTCCTCAATTTCTTAAAAAATAGAATCAAAATAATGGACAGTTCGTTCAAGCACCTTTAAAAATGAGAATATGTTAGATGATATTATTGAAGAAGGAGAATTTGAAGATGTTGATGAAGAAATGAATAATTTAGAAGGTGAATTTTCATAAACACATGTGACCCAAGATGAATATGAGAAATCCTTAAATTTTAATGAAAAGGATAATCATGATCCAATAGATATACAATCATCTCAATATAGGATTTTCTTAGATTTATTACAAGTTGAACTACATAAAAAATATGATCTTACGCCCAGAAAAAATGAAAACAAAGGAAATGAATAAAATCAACCTAAGAAAGTCACTGCAAAGGATAAATCTAAAGAGGATTATACTTCTAATAAATAAATAAATAAGACATCTCCTAAAAGAATAGAAGGTGAACATAGGGAATTAGAAAAGATTAGCACTACCTTTAATTTAGAATATGAGATAAATAAGATTAAAATCCATGTTCCTTTAATTGAATTAGAAACGAATCCTTTGTACCATAAACAAATTTCAAAAAATGTTGATTGTTCAGTTCCTATAGTACAAGTTGATACAATTAATTTACAAGACGGACACACTACTATAATGTTTGGTCCACATATTGAAAAAGAGGATATTTAATAGCACCATTTTATGTCACTCTAATTGTTCATGATCATTTGTTACATAATTGTATGCTTGATTCAAGAGCATCTCACAACCTTATACCAAAATCAATTATGGAAAAATTAGGACTAGAAATAACTAGACCTTACCAAGATCTTTATTCATTTGATTCTATGAAAATTAATTGTTTAGGAATGATTCAAGACTTGGTATTAAATCTTTCACAAATTCTAGTAAAAAGTATAATGATGGATGTAGTTATTGTTGATGTACCTCCTAATTATGGTATGTTATTGCCAAGATCATGGTGTGTGAAACTGGGTGGATCATTACAATTAGACATGACTTATGAAACTATCCCAATTTTTGGAGGTGAATTTAGAAGACTATATAGAGAAACAAAATTGGCATACACAGTTAGTGATCCAAAACATCCCAATAACTATCCTATTTATTGTGAAGAACAAGACTTGGGATCAAGTATTTTATTTGTAAACATTGAATCTGAAATGTGTACAAAAAAAGTAAATATTTCTTTGGTTGAAAATAAGCCCGAAGAGGGAATGTGGAAAATGTACTTTGATGGAGCTTCCTCCTGGGAAGGATCTGGAGATGGTGTCTTGCTTGTTTCACCTTCAAGTAATAAAACTATTCCATTTTCTTTCAGGTTGTAGTTTGAGACTGATTCTGCAAATAATGTTTGTGAATATGAAGCTTTGCTTTTGGGTTTGGAAATAGCAATAAAAATGAAAATTAAACATTTGTTGTTTTATGGTGATGGTGAATTGATTGGAAAACAAGTTAAACAAATTTATCAATAAAAACACCCTAGGATGAGAGTTTACAGAAATTGTGTATGGAATCTAATTGAAAATTTATTTCTATCCTTTAATATTTATTCCATACCAAGAATTCATAATCAACAAGAAGATTCCTTGGTAGTTGCAGTTAGTATCTTTAGACCACCTAGTGTTCCAAAACTGAAATATGAAATAGAAATAAGAGATAGACCTTATATTCCCGACAATGTTAAACATTGATATAGGTTTTTGAGAATGATCAACAAATAAAACAATTTTTGTAAATGATAGAAGAGTTCTATGCAACACACATCAGCCAAGAAGATCAGAATGATAAGTATTGGTTTCAAAATGAAAATCAAACAAAAGAACAATTTCAAAATATGATTGTGAATCATAACATGTTATTATTAAAAAACAATCAAATTTCTAAGGGTTTGAAACCTTTAGAAAGGATTTTTTTATCATAATGATATTTGTATAAAATCTTATGTACAACCACAATTAGATGAAGTGGAAGATTGTAATAATGGTACATAACAAAATCCTAAATGCATAAAATTTTCAAATTTCTTGCTTGTTGAATATAAACAAAAATATTTGGAATTATTTTAAGAATGTATAGAAGTTTTTTCTTCATCGTATCAAGATCTTAAAACTTATGACACTAGCATTATACAACATAAAATTCATTTAAAACCCAGTTCAAAACCTTTTAAACAAAAACTTAGGCAAGTAAATCCCATCTTACTCCCAGTGATTGAGAAAGAACTTAAGAAATTGTTAGATGCAAAAATTATAGTGCCTCTTAGATATTTAGTCTAGGTGGCCAATTTAGTCCCATTTAGGAAAAATAATGGTGAAATAAGACTTTGTGTTGACTTTAGGAATATGAATAAATCATCCTTAAAATAAAATTATCCACTTCCAAAAATGGACTGTATTTACAGAGAGTTGTGAGAGCCAAGAAAATTTCAATGATTGATGGATTTTCAAGGTATAACCAGATTGCATTTCATGAATATGACAGGTAAAATACCACTTTCACTACACCATGGGGATCTTTCATGTACGAAAAAATTCCCTTTGGTCTGATGAATGCAAGAGCTACCTTTCAAAGAGCTATGGATTCAACATTCATTGGTGAAAAGGACAAGTTTGTTGTGATTTATTTAGATGATTTAATTGTATTTTCTGATTTTGATGAAAATCATCTAATACATCTAAAACAAAATTTTGAAAAATGAAAAAAATATGGTTTATCTTTAAATCCTAAAAAATCTCATTTTGCAATGTAGGAAGGAAAACTACTTGGTCATATTGTTTCAAAGGGAGGAATCAAAATTGATCCAAAAAGATTCGAAGCAATTGAAGGCATAAGCTTACCTCGAAATAAAAAAAGAAATTCAATCATTTTTAGATCAAATAATGTTTTTGAGAATATTTATTCCTATTTGCAGAAATTGTAAAATACTTGAAAAATATGCTAAAGAAAGACAGTGAAGTAAGGTGGACTGCAGAGGAAAAAATTTCCTTTCAACAAGAAAGCATTATGAGAGGCACCCGTTTTGGCAAGCCCTAACTATTCAAAAGAATTCCTTGTATTTTCCTTTGCCTCTGAAAACACTATAGCCGTTGTTCTTTTACCAAAAAATGATGAGAATTTTGAACAACCAATTTTCTTTTTCAGTAAAAGTCTAAGGGATTATGAATTGAAATATAATATTTTAGAAAAACAAGCTTATGCAATGGTTAAAGCTATAAAATCTTTTAGAGATTATATTTTACACTCCAAAATAATTGCATATGTTCTGAATAACACTGTAAAAGAATTCTAAGTCAATCAAATAGTGATGGAAGAAGAGGTAAATGGTTGGCCAAGATTTAGGAATATGATCTTGAAATAAATCCCACTAAACCAATTAAAGGTCAAGGTCTAGAAAAATTATTGGATGCATATAATTGCAGGGTTCTTCGAGTTAAACTCATCTCATCAACTCCTAAAAATTCTATACCAAAGTTGGAGGAAATGAATGCACAACAACATTTAAATAAGGTAAATGAGAAAAAAAAATCTTCACCTTGGTATAAAGATATTTTTGTCTATTCACAAACACTTCAATACCCATCAAATTTAAGTCCATATAAATCTATAACTCTTAAGTTGTAAGCCATTAAATATTGCATTATACAAGATAAACGTTTTTGGAAAGATCCTTCGGGTTTTCTCCTAAACTGTCTTATTGAAAATGAAAATGAAAGGATTATAGATGAGTTTCATAAAGGAATTTTTGGAGGTCATCATGCATGGAGGGATACAACTTACAAAATATTAAGGGCTAGATATTATTGGCCTAAATTATTTTCTGATGTAAACACAAAAGTTAGATCTTGTAAAGAATGTCAATTTTTTGCTAGAAAACAAAAGTTACCTTCTTTACCATTAGTGCCAATAAAAGTTGAAGCATCATTTCAACAATGGGGTCTTTATTTCATAGGTGAAATCCATCCTTCATCTATTGCTCAAGACAAGTCGATTTTAGCCGCAAAAAACTATTTCACTAAATGGGTGGAAGCAATTCCTACGAGATTTTCCATTGATGCAGTTGTGATTAATTTCCTTGAAGAAAATAATTTATCCAGATTTGGTTGTCCAAGAAAAAACACAATTGATAATGCTCAAGCATTTAAATCTATTGCAATGATTAATTTTTGTCAAAAATATAATATAATTCTTGGACATTCTATTGCGTATTATCCTCAAGGCAATGGATTGGCAAAATATTCAAATAAAATTTTAATGAGAATTATTAAAAAGGTTTTGACTGACAACAAGAAAGCTTGTCATTCTCATTTGAAGTATTTTTTTTGGGAAAACAAAATCAACACAAAAAGATCAACAAGCACTTCTCCTTATCATTTAGTTTATGGTATGGATGCAATTCTACCTATTAATCTTACTTTTCCTGTCATGAAATTAGTTCAGGAGGTTGAAGATGAGACAAATGATTTGACAAGGAGAATCAACCAAATTATTTAAGTTCAACAAACTAGAGAGAAAGTCAATGGAAAACTTCAGGAGTATCAGGCCAAAATGAAGACTATTTTTTATAGAAGAGTAAAAGAAATAATTTTTGTTCCTGGTGATCTTGTATTAAAATGGAACAGTAGAAGGGAAGAACTTGGAAAACATGGAAAATTTGATAGCTTATGTTTTGGACCATATAAAGTTGCAGCAGTTGAAGAAATAAATTCTTTCTCTTTTCAAAATCTTGATGGTGACATATTGGAATTGCCTGTTAGTGGGCGATATTTAAAGCATTTTATTAGTTAATTTTAATTTTATTTTTCCATTGTAGATATTTGTTTGGATTGTATTGAGCAATTTTATTTTATTTTTCAAATCCCTGTTGGGTTAAGAACTCATTTTTTGAATTACAACCCAATTATGACTAATTGAGTGTTATTTATGTTCCTAGGTAATAAATTTCTTCAAACTTATAGTAATTTATAGTTGGAGAATTTAATTATATTTTATTTTGTAATCAATTAGAAGTTTGTTTTGATATTTTTAATTCATAGGAACATAATTAGTTTCATTTTATTTTTTTTAATAATTGAATCTAAACCTTTCTATCTTACTTGGATCTTTATAGAAATGATAGATCTAGTCAATAGAATTTAAAACTTAAACATGTTGTTTTTACAAGATTGGTGAAATTTTTTATTCATTTCTTTTCTTTAATTGAAAAAGTATGTTTAGGGTAATATTTTGAAAATTAAGCTTTGATTTTAGACCATAGATGATGGGTTTTCTCAAGGTTAAAATTTAATTACAATTTAAAACATACAAAAATACCCATTAGAAAAGGTATAGTTAGAATTGAGGGAAAATTAATCTCAGTGTATTCTTTAACATGTAGGTAGTCCTACTTTATCTTATAACAAAAACAAGTATAGTCCCTTGTGTTATTTAACACATTGATTGTCCCCACTTCAAAGTAATTAAATGAAATTTTAAAAGACAAATGGTGAAAGGAAATTTAGTAATGATTACCCCATCTTGTTCAAAAAGAGATGATGAAAGGAAATTCAAAAATGATTGCCATCATCTCAAATAAATGAAAGTATAAAAATGAAGTAGTGAAAGGAGATTCAATTTGGAGTATGCAGATAACTTCATTGGGGCTATGGACGCCTATTGGAAGTGAAGAAATATATGTGATATCTGTAAAGGTCATTTCTACATACTTTTATTATTAATTTTTCTCAGTGATTTATGTATCCTGATCTGATTAGATTTATCTAAAATAAATTTAAATAATTTCAAAGCCTTGATTTAAGACACATTTAGTTAGAAATCTAGTATTTTAGCTAAATTTAGATTGATTACTTTAGAGAGTTCTTGAGTAAATTTTAATAAGGAAATTCTTTATTAATATTTCTTGAAATATTTATTCAGCCATGTATCAATTTTGCATATTGAAAACTTTATCGCTTCTTATATAAGATATATCAAGAAAGAAATGATTTAGTTTTATGTTAGTTTTAGAGAATAATGACTCCATTACCCAATAATAAAGGCACTTCTCCTTATCATTTAGTTTATGGTATGAATGCAATTCTACCTATTAATCTTACTTTTCCTGTCATGAAATTAGTTTAGGAGGTTGAAGAGGAGCCAAATGATCTGACAAGGAGAATCAACCAAATTATTGAAGTTCAAAAAACTAGAGAGAAAGTCAATGAAAAACTTCAGGAGTATCAGGCCAAAATGAAGACTATTTTTTATAGAAGAGTAAAAGAAATAAATTGTGTTCTTGGTGATCTTGTATTAAAATGGAACAGTAGAAGGGAAGAACTTGGAAAACATGGAAATTTTGATAGTTTATGTTTTGGACCATATAAAGTTGCAGCAGTTGAAGAAATAAATTCTTTCTCTTTTCAAAATCTTTATGGTGACATATTGGAATTGCCTGTTAGTGGACGATATTTAAAGCATTTTGTTAGTTAATTTTAATTTTATTTTTCCATTGTAGATATTTGTTTGGATTGGATTGACATTGACAATTTTATTTTATTTTTCAAATCCTTGTTGGGTTAAGAACTCATTTTTTGAATTACAACCCAATTATGGTTAATTGAGTGTTATTTATTTTCCTAGGTAATAAATTTCTTCAAACTTATAGTAATTTATAGTTGGAGAATTTAATTATATTTTATTTTGTAATCAATTAGAAGTTTGTTTTGATATTTCTAATTCATAGGAACATAATTAGTTTCAATTTATTTTTTTTAATAAATGAATCTAAACCTTTCTATTTATAGAAATGATAGATCTAGTCAATAGAATTTAAAACTTAAACATGTTGTTTTTACAAGATTGGTGAATTTTTTTATTAATTTCTTTTCTTTAATTGAAAAAGTATGTTTAGGGTAAAATTTTGAAAATTAAGCTTTGATTTTAGACCATAGATGATGAGTTTTCTCAAGGTTAAAATTTAATTACAATTTAAAACATACAAAAATACCCATTAGAAAAGCTATAGTTAGAATTGAGGGAAAATTAATCTCAGAGTATTCTTTAACATGTAGGTAGTCCTACTTTATCTTATAACAAAAACAAGTATCATCCATTGTGTTATTTAACACATTGATTGTCCCCACTTCAAAGTAAACAAATGAAATTTAAAAGACAAATGGTGAAAGGAAATTCAGTAATGATTACCCCCATCTTGTTCAAAAAGAGATGATGAAAGGAAATTCAGAAATGATTGCCATCATCTCAAATAAATGAAATTATAAAAATGAAGTGGTGAAAGGAGATTCAATTTGGAGTATGCAGATAACTTCACTGGGGCTATGGACGCCGGTTGAAAGTGAAGAAATATATGTGATATTTGTAAAGGTCATTTCTACATACTTTTATTATTAATTTTTCTCAGTGATTTATGTATCTTGATCCGATTAGATTTATCTAAAATAAATTTAAATAATTTCAAAGCCTTGAGTTAAGACACATTTAGTTAGAAATCTAGTATTTTAGCTAAATTTAGATTGATTACTTTAGAGAGTTCTTGAGTAAATTTTAATAAGGAAATTATTTATTAATCTTTCTTGAAATATTTATTCAACCATGTATCAATTTTGCATATTGAAAACTTTATCGCTTCTTATATAAGATTTATCAAGAAAGAAAGGATTTAGTTTTATGTTAGTTTTAGAGAATAATGACTCCATTACCCAATAATAAAGGCACTTGGTTTGCATGTTCTTTAGTGCCTCATAGGAAGACACAATCCCAAGATGGATCCTAATGTTGTAACATGATCTAAATTTTCATAAAATTTGGAATTTCTCATGACTTATAACTAGGGTTTAGTTTCAAATAAATTTAATAAAATCTCCTTTTTAGGATTTTATTGCTTAGATTAGTTTTATTTTTCCTTAAGTTCTTTTTAATAAATAAAAGGTTTAATATAAACCTTTGTAAATAGTATTTGTTTCATTTAAATATTGTAATTGTATTATAAATATGTTTTTATTTTTGTATTACATAGTTTATTATCAATAAAATTGCATGTTGCCCACAGGTTTAATCACATGCTCCTACCGAGATCGACGGTTCATTTATTTTTTTCGCTCCCAGAGATCTAGTTTAAAGGTTCAACTTCCTTCCATCGAGATGTCATACCACTGGCCTTCTGGATAGTAAATATTTGACAAGAACTACGATCTTGACCCGATCTAATGCCACATCAGCAAATCATTAAGAAGACCAACCAATAGTTTCCACGTGGGGTCGTGGAACCTAATATGTACATGGGTTAACACAACAAATCCAGGTGACATGTATCCCACTTAGCCGCCACCTCAATGCCAACATGCACCAATAGAAGGCCGCCATGTATCCACGAGAAATAGCAGATGACATCAACAGTGATTTCATGTCAGACCATAGACCGCAGGAGATTTTGGTGTTAGGAAGTGCTTCACTTCCCGATGTACCGATGTTGAGGTACGTTAGCATTGACGTCATATCGGACCTTGGACTGCGGGATATTTTGATGTTGGGAAGTGCTTTACCTCTCAATGTACTGATGTCATGATACGTCAACATTAACACATGGTTTGCCAACACAACATGTGTCAGAGTCAAATCATAGATCAACAGTGAATGTGGGGTTAATCATATCACAGATCAATGGTCATGATGGCATATTGTGTTTTATCCAATGGTTGTTGTGTGACGATAACCACGAGTTTTAATTTGGGGCATCCAGTCAATAAAATGAGGAGGTTTCGCTTCAACAGTTGAAGAAATCCAGAGATCATCTAATCCAATTGATCCATTTTTAGAATTCGAAGATATCTCCAAGATCGAATAATTATTTCTTTTATGATCCCTCTATATAAATATCAATTCAAATGACTGTAAAGGGGACTTTTCCCGTGAAGAATAAAGATTTTAGTAAAGACTATCATTCATAGAAGAGAAAGAGATTCCTAGATTTCATCTCTTGAGTTTATGTGTTTCATGTTTCTTATTTCATGTTGTCATTTGTTTTCATCAATCATTCTCTTCCATTAATATCTATGAACTATAAGTGTTGTAATTTGGTACAACCTCCACTGTAGCAATGCAACAACCATTTAAAGGAATCAATCTAAGTGAAGACTTCCTCTGTCTTACTGTAAGTGAAATATGATCTGTATTTTGATTTAATTGCCTTTATTATTTAAATGAATCCTTTGTTTTAGATTATCAAGCAGTTTCGTAACACATATAATATTAATTGTTATTTCTTCTATTGAAAAATAAGTAATATTTTCTTTACTAGATACACTGCTTCTTGTTTCAATTTCATTTATATCAATTGTGATTTTCAGGATATTAAATTTGAAGTAACTTAATGAATGAAATCATACCTCTTTTATTTTTGGTAATCAATTATTAAAATCTTAGATTAAAAATTTTGGCAAAATATTTTATAAATTGTATCGAGCTGCCTTGACATTGTTACCTAGCCTAAAACAATCTCGGGAACAACACAAAGAAACCATGTTCTTTTGAGGTAGAAGAGTAAACGGGAGAACACTCAATTGGGGGTTAGCTGGAAGGCCAGACATCCCCAAATATTTAGCTTCCCCATGCCCAATGTTGGCTTCTCCTCTTTTTTTTTTTTTTTT
>ML779830.1:304445-382414 GCA_009831015.1 Picea engelmannii | reverse complement strand
AGAAACAATGTCTCATGTTTTTATTTTTTTAAATACACATATTTTATATTTTTTCCTTCTCATTTTTTTAATATGTTTTATTTTCATTCATTTACTTACCCTATGCTTACATTGAGAGTACTATATTAATGAAATTGTGGACACCAATTTAAATGGAATGTTTCCTTCACACCATCAAACATGCCTCCTACCTTGTCCATAGCCTCTAGCCTTGTTTGTGTTGATCCTCGTAATTCCTTACATGATAGCCAATTGTTTTCATGCATATACAATTTGGATCACACCTCCCCATTGGAATGATTTGTTCCCCAAAATCTTCCAAGGATAGGTGAGGGAACTTCCTTGAAATATGTTTCCTCACATACCATTTCCCTTTCCTTGGAGTCTTCCCTATGAGACCAATTTGCTATATTTATTGTCATCCTATGCAAGTTACCCTTTCATTTTGCTGCAGAATTGTCTTCCTTCAATTATTCAAGAGCGTGCAATGCAAAGTATTTGACAATGGGGAGAACTTGATGGTCCTCTTATCCATATGGAATTGAGGGATCAAACATCCTTAAACACTCCACATTCACCACTAGCCTAATCTACCTATAAGAAGGAAGTCTCAACCTGAAAGAATTATCATTCACATGCTCAATTGTGTCAAAAGGTTCATATATAAGTCTCTTGATTTTCTTCATTTCTCCTTGCAATCATTCCTTATGTAGGTAAAGCCACACCTTATCTCCAACATGAAACTTGTGTTGTTCTTTGTCTTGGTCATGTTTAATGTTATATTGAGACTAGATTCTCTCAAGTTTCTCATGTACCTTTAGTTGTATCTACTTGATCTTGTCCACAAATGTACTTTCTTTCTTCTCATCTGCTTGCATCTTTGCTTCATCCTCCTATTGTTCGTATACAATGTTAAATGTTGAGAGAGGTAAATAGCTAAAGAAAATCCCAAAAGAATTTTTTTTTTGTGGATAAATAAAGTTCTATATTGTACAAATGCTAGATGTACACCAATTTCCCATCCCAAGTCCTTAGATTCTTTCTATTGTACCCTCTCAATAGTTGTAACAACATCCAATTAACAACTTCCATTTTTTCATCAATCGGGGGATGAAATGCAGTGGAATGCTTCAACCTGGTATCCATTCTCTCCCAAAGTATTGTCCAAAACCTACCCAAAAACTTGTTATCTAGATAATATATGGGGGATCTTGGAAATCCAAATGTACCCAAGAAATACTAAAAAACAACTTGGCTACTTCTTGTCTAGAGACTTATTGCATGGAATGAGAACACACATATTGTTGAAGAAGTATACCACAACAAAAAAATAGTCATGGCCTATACAAGACATAGGAAACCCTTCAACAAAGTCCATGCAGATGCTTTCCCATGGTATTCTTGGTACTGCCAATGGTATACAAAGCCTAATATTCCTATTTCCTGGCCAGGGATGATTTTAAGGATGTAAATTTATTTTAAAATGTAGAAACCTTGGCGAATCTTACTAATCCTTCATATGCCAACTATAAAATGTTTGGCGATATTTTTGTAAAAATATTCAAATTTCTAAGGATTTTATATAGTTTGTATAAAATTTTGGCTATTTTTAAGGTAAAATAATTTTATCCTATAAAATTTGGGCGAATCATTTTTAGAATAGCGAATCTATTTTTGGGAAAAACCTTTGAAAATTAGCCCATGAGCGAAATTTAGCCCCTAAAATCATCTTTGTTCCTGGCTTACTTGTGATGAAAAAAACACAACCTATAACTTGTCTCACCACCTACTCCTACATCATTGGATAGTATGCATACCTTTACAAATTTGTCATTGTCTTCATTATGCTAAAATTCCTAGCAATCCTGGAAAGTGTGAGCTTCCCTCATCAAATGGAGCCTTTTGATATATGGTATGCACAAATTTTCAAACTTGTACATTATCCCATCTAGGAATTGATATTAATTTCCTTCCATGGTATTGATTGGTATCTTCTTGAACTACTTGTGCACTCCTCTAAAGTATTCATCTCCCTCATAGTATTAACTCAACAATTCATGAGTGAATGGATCAAATTGCATGATCTCTCCAGCTACTACTATCTTCTTCAATGGGGGTTGTGAAATCATATTAACTAGATTTTTTGTAGCTCTTTTATTGTAACTAATCAATAGGTGCAATTGTTTCAAGAATCCCAACCACTTTTAATGTCTCACTCGTTACATCATACTTTGACTTTTTAGGTATTGTACGAGTTGGTGATCGGTGTGTATGATGGTCTCTTTTCCTAATAGGTAGTTTTTCCACCTCTTCACCACTTGGAAAATCACATATATATTTATCATATGTGAGGTAGTCATATATTTCTTCATAAAACAACTTTGAATCATAACATACTAGTATTCATCCTTGCATAAGCACTACCCCTAATGCACATCCACTAACATCAGTCTCTAGTTCAATTGGTCATTGTAAATTAGCCATGACAAGGACTAGAGCATTGTTGATATTCATCTGCAGGTCTTCGAATGATCATATTTGTGGCTGATCTCAATGAAATCTCTTCCCCTTGGTAGTCATGGTGTGAAATGGTGCTACTACTGTCAAAAAATTTGCAATGAACCCCCTCAAATATTGAGCTACTCCCATAAAACTTTTGAACTATGTCATGATTGTGAGAATAGGCCATTGGATAATGGTTGATATTTTTTCTAGATCCAACCTCAACTCTCCTCCACCAATCACGAGTCCAAGATGAATCAAGGACTCCTTCTCGAACTCACACTTCTTCAAATTTGCAATCATTTGACTCTTCTTTAATGTATCTAGTACCTACATCACATGTGAGATGTTCTCTTGCAAAGTATTACTAGACATTAGTATGTTATCTAGGTATACTATCACAAATGAGTCAATAAAATGGCATATCACATCATTCATCAATATCATGAAAGTTGCATGAGAATTACATAAACCAAAAGGCATCACTAACCACTTATACAAACCTTGTCTAGTTTTCTTGAATGTTGTCTTCCATGCATATTTTGATTTGATTATCACTTGATGGTAACCTAATAATTGATTTGAGGTACATCTTGTTGAATAACTTGGCATGTTGCAGTTTATCCAACAAGTCATCAATACTTGGTATAGGATATCTATTCTTGATAGTGATTTTTTTCAAGGCATGGTAGTCAATTCAAAATATCCAACTACCATCCTTCTTTGTCACCATGATGATGGGTGAAACACATGGTGATGTAATAGGCTTGATGAATCCTTTCTCCAACAAATGTTGTAATTACTTCTTCACTTCGTCTACTTCAATGATGGAATACCTATACAATCCAATGTTTGGGAGTGGTGACTCCAACAACAACTAAATCTCATGCTCGACCTCTCTCTTGGGTGGCAACACTTTAGGTTCTTGGAACACCTCCTTGTAGGATTAAATTGGTTATTATATATGTTGGTGCTACATTCCACTACATCCTACCAAGGATGCCTTCATCTCTATCTCATTATCTTCTCCTTATTTCTTTCCTTCTCTAAAAAATAACAAGAAAAACTTCTTTGTGTTTCCAATGATCATTTATCAAAGAGAGTTTGGATTTGTCCCTGCATGCATTTATGGCATATGCCTTGCCATATTTGGCAAGACTATACTATTTTTATCTCCTCCTGAAGATGGCATATCTCATGTATAAGTATGGGCTTCCCAATATGACTCCACACACTTCCAATGGAACCACATATTCTACCACTTCATCCACAAAATTATGGTTGATGGTAAAAACTTGAATATACATTATTTTTCCACTCCCAATTATGTGTCTTGTCTTATCCATCCCAAAGTATATGGGTGTGGATGGTCATGAGTTTCTAAGCCAATATTCTCAACCAACTTTGCATATATCAAATAATAAATCTACCTAAATTTGTTTCATGTGGATATTGATGTAGAACAACTTTTCCATCTCCTTCTCTTCCTTATGAATACAACTAACCAATGTTACTCCCATATAAAGAGTATTACAACTAATATTCCCTTATAAGTCTAAAGTAACATACACCCTGTCCTCAACATATATAGTTATCAAAGCCTTCTTCTTCTTCCTCCTCTTTCTGAAAGTGCTTGGGGTGCTTCTTAGGGTGAAGTTTACAACAGTCTTCCTCAATTTCTTCCTTTTTATTGTAAGACTTGCATTGCTTGAAGGAAGGGGTTTCTTCTTATATCATTGCCACAATATTCTTTTCAATCCACTTCTTTGTGTTCCCTTTTCTTTGTTTCTCTTATGGTTATGTTTTCTTATGTGCGCTAGATTGTGCTTTTGCTTGTCTCCTTTATAGTACTATGCTTGAACACTTGTTTCATCAATTGTATTAGTATTAAACAAAATCAATTATCACTAAATTTGAGAAAGCAATGCTCCCAAATATTTTATCAACATATTTTGTCTTTTTAGAGAAATACCCAGTTGTATAGCTCTCTTCCTAAACTCTATAGTGAAATCCCAAATTAATTGCCTCAATCTTTGCCTAAAGTAGTGCCATGCAATATATTGGTTCTCTTCATATACAATTGGGTAGAACTAAACTTTGATAATTTCCTTGGACACCTCCCAATCAGTTGTCAATGGTTTAGTTTCTAGTTCTCTTCCCACTGCATACTCTCCCACCATACCAAAGCATGGCCTTCAAGCTTTAATTTGGAAAATGCAATCCTTTGACTTCCAATTACTTCAATTACACTGAAGTAAACTTCCATCTATTGTATCCATTGGTTCATCTTGATGGCATAAACTTCTCTAGCATAAGGATTGATGTCCACCTTTTCCTCTACATGGAAAGGAACCTTCATTTTTCTATAGTTACATTCTCCCATCTCTATCTCAATATTGAGCTTTGACTCTGGTTTCAACTTTTTCTTGAACTCTTTCGAGTTAGCCTTGTGTTATTCATGTTCAGTCTCTATTGAGGTGCCTCCATCACCTTCACTACTAGAAGTTTTGTTATCATCGTTGTAAGTGTGGAAATGCTTTACTCTAACCAATCCAACCTAACCTTGCGATATTCTACTTCATCTTATCTATGATGAACCCTTGTAATTGTTGGTCCTTTGCTTCTCTGAAGACTTGGAAACAATTATTGTCCACTTCTCCTGTAGTCACTATGGGTTTTTACTATACAGGTCTCACCAAGTACATTTGAACTTGAGCTCTAATACCATATAATCCATAAATGATAGGTTTATAGCCTATCCATTTCACCAACACATATTCTTGAGTAAAATATAATCACCTATGATTCTTGCAAATGCTTTCAGTGAGAGAGATGTAGACTATTTTGTAAATTTCTACAGGTAGTATGTTCTTAGGGTGATCTTCTATGTAATTTTTAGATGCAACAAACTCATCTCAATTAAAATTACACTTTCTCTATTCACTCAAGATTCCACACCACTTTTCCCATACAAGGTAATTCTCATCGATGCTATATCCAATTCCAATTCAGTTTAAAATCCATTGAATGCAACCCATATGAGATAATAATCATGTAAAGCATAGGATAAATAACCACTACAATTGCAGTACCTATAGAAGAATGGACTCATTTAACCAGACAACATACAACCTATATGGCCCATGTACAACCTCCAACAACTCTCCAAATTGTGCGTACAACCTCATAAGGTCCATCCCTTTCTACATACAATCTTGGGGGAACATAATTCAGTGTGTATGGTTAGAGAACCTCCTTTAATTAATTGTGTGTAGTCATGGGTTGAGGTCTAAATTATTTGTCTTTAACAAACACCTCATTTCTAGCTGAAGAGAATTAGTAACTCACTATAAAAGTGCAATAGCCAAATATAAAGCATTTTTGGGATTATTCTCTTTCGCGTAGAGACAATAACTATGAATAAATTCCTCAAAACTACAAGTAGTAAAAAATTCTCAACCCATTAAAAAAACATAGAGAACAATTTAAATATAGAGCAACTTAATTTCAAACTCATAAAAAAAAAATAACATAGAAAATAGAGAGATTCATCACGCAAGAACTCAAAACCTAGAAACCCAAATGGGAAAACCAACATTTAATTAGCTTCACCCAAGATCTTTATTTCTCGAGAATGTGCAGGTTACAGTACCCTTAGGCTCTTTGGTCCATTCTCAATCTTAACATGGGAATTTGGGAAACATTTCTACTCACTCTTAGACAAAGAACCCCTCTTCCTTTGAGGTGCAAAAGTAAATAGGATAATATCTTAGTTGGGATATTAGCTAGAAGACTAAGCATCCCAAAATATTTATCTTCCCTGAGCCCATCATTGGATTCTCCTCTTTTGTCTTTTTTAAATTACATTTTAGAAACAATGTCTTATATTTTTATTTTTTAAATACACAATTTCTCTTTTTTTACCTTCTCATTTTTTTTAAATGTTTTATTTTCATTCATTTACATTCCCCGTGCTTACATTGAGATTAATATATTAATGTAGGTGTGGACACCATTTGATATGGAATGGGGATATTCACAACATCAACCCTATATCCTACCTCACCCATAGCCTTGAACCTTTCCTATGATGATCCTCGTAACAACTTAGCTGGTAGTCAATTGTTTTCATATAGATCCAATTCAAATCACATGTTGAGTTCATCTTGTATATCATATATAAGAAAATTAATATATCTAGCAACAACCTCTTCACCTTCATCACTTTGTCTAGATATTATGGGCAACCTATAGAATTATTTAGTATATTACTTCACCCTCATCTACTTTTTCCTTGGGTTTCACAACATCCTGAATAGATTTAGGGAATAATCAACAAGTAGAATTTCCCCTTCATCTTGGAAACCATCAATCCCAACCCCTAATATTCCCTTTTTTGTTTCTATGCTCTCTAATTACAAATTAACCCACCAACAGTATGCATGATCATTCATCTTGGTGGATACAAGATTCATTCACTTTTGGTCTTCGATTTTCTCAAATTCAAAAAAATTCTCAATTCCCCAACACAATCTTCGAGTTATTTTGGGTTCAAATTTGCTAGGTAGGTAGGGGTCTCAATCCTAGGTATACATCTCATATATTCTCTCCTCTTGAGATTGATATTCTTCAATGTCTTCTCATGGAACTTATTGTTCTCATTAATCATCATTCACATCATAGAGATTTATCACAACTCCTCTTCTATGGCTTCTTCCATGGCATCCATCCTTGTATATATAGCTCTCAATAGCTTAGTGATTTCATTAGGAGAATGATATTGTTACTCATACCATCTCTTTTGTGTGCCATATTGTTGTAACTTGTTTATGTAAAATATCCCTCTTTCACAGTTTTACCCAATGATTTTTTCCAATGGAATGGTTTTTCTTCCCTCAACAACTCTACCTAGTAACTCTCTTTATTGGATTCATTCTCAAACATATACAAGTACCAAACCACTCTCATACCAAACTAGTTCCAACCACATACTAGCTACAAGGGATGGAATAATTATCAGAGAAAACAACAATATAAAGGGAAGCAAGCACACACAAAAATTAATGGATTAAACACCAACAATACCAATGCATTAAACTTGCAAATTAAAAAATTACATGTGTGCCTCAATGGGCTCTTCTTTTGTAAGAAAATATGGGTTATGGCCTTCTCATGAAAAGATTAAAATTACTCGCTAGTCTCCATCTTAGTTGGGATTACAATGAAGTTGACAATATATTTTCTTCAGTTTAACCTCATTCCCTACATAAGATTCTTTGGTCTCCCTCTTCTCTTCTCCACAAGAGCTCCATCTTCTTCACTTCTCCATAAATAATCCCCAAAATGATAATGAGAATTCTCTTTTTTTCTCTCATGTGCTCCCTCCTCACTCATCCCAAACATTTACTTTCAAACCTACACACCAACCAAAACCTTAATGGTTTTGATAAGTATTCATGTGCTTCTTATTTTATGAACCCAAGCCTTCTTCTTAGTCATGCATCATTATTTTTTTTATAATCAATTTAGGAGGGGTCCACATTATTTATTGTTGTTTTTGTTGTTATTGATTGATTAATTGATGACCAAGCCAATCCTTTCAACTCCCATTCATGTATCTTGCAATCCTCCTTCACTTTATCTACATCATCACATGAGAGGGGATTTGACACCCTACAAATGTGGGGAAGGGAATTAGTAACTTGCAAATGAGGCATTGGCACTCTCTTGTCAATCCCTCCACAGTGTGTACACCATCAATATTAATTGAATTATATAGTCATGCATCTTCCTTAACTCTTCCACTCCTAAAAACACCTCTAACATGAACTAGGAAAAAATTGACAAGTTTGCAAGTAAATTTTCACCAATAGAGTGTTCTTGCATCAAGAAGTAAAATCAATATTCACAATTAAATGAACCAACCACTTAAAAGTGAGTGGTTTTAGTAATTAAAACTTAAAAATCTTATTGTGTTGCTACAAAAAATTCAACCTTTCATTCTTAGACTATCTTCTCATTGGACAAATGTTGTTGGAGCTTCTGGTGCCAATTACTATGCCAACATATGCATCTCTACTAAAAGGGGTCTACATGAAAGGGGTTACATGAAAAAACCCCTTCATTATCAAGATCCACTAAAATATATTAATAAACCATGTATAAACTATCTACTTCATATAAAACCTTTAGTTCCATACCCATCCTATGTTGCATCACTATCATTGTTACATAATTTAAATTCAAGGCCTAAGGGAACGACTATTTTCTTTGTATTTTTCTTTGAAAATCATGAGGATTTTTTTTTTAAGGACAAGTTGGTTTTCATGAGCATGTTTTTTTAAAGACAAGTTGGTTCTCATTGCATACATCCATATCTCTCCCCCACCAAAACCGTGTACAATGTTTTATAGGTGTGTTAATCCAACACTTCAAAGTTATAGAGAGTCTTGATGCCCAACCACAACCTTTGCTTCTATAAATCAGTATGCTACTCTCTTGTTTGTGTTACATTATTTATCAGGGGTCTCATGATTGTGTTAGATTTTGTAAGTTCGGTGGTTTTTAAAATATTTTTTTAATGAATATTTAAAAGACGTTGTTTAAACATTTTATGTTTTGGTATTTTTCATTAGAATTTTGTAATATAAATTTAGTAGTAGTTCTAGTCTTTTAAGGGAATCATACTATTTTCTTTAGTTTTACAAAATAGAATTTTCCTATGGAGCTTCTTAGGATCAAGCTTAGAGGGTCTATTTTATGAAGCCAAATTTGAGGAGAAACCTTCTTTTTTATGTAATATTCTATTCCTCCAATCCCTCTGCGATAGGATTTCTTGTTCCATGCCAACCACAAGACAAATTATTATATGATTGGGACCTTAGAATCTTCATGCTCCCACATTTCAACTAGAAAAATAATATCAATATCACTCGGGTTCCAACTTGAAATAGGACCTTTGTGTCGTGGAAAGCCATGATAGTTCCAAATAAGGATTTGAAGTGTCCCAAATTCCTATCTATTATTATCATTATGATCTCTATCCCTAATAATAGAATTTTTATTTCTAATTATTTCTCATTTTCCTTCCTTCCTTAACCTTTCTTAATTCAACTTCGTCCTCTGGACAAAGTCCTCATTTATAAATATTCCTAGCCCTTTTAAGCTCGAATATTTACCGAGTATGTAATATTTATGGTCATTACAACTTACCTTGACCCGAATCAACCTATATATATATATATATATATATATATATATATATATATATCATTTCAAAATAAGTTATAGATTTTATGAATAAAAATCATTACTTATACATTTTATAATGTAGTGTAAGTTCCTTCTAAATGTAATTGAATTGAAGTATTCATGATTCGGATTTAGGAGCGGAATGAACTGATTAACATATTGAATACAATAAATACAGAGATATGGAGAACAACACAGATATCCAGTGAACAATATCTTCTATTGAATAAATGAAATAGGTTGAAACTGTAAAACTGTAGAACTGAAACTTGCTCGAATCATGTTAGCTATCTCTGAGAAGAGATGTGGCTGCTAGGCACATTTGTCTGAGAAAAATGCTTACAATGAGGCTCTAGAGGCCTTTTTAACATTACTTATGCATTCCAAAACCCTAGAAATCCAAAAACATAACCCTATGAGATGAAACGCCAAAAGTTATGTGGATCCCTATGGGTAAGTTGGTACCTCAACTTCATGGGGCCATAACTTTTGCATACGACCTCTATTTTAGGCGCATGATAGCCCGTTGGAAAGGTATTTTCTAGAAATATGCATTATGTCATTAAACTTTGACTCCATCTACAATTTGACTATGGTGAGCCAAAAAACATTTTTTAGGGCCCCAAAACGGCCCTGGAAGTACATAAAGATGTGTTGACATGAAAACATACAAAATAATCCAGCTGGATTAGGTGGGAGGCCACTAGTATCCACCTGAAAGAAATGTAGGGCTTCAGACAGCCCCAGAAGTGTAGAACCCACAATTACAAATAAGTACAGAAGAACGTATTGAACTAAAAAATGTCAAGAGGAGCCAGTTGGAATAGGTGGGTGGCCACCAATATCCTCCTGGATCAATTCATGATAAAATTTATTAATTTAAAAGCATTGATGATTATGATGATGTACTTGTATATTATTGATATTGACAAATTAGATACAATTTTAAGTAATTAATGATACAATTGTTATTTCGAAGGCATATTATTTTAAAATAAGTTATAGTTGAGAAAAACCATTACTTATATATTTTATAATGTAGTGTAATTTTCTTTTAATGGTAACTAATTTAAAGTATTCATGATAAAATATATTAATTTTTCGATGAAGACGACAACGACCACCACCACCACCATGATGACCAGGACAACCACCACCACCACCACCATGACTATGACAACGATCACTACCACCACTGCCACGACTATATTTTTATATATAATATTAAAATGATGGTGAGGAGGAGGAGGAGGAGGATAATGATGACGATGAATGTTTTTCTATTTAATTTAATATTAAAATCTATTAATTTATCAATGGTGATGATGATGATGAGCACGACTGATCCAGATGGATATTGGTGGCCATCCACGTATTCCAACTGGCTCCTCATGTCCGTTTTTTTTCAGCACGTCTTTTTGTACTACTTTATAATTGTGATTTCTACACTTATGGGGTTGTCTAAAGCCTCGCACATTCTCCAGGTGGATACGGGTGGCCTCTCTCCTAATCCAACTGGCTTATTTTGTATGTTTTCATGTCAGCACATCTTGGTGTACTTTCATGGTTGTTTTGAGGCCCTAAACATTTTTTTTTTGGCTCGTCCCAGTCAGATTGTAGACGAAGTCAGATTCTGACGGTGGACTGTGTAGTTTTCTTAAATCGTTATGACCCTAGGAAGTTAAGGTACCAAATTACACCAACTTACCCATAGGGCCGACATGAATTTTGGCGTTTCACCTTCTAAGGTTAGGTTTTTGGATGTCTAGGGTTTTGGAATTCATGAGTAATATGAAAAGGGCTTATGGAGCCTCATTTTAATCCATTATGCTCGGACGGATGTGAATAGCATCCACATCTCTTCTCAGATATATCTACCACCATTCGAGAAAGTTTCAGTTCTGCAGTTTTACAATTTCAGCCTATTTCATTATTTAATAGAAGATATTGTTCACTGAATATTTGTTTTATTCTTCCAATCTCTGTATTTATGGTATTCATTATGTAATAATTTCGTTCTACTCCTAAATCCGGATCAGTGGTATCAGAGCGATCTTCTCTTCATTTATTTTTCTTCGTGCATGTCCCCGACAAGGTCTGGGTACAAGAAGTTGGGACTCGAACCAGTCGAACCATTACCATATCGGTTGCGCGAAGCCCTACAACAACCCATGGGAGATGAAAATAAATATGATGGAGCAGGATATCCTATTAAAATGTTGCTCGAGGAAGCCCTTGTGCGACAAAGGAATGAAATGATGGACAACTTCGCGCAGATCCTTTGACAGTTGCCCATGGGAGAAGCATATTCATCAAGAGGCCATTCAACCTCCTTCAAGGTACAAGTAAATTTTGATATTCCATTATTTGAAGGACTAATAGATGTGTATGTTGTAGATAAATGGTTAAATCTACTCGAAGGATATTTTTCAGTCCACAATTTTTTCGATCGGGAAAATATCACTTTTGCACTCCTTAAGGTCGTTCCCCATGTTAAATACTAGTGGGATACCTACTCTAAGCAAAGGGCCATGGAGGAATATGCAATTTTTGTGGTGGTCCCTACATGGGATTCCTTCTGGGATGGCACTAAAGAACAATACTACCATGTTGGAAGCTTCGAATACCAATACACCAAATGGACCAACCTACATCAAGAAAGGGACTAGACAATACCAGACTTCACCAATATTTTCCATACCCTCCGCACCAAATTGGGTATCAAATAATCTAAGTGTCATCTGGTGCTCAAATACCACAGTTGTTTGCATAGATACATTTAAACAAAAATGGAGTTCCTAGACATCGCCTCATTGGGCACAACTTATAGATACATTGTCAAGATCGAGAAGAAATTAAAGAAAAAATGATGAGAGTTTGGATCTAAAAACCCCTCACAGTCGAAGCATGGAAAAGGAAACCCCAACCCACACAACAGGGGACCAAGTTGTGATGGCTTCCCTCAAGACAATCTGTCCAAGCCATAACACAAGAAGGGCAATGAGAATATGAAGAAGGACATGGGAAAATGGTGTGAGTACCATAAAAGTCCTTGGCACAACACCGACGAATGTTGCTCCAAGAAGTCCCTCGTGGCTGAGCTAAAGCCTTCTGAGTCAGAGGCTGATTCTGATTTCGAGTCAAATCCTGAAGGAGGGAAGTAAATTATCAATGTTGAACCCAGTGCCATAGTCTCTACCACCAAAGTCCACCCAGGCGAACCAGAAGAACCAAAGGAAGGGGAACGCCTCTTTCACTCACAGATGTGGGTCAAGGGGGCTCAGATTGACTTCATTGTCGACAACGGTATTCATAAGAATATGATTTCAGAAGAGGTCATCAAGTGGCTAAAATTTCAAATGACACCGCACCCGCAACCCTACACCATCGATTGGCTTCGTTAAGGAAGAGATCTATGTGTCATTCAACAGTGTCGTTTTTCCTACGGCATAAAGCATTTCAAAGATGAGGCATTGTGTGATATTTCTCCCCTTGAAGTTTGTGATGTTCTTTTAGGAAAACCATATTTGTGGAAGCATCATGATGTGTATGAGTCTAGACACTGCAGTGTTATTATTACTTTTGGTAGATAATTGTACAGGATCCTAGAGGTGGCACCACCTACTGTTGTTTATTTAATCTCTAATAAGCAATGCAGTAAGGTCATTTCACAGAACGGGAAGTTCGTCTTCGTTGTGATCTATTCTCACAGTAATCAAAAGGTCTCAGCCACATCTGTGGCCTCTACACAACACCTCTCTTTGCAGTAGAAGCAAGTGGACAGGATTGTGGAAGAATACAAAGACATCTTCCTCTCACCTACAGGGGTAACGACACACTACCAAGTCAAGAATCCAAATGATATGACCCTCGATGCACCTCTACCTAATGGACCAGTATATCAACGTTCGTTGATGGAGAATGATGAAATCAGGAATCATATCCTAGAGCTTCTTCAAAAGGGGCACATTAGACCCAACTCCTCCCCTTGCGAAATCTTGATTGTACTAGTGTAAAAGAAGGACGAGACTTGGAAACTTTGCATTGATTCTAGAGACTTAAACAAAATCACAGTCAGGAATCGCTATCCCATTCCTAGGATTGATGACCTTCTTGACCAATTCAAGGAGGAAAAGTTCTTCAGCAAGATTGACCTAAAGTCTGGCTACAACCAGGTTCCCATCGAACCAACGGATGTCTGGAATACAACCTTCAAGTCTAAGGAAGGTCTCTACGAATGATTAGTCATGCCCTTTGTCTTAACAAATTCACCAGCCACTTTCATGAGGTTGATGTACGATGTATTGAGACCCTTAACCAACTCCTTTGTGGTATTATATTTGGATGAAATCCCCATCTTCAGCAGAATGTGGGAGGAGAACATGCGGCATATTCAATAGGTTTTGAGCACTCGACGACAACACAATATTTATGTCAACTTGGAAAATTTCTCTTTTGGCATGAACATAGTCCAATACCTGGGCTACATTATTGATGAGCATGGGGTACATGTTGATCTAGATAAGATCCAATTCATATGTGATTGGCCAACCCCGACCACACTGATCGAGCTTCGGAGTTTCTTAGGACTCACCAATTTTTACCGACGTTTCATGTTGGGATTCTCCCATATTTCTTGGGCCCTCATCTAGGTGACCAAGGGCGGTGGTAGATCCAAGTTCCTATGAGGGAAGGATAATCAACGATCATTCGAAGATATGAAACATCGTTTTTTCTCAGCTCCGGTACTCTCCTTTCCCGATCTGCAACAACCATTTGAGATTGAGATTGATGCATCTAACTATGTTGTGGGCACAGTTCTCACTCAACACGGGCATTTGGTGAAATACTATAGTGAGACACTCTCTGATATTGTCCGTAAATAACCCACCTATGACAAGGAAATGTATTCCATTGTACAAGCCTGTTGTCAATGGAAACATTACATTCTAGGGACAAAGACGGTCATACACACTAATAACAAGCCTCTACAATTCATACAGACACAAGGGAAATTGTAGAACGATCGCCACCAGAAGTGGTCCACCTACCTGCAACAGTTCCATCTCAACATCAAGTATAAGACAAGTATCTCCAATCATGTCGTTGACTGCATCAGTCGGCCTCCTATGGCTACACTTACCACTGTGCTCCATTCCTATGGATATGAAACATCGGAGTGGCCCCAAATTTACCAATAAGATCTGAAATTCGCCACCACATATTAGCTCTTGGGTACAGGTGCCACTTTCACTGATTTTCAAATTCAGGACAGACCACTATGACACCTGGGCCATCTCTGTGTTCCTACAAGAGAGTGTGCAAAGATGATTTGGGAAGCCCACTATAGTCGAGTGGCAGGACATTTTTTCATAGATAAAAGTGTGGTCGTCCTTCAGAAACATTTTTGTTGGCCAAAACTTTGAATGGACGTCAGCAAGTATATCATATCTTGCATTGCCTGCGCCATTGCAAAGTTGACCATCAAGAAGCAAGTATTATACACCCCTCTTCCTATTCCTAAGAAGCCATGTGAATCCATCTCCATGGATTACATGTATGTTTTGTCATCCACCAAGCACAAAAATGACTATGTGTTTGTGGTCATTGAATGGTTTTTGAAGATGGCCATCCTCACAGCCTGTAAGAAGACTATCACAACGGCCGATACTACCAATATCTTCTTCGAACGAGTTTAGTTTCACTTTGGGATACCACAGACCATCATCTTCGAATGAGACAACAAGTTCCTCAACACCTTTTGGTCGAGTCTCTAGTCTCTGTTGGACACCAACCTCCCAAAATCCACTTCTTTCCACCCCCAAACCGATGGCCAAACCGATGGGGCTAAAGACTTCCATATGTCCAACATAGTTACAATAGGTCTCTCCATAGTTCCACCAGTCATAGCCCATTTCAGGTGGGTCTGGGATTCCAACCCTTGGGACCCATTGAGGTTGCACTTCCTCTTTCCATTGCAAAGACAAACTCTTCCATTGATTATTTTATGGTCGACAAAGCCACCATATTCAATGAGAAGATTCATCACATCCTCCAACAGGTCTAGGATATTTTGCAGAAATCCAATGCTAAGTAAAAGCAACGCCATGATAAACATAGGGTGCCACACCAGTTTCAGGTTGGCGATAAAGTCTAGTTACATTTGCATAAGGATCAATCACTGAGCCCCATCAAAAGCTTTGGCCACTTCATTATGGGCCTTACACTATCACCAAGGTTGTGGGTAGCAATTTTTTTGAGCTCAACACTCCACCCTTCCTTGGTTTGTATCCAGAATTCAATGTGGACCTCCTTTGGCCATATTTTCCACCATTATAGGACACCTCTGAGATCGTTGAACAACGGACACCAACAGAGCTCAACCCTGACTACATGGATAAGCATCCACTGATCAGATAGTGGACACTCACCAACAATAGATCATGTTATCTCCTCAAATAAATCAATCGAGTTATTTCATTTTAGATTATAGGATGTCTTTTAAAAAATACATTATTAATTTTTTAAAGCTCATTTTTTAGAGATTTATGAATGTAATAAAATTAGAATAAAATTTTGCTTAGTTTTCTATTGATCTAGTTCAAATATCAGGTTTCGGTGGCTTAGGTGAACATTTCATTTGTTCATTAGTCACCGAAATCCTTAGCTTTCGATAGCTAAAACAAAGGAATTCAGGGCTATTTTAGCCACCGAAAACGCAATATCGGGGGAGGAGTCAACACGTCCTTTCACACATTTAAACCATCGGGTTTGATGTTTTATTATTGCAAATAACTGCCGAAAAGACAGGAGAACAAACCGTTCATGACTGACAGTTGATCTCTATATGATATAACGAATCTTTTTGGATCGATGTTTAATCAAAACACATGCTTACGTACCCACCATCATTACAGTCATCGACCATGATTGCTCCAAATCACAAACCATTTTTTCGCATTCCTTGTAATCAGTTCCACGTTCTAAAGCTCGCCTCGGTTTTCTCATCCCTGTCATAGCCGAGCCGAATCTCCCTAACTCTGCGCTATGTAGATTTCCCCCAAAATCTGTTTTCTTTTCGATCGCAGGTGTACAGAAACATTGTGACAGATGAATAAAGGAGGATCAACCCTGAGGAAAGAGCTTGACGATATCAGCTACTTGGAATCACACCCAGAGGTATGCTAATTTTTCAGGGACACATGTTGTCATATTTTTTGTAAAAAATTATGGAGTTCTCACCAGCAGGTGTCAGAAGACTTTGCCTTGAATTTCAATGGAAATAAGGCAGTCATCGGTCGAGATGAATTCGAGTTAGATGAAGCCCTCATAGTCGAGGTGATAGAGCTTCCCAGGAATGGAGAAAATTGTTTTAAAACTACTGTCACTAAGAATGTTGAATTTAGATCTTATTTGAAACCAGAACACAGGGGTTTGAAATGGAAGAAAGACATTCTTGTGTCTTTCCTTAATGAAAAATGGCAGCAGTTACTAAAAGCCATTATGGTCTACATAACTTGTGAAGGCAGATATAATAGGGTGATGATTTACCATTTCAAACTCATGAATCATTTTACTGGTAGAAACCCACTCAATCTTCCCTATTTTATCCACAGAAGCTTATCCAAAATGGCTCATCAAGTCAAGTCCAAGACCAATAAATTTACAGGTAGACTATCCCACCACAGTCCGATTAAACTTTTGGTTTGTGAGGTGTTGCAAAGAAGAGGCAAAGAATGGAATTACTTCTTGTTCTGGAATGATTTTCAGACTGATGTACAGCCAGAGGGTAAAAAGAGTCCTCATTCCAAGAAGTCTTCTACTCCCAGAAGTGGAAAGAGGAGGAGGAGAGCTATCTCTCCAGTTCCAGTTAATCAACCCTCTCCTTCCTCTAAGCTTAATAAAACTAAGAATAAATTGAGATTCAACAGTGAAAAAGAAAAGTCCAAAGAATCCCCAGTGAACAAAAGCATTCTTAATCTTCCTTACACAAACTCGGAGGATGAAGAGAACTAGATTGAAACAGGGCACGAGGATTCAGTTACCACATGGTGTGAAAATTCTGTTTTTGTAGATATATACACAACAAGTTATGAAGACCTTCCATCACCTACACCTCAAGAAGAACAAGAACCAAAAATTGCAGATGCCTCATCTAGCAAAAGAGTGAAGCAGAGTAAATCAAAGGAAATCAAGAAGCTTAAGAAGAAGTTATTTGAACAAGAAGTGCTAGAAAGGGTAATTAAAACCAGATATGAAACCCTATCGAAATTTTTTACAGAAAGCAACTCATCCCTGGAAAGACTAGCTCATGAAAGCATAAAGGAAAAGAAAAAGAAGGACAAGATTGTAAAAGACTACAACAACTTATGGAGAGTAGCTCAGGGCTTGAAGAAAAAGGTTAGGGATTTAAGGAAACAAGCTATGTCTTCAAAACACCAGGCTCAAACACATGCTACTCTTGAAACCCTAGCAGAGGTGGCAGTTCAGTGCAATGAACCAGAGGCAACCAATAACCTTATAGTCTTTGGGAAAGATGTAGAAGCTTTAAAAGATCATCCCTAAGGCGTTTTTGAGCTAAGACGAAAGGTATTTTTTGAAATTTTGATAATTTCACTAATCTTAGGTTTCGGTGGCTTAGGAGAAGATTGTGATTGTTCATTAGCCACCGAAAGAAAAGCTTTCGGTAGTTAATTGGTCTGAATTCTGTGTACTCTAGCTACCAAAAGCACTGATAAGGAAGAAAGTTAATATTTTTGCACAGATCCAAGTTTTCCTTGTCCAAAAGCCTTAGAAATGGTTCCAATCGATGGAAAACAATTAATGAAATCCTTATCAAGAGTTTTTTTTGGTTTCGGAGATGCTCTACAAGACAGAAAGGTCAAAAAAGGTTAGCTATAAAGTTGTTTGACTGTCAACAGGTGTCATTTTCGACTCCTATCATATCACATGAAATCCAGCAGCCTCGAAATGCTCACTACAACTGCCAAATAATCTGAAGAACATAAAGATCATTCAAGGATATGAATTGACCTAGGTTATAGGATCTTTGCCTATTTTCTTGGGCCAGTTATTGATTTTCTATTTTAGGCAAAATCCGATCCAATATTCTAGGATCTTGAAACTGTTTGTAAAGGGCTATAAAGTCCAGAAAATTGGATGAACAAAGGGTTCAATTTTGAGTTCTGTAATCCACTTTTATTTTGATAAAGACACTTTCTTTAATATATTAAGCCTGCAATCTTCTTTCATTGTTATTATCAGATTCTCTTTATCTTTTTCTATGCCTATGAGTTGAAATCATTTCTTTGTCTATGTTTAAAGGTCCCATGGTAACTGTCATCTTACCTTTGATTGTTAAGCAAGAATCGGAAGCATCCTTTGCTAGTTTGTTGACCCATCATATATATTGTTATGTATGTTCTGGTTAATTGATTGGTTTTCTTATCAATTTGATCTACAAACCTATCTGATAATAGCTCTTGAATGCCTTGTACTGCATGAATATAGCTATACTGTCTTGAAGATACAATCCAGTGATTTAGATATTCATCTTGATCCAAACCCACACCCATTATTGAGAAAATAAGTACAAAAAGGTTAAGTTACTAGGCATCTCTGAGATATAGCCTAGGATATTTTCCTAGAGTGATAACAAATTGGTGTCGTTGTCGAGGAGAGGAGATTGAATCTCAGTTTCCTTGGGAGATGACAAGATCCAACTTTGATGATAGACAAAGTCTGGACACATTTTTGGTTGTAATCATTTATCTCGCGACTCCATTGGAACAAAGTGGCTCCAAGAAGGGCTCATACCAGAGAAAACAAAGAAAGACCACTAGCAACACCAGTTCCAGACCCTGAGAAGATCATCATAAGTGAAAAAGCATTGCAAAGACAAACTTCTAGATCTATAAGAGCATCTAAACCAGGTATTTCAAGAAACACTTCTTCATTTGTATCTAGAGAACCTCTTGTCGAATCCACTTCTGCTAAAACTTCTAGTTCTCAGAAAATTGTAATTGTGTCAGGAAGCTTAAAGGGTGATGAGCCTTCAATTTCTTCTAATGTTATAGATTCTATTTCTGAGCATGTTACTATATCCAACTTAGGAGAAGAAGTTGTAGAATCTATCCAAGAAGAGGACTCTTCCTCTTCCTTGAATTCTTCACAAACTGAGCCTGTAGAAATGTTTTTCCATACTCATACCAGGCTGCCCATTCTTGAAGATATTTTACAAGATCTTTCCTCTAAGGGTGAAGAAAAATTGGCCTTGTTGCTCGGTCATTTTTATAGAGCTTCTTATTTCCCACCTTATTCAAGAAACACTTTCCAGGGTAGTCATCCTACCAGTGCTTCCACTTCATTCCTCAGCGAAGTAAGACCACCATTGTCCATAGTACCACCTATCCCATCTCAGTCGTCATCTACTAAAACTTATTCCTCTGCATCAACCCCCAAGATTTCCATGGCTGCCCCTTTGACAAAAATGGAATAGTTCTTAGCCAATAGGTATGCTCCTCTTATTTTTCCCAATCCCTTATCATCCATGCCAACAGGCGATTATCATAAGTATATGCCAAATTTTACTAGATCTGGGGATTATACCATTGAAGAACATATAGAGGCTTTCTATGCTTATGCTGAGAATATTAACATTTCATAGGAACATGTTTGGACCAGAATTTTTGTGCAGAGCTTGAATGGTCAAGCCAGGAAGTTGTTCAAGGAACTGCCAGCAAATTCAGTGGCTGACATTGAGCATTTAGATGGAGTTTTTTTGAAACATTGGGGATAAAGAAGAGACCTCTTGTATTATATTACTGAATTTGGAAATCTAAGAAGAAAAAATGGAGATTCTATCTCAAACTTCACCAAAAGGTTCAATAAGATGTTTGGCAAGATCCCTGCAGAGATCAAGCCAACTGATGCATTAGCAAATATTACTTACTCTTCTGCCTTTGATCCAAAAATTTTCTTAATCCTTAGAGAAAGAAGGTCAAACACACTCACTTTAATGCAAGATGTTGCTCTTGAGGTTGAATCTAACATTATGGCATCTCAAAAATTTAAAGGAAAATTTGAGAGAAAGAAGTCCTCTGTTGACCCTCCTTCTTCTTCAAGTACCAAAATGGAAAAGATGGCCAAGATGTTGGACAGCTTGACCTCGGAGATGTCAAAACCGAAAATTTAGAGTCAGCAGCCAGCAAAAAGTAAAGAGCCTGATGCTTATGCTCCCAGAAATCCCAAGGCATTCCCTTACAAAAGGAACAACCAGCAGGTCCAGGTCCTTCAAAGAGACAAGAATGCAGCAGAAGACCAAAGGATCAAGGCCCCCTTCCAAAATGAAGTGCTAGAAGAAGAGAATGTGTTATCTCATGATGAAGTATACGACATCAATTTCTTTGGGGATGATACTGATTCCTCCTTCTTGACACAAACAGATTATGAGGAGGCCCAGATGAA
This sequence comes from Picea engelmannii, assembly GCA_009831015.1. NCBI lineage: Eukaryota > Viridiplantae > Streptophyta > Pinopsida > Pinales > Pinaceae > Picea > Picea engelmannii. The sequence continues at coordinate 361,195 of ML779830.1, read as the reverse complement.
TGAGCAGATTCATGAGGCAAGCATTGAAGAATATTTTTATCAAACAAATGATCAGCCAGGTTACAATTTAAGATCTAAGACTGTTGCTCCAAATCCATTGCTTGCTACCCCCGGAAAAAAGAAAGATGTTGTTGCCAAGAAGCCTACTTCTCCTGCAAAGCAGACCTCCACTCCTGCAAAACAACAATAGAATAAATTGCATCCCCAAGCTAAAAAACATGTGTCCCTCAGGGCTCCTTCTAATGAGGTAAAACCTTCCGATAAAATATCATATTCATTTAGTTTCAAATCAGAAATTCAGAAGGTAAAAGTACCTATGCCATTGACTGAACTTATGAAGAATGACATATTCAAGTCTACTATCCTGAAGTCCCTTCAACCAAAGACTTCCCCAGCTGCTGATTATGTAAACCTTCAATATGACAAGCCCACAATGACTATAGGACCTATGGTAGAAGATCGAGATGACTCTTGTCCACCCTTCTACATATCCCTAAATATCCATGACAAGATCCCTCACAACTACTTGCTTGACTCGGGAGCATCACACAATCTTATGCCTAAAGCAGTGATGGATGAACTTGGGCTTGACATCACAAAACCTTACCATGATCTCTTCTCTTTCGACTCTAGGAAAGTCATATGCCTCGGCCTCATAAAAGACCATGTCATAAACCTTGCTCAGCTGCCAATGAGAAGCATGGTAATGGATGTTGTAGTGGATGATATCCCACCCAAGTTCAGCCTCCTCTTGTCACGTTCATGGAGCAAAAGGCTAGGAGGTACCTTGCAGATGGATATTTTGTATGCCACAGTCCCGGTGTTTGGAGGAGAGCTAAAGAGACTTTATAGAGAAAATCATCTTTCCTACATCATTAGTGATGGGAAGAATTCTGTAAACCATCCCATCTATGAATTAGACACAGACTTTGGGGCATGCATTCTGCAAATAGATGATTATCAACCAGCTCCATTGCAGCTCACAAAGCCTACTTATCAGCAAACTGATGGAGAGAGCACTCACGTGTGGAGCATGTTCTTTGATGGTGCCAGTACCAAAGACTCAGCAGGTGCAGGTGTATTTTTTATTTCTCCTTCAAAAGAGGTTATTCATTTGTCTTTTAAACTTGATTTCAAAACTACTAACAATATAGAAGAGTATGAGGATTTGTTGTTGGGATTAAATTATTCCAAGGAGATGGGAATCAAAGGACTAAAGGTGTTTGGAGATGCGGATCTCATCATACAACAAGTGAATATTACTTTCCAAGCAAAACATGTCAGGTTTAAAGCTTACAGGGATGAGGTATGGAAAATCAGGGACTCTTTTTTCCATTTTTGATATTTCTTATATACCCAGAGCTATGAATCACCTTGCCAATTCCCTTGCTGTATCAGCCAGTATGTTCATTTCTCCCATGCCTCCTAGACTGAATTATGAAATCCAAGTCAAATATAGACCATCTCTGCCCGACAATATCAAATATTGGAAAGTCCTTGAAGATGATGATGAGCTTAGTAGATTTCTCCAGGTGGTAGATGAATTTTCTGATATGCATATTGACCAGGAAAATCAAAATGTAGAGGAATCCAAAAAGCCTAAACTAAAAAGAAAAATGGGTCAACATGATATTGTTCAGTTTCCCAACAATTATATACCTCAGGGTTTGGTGCCTCTTGAGAAGATTTTCGACCAAAACGATGTACCCTACAAACCTGATAAGAAGGAGAAGGATCATGTTGTCCATGATCACAATATAGGAATCCAAAGTCATCCTAAATTCATAAATTTGTCCACTGAATTAACTGTTGACCAGAGGTCAGAATATTGCAGCATTATGAAGGAATTTGTTGATGTTTTTACCAAGAAATATAGTGATCTGAAAACCTATAATCCTGATGTCATTCAACATAAGATTCCCCTTGAGAAAGACACCATCCCTTTCAAACAAAAGCTGAGAGCTATCAATCCTCTCTTATTGCCTGTAATTGAAAAAGAAATCAAAAAGATCCTTGATGCCAAAATCATAATCCCATTAAAATACTCCAAATGGATTGCAAACCTAGTAATAGTGAGAAAGAAAAATGGTGAGATCAGGTTATGCATTGATTTTAGAAACTTAAATAAATGCTCCAAGAAAGACAACTATCCCCTACCCAAGATGGAACACTTGTTGCAAAGAATTTCAGGGGCCACTGTCATGTCTTTCCTAGATGGTTTCTCAGGCTATAATGAGGTTTCTGTACACCTTGATGACCAAGAAAAAATTGCCTTTACTACTCCTTGGGGTACCTTCATGTACACCAAGATGCCATTCGGGCTAATGAATGCTAGGGCCACTTTTCAGAGGGCCATGGACATAGCTTTCATGGGAGAGAAGGACAAGTTTGTCCTCATCTATCTTGATGATATCACAGTTTATTCTAGCAATCATGAAGAGCATCTGAAGCATCTGAAAAGAGTATTTTTGAAATGCAGACAGTTCGGGATTTCGTTGAACCCCAAAAAGTCTAAATTTTCTCTCAAGAAGGGTAAGCTCCTACGCCACATTGTTTCAGCAGAGGGAGTGAAAATTGATCAAGCTTGGGTGGAAGAAAATTCAGAAGTTGTCCATACCAAAGTCAAAGAAGGATATCCAATCCTTACTCCGTAAGATAAATTTTGTCAGAAGGTTTATTCCTAATTTCGTTGAGTTAGTGAAACATATAACCGCTATGCTAAAAAAGGGATCTGAGATCAAATGGATAGACAATGCAAGAAGTTCATTTCAGGATATCAAACAAGCTATCATGGAATCTCCCACTCTAATTAGTCTGGATTACACCAAGAATTTCTATATTTTCTCTTTTTCTTCCTATGACACAGTGGCAGCAGTCTTGTTACAAAAAGATGATGAAGGTCTTGATCACCCGATGGCTTTCTTCAGAAAATCACTCAGGGATGTTGAACTAAGGTATGATCCTATAGAAAAGCAATCTTATGCTCGCATTAAGTCATTAAAATATTTCAGAATGTATATCCTCCATGCAAAGGTTGTGGCCTGTGTTCCTTCATCCTCTGTGAAGAATGTCTTGACCGAGCCTGATATTGATGGAAAGAGAGCTAAATGGATTGAAAAGATGATTAAGTTTGACATAGAAGTGAATCCCACTACGCTAGTAAAAGGCCAAGGCCTTGCCAAGCTCATGACAGAAGAGAAATGTGATCGTTTGGACATAAATTTCATTGGGGAAAGTTCAGCAAGTTTGCAGACAGGGGTAGCAGCAGAAAAGCAACATGACAACCAGCAGGTGGCTGAGAATTTGTCTTCATGTGAGTGGTATTCAGGTATTGTTCACTTTTTACAGAAGTTGGAGGTTTCTCCTGAACTTAGCATGACTCAAGCCCGATCCCTTAAGCTCAGAGCAATTAAATTTTGCATTAATGATAATCTTTTGTATTGGAAATATCCTATTGGTTTACTACTGAGATGTTTAGACAAAGATGAGTCAGTTGAAGTCATGCATCAGTTTCATTTGAGTATTTGTGGAGGCCATCATTACTGGAATACCACAACTCATAAAATCCTAAGGGTTGGGTATTACTGGCCTTTTATTTTTTCATATGTGTGCACCTTTGTGAAATCTTGTGATAAGTGCCAAAGATTCACAGGAAAACATCAACTAAAATATCTACCCCTGAAACCTATTGTAGTGAATGGTCCTTTTTAGAAGCGGGGATTAGATTTCATAGGCAATATTAATCCTTCATCTAGTGGTCAGCATAAGTGGATCATGGTAGCCACTGACTATTTTACCAAGTGGATAGAGGCAATCCCCACTAGAAATGCCACTCATCAGGTCATCATGAAGTTTCTCTATGAAAACATTATGATCATATTTGGTTTCCCAAAAAGGCTAGTGACAAATAATGCAGCAGCCTTCAAATTTGATGCATTGGTTGACATGTGTAAGTCAATGGGCATTCAATTGTTACACTCTACTTCCTACTACCCTCAAGGCAATGTTCTTGCCGAGTCATCCAATAAGAGTCTAGTCAGAATCATCAGAAAGTTGTTGGAGGACAATCAAAGGAGATGAGATTCCAAACTAAAGTTTGCTCTTTGGGAAGACAGAGTGACTAACAAGAAATCCATAGGAACTTCTCCCTTAAAACTGGTTTATGGAACTAATGCCATTTTCCTCACTCAGCTAGTTCTACCAATGGCTAAATTATTTCAGGAGGAACAAACTGAATCAAATGATATGGTAAGAATAATGCTTGACTTGGTAGAATTGCAGTAGGTCAGAGAATAGTTGGTTGATAAATCAGAAGCTCATCAAAAGAGGATCAAGGATACTTTTGACAAAAAAGCAAAGGTGGACAACTTTCGGGTTAGTGACTGGTTTCTGAAATGGGATGCTCTCAGACAAGATAAAGGAAAGCATGACAAGTTTGATTCTTGTGGACTGGTCCTTTCATGATAACTCAAGTACAACACAACAACACCTTCATTTTTCAAAGTCTAGAAGGTGAAGAAATGTTTGATGGCCCATTCAATGGGCGTTTTTTGAAACTCTATTTCATCTAAGGCTTCAAAGCCTTGTCATTGTAAATTTTATTTTCATTTTTTTTTGTTTTTGTGAAATAACTCCATGCCCAATGGAAACACTAGTAGATAGGTTTGAATTTTCGTTTTATAGGAAAGGCATTGGTTCTGTGGTTCTTGAAACCTCATAGGGAGGCTTTCACCCCCAATAGGAGCCAGTGTTATCTCCTCAAATAAATCAATCGAGTTATTTCATTTTAGGTGATAGGATGTATTTTAAAAAATACATTATTAATTTTTTAAAGCTCATTTTTTAGATCTTTATGCATATAATAAAGTTAGAATAATTGTTTTCTTAGTTTTCTGTTGATCTAGTTCAAATCTCAGGTTTCGGTGGCTTAGGAGAACATTTTGATTGTTCATTAGCCACCGAAAGCCTTATCTTTCGGTAGCTAAAACAAATGAATTCAGGGCTATTTTAGCCACGGAAATCGTAGGAGCGAGGGAGGAGTCAGCACATCCTTTCACATGTTTAAACCATTAGGTTTGAATTTTTATTATTGCAAATAGCCACCGAAAAAACAGGAGAACGAACCAGTCATGACCGAGAGTTGATATCTATATGATATAGAGAATCTTTTTGGATCGATGTTTCATCAAAACACATGCTTACGTACCCACCATCATTACAGTAATCAACCATGATTTCTCCAAATCACAAACCATTATGTCACATTCCTTGTAATCAGTGCCACATTCTAAAGCTTGCCTTGGTTTTCTAGTCCATGTCACAGCCGAGCCAAATCTCCCTAACTCTGCGTTGTATATCTTTCCCCCAAAATCCATTTTCTTTTCGATCGCAGGTGTACAGAAGCATTACGACAGATGAAGAAAGGAGGATCAACCCTAAGGAAAGAGCTCAACTATATCAGCTACTTGGAATCACACCCGGAGGTATGCCAATTTTTCACGGACGCATGTTGTTATAATTTTTGTAAAAAATTATAGAGTTCTCACCAGTAGGTGGCAGAAGCCTTTGCCTTGAATTTCGATGGAAATAAGCAGTCACCGGTCGAGATGAATTCGAGGTAGATGAAACCATCATAGCGGAGGTGACAAAGCTTCCTAGAACTGGAGAATTTTTTTTTAAAACTACTGTCACTAAGAATGTTGAATTTAGTTCTTATTTCAAACCAGAACACAGGGGTTTGATATGGAAGAAAGACATTCCTGTTTCTTTCCTTGAAGAAAAATGGCAGTAGTTACTAAAATCCATTATGGTCTACATAACTTGCGAAGGCATATACAATAGGGTGATGATTTACCATTTCAAACTCATGAATCATTTTACTGGCAGAAACCCACTCAATATGCCCTATTTTATCCACAGAAGCTTATCCAGTCAAGTCCAAGCCCAATAAATTTGTAGGTAGACTATCCCACCACAGTCTGATTAAACTTTTGGTTTGTGAGTTGTTGCAAAGAAGAGGCAAAGAATGGAATTACTTCTTGTTTTGGAATGATTTTCAGACTGATGTACATACAGAGGGTAGAAAGAGTCCTCATAATAAGAAGTCTTCTACTCCCAGAAGTGGAAAGAGGAGGAGGAGAGATATCTCTCTAGTTCCAGTTAATCAACCCTCTCCTTCCTCTAAGCTTAATAAAACTAAGAATAAATTGAGATTCAACAGTGAAGAAGAAAAGGCCAAAGAATCCCCAGTGAAAAAAAACATTCTTAATCTTCCTTACACAGACTCGGAGGATGAAGAGCACCAGATTGAAACAGGGCACGAGGATTCAGTTACCACAGGGCGTGAAAATTATGTTTTTGTAGATATATACACAGCAAGTTATGAAGACCTTCCATCACCTACACCTCAATAAGAACAAGAACCACAAATAGAAGATGCCTCATCTAGCAAAAGAGTGAAGCAGAGTAAATCAAAGGAAGTAAAGAAGCTTAAGAAGAAGTTAGTTGAACAAGAAGTGCTAGAAAGGGTAATTAAAACCAGATATGAAACCCTACCGAAAAAATTTGTAGAAATCAACTCATCCCTGGAAAGACTAGCTCATCAAAACATAAAGGAAAAGAAAAAGAAGGACAAGATTGTAAAATACTACAACAACTTATGGAGAGTATCTCAAGGCTTGAAGAAAAAGGTCAGGGCTTTGAGAAAACAAGCTATGTCTTCAAAACACCAGGCTCAAACACATGCTACTCTTGAAACCCTAGCAGAGGTAGAAGTTCAGTGCAATGAACCAGAGGTAGCCAGTAACCTTATATAGTCTTTAGGCAAGATGTAGAAGCCTTAAAAGATCACCCCTAAGGCGTTTTTGAGCTAAGACAAAAGGTATTTTTTGAAATTTTGATAATTTCAGTAATCTCAGGTTTCAGTGGCTTAGGTGAACATTTTGATTGCTCATTAGCCACTGAAAGCAGAGCTTTCGGTAGTTAATTGGTCTGAATTCTGTCTACTCTAGCTACTGAAAGCACTGATAAGGCAGAAAGTTAATATTTTTGCACAGATCCAATTTTTCCTTGTCCAAAAGCCTAAAAAATGGTTCCAATCAATGGAAAATAATTAATGACATCCTTTTTTTTGACGAAAATGGTTATGTTGCATTAATCGGCGTTCTGGCCAGCCAGAATCAGAAAGTTACAAATCTGAAGAAGGTTGGTGACCTCTAACAGTGCTGCCAACCTTCTTATGAATGACTTGGGAGACCAATCCCCTCTGCTCCTTGAGCTAATTCGAGTATATGACAAAGAATGGATACATGAGTAAATTCTCACAAACTGTGAGCATAGAAAAAGACAGAAGCAAAGCATTATACCGAGGGGGCTGAAATTTTCCCCTTAATGTAGGGGTCCATCTTTTTCTGAGAACCTGAAGAAATGTTGGAGGCCGCCTCCTTTTCTCTGCGCGCTTTGTTGGTCTTTCGCCCTCGGGTAAGGGGTGGAGACGGGACTGAATTTTCTTCAGGTTCAGAATTTCCCCCAGAGCCGTTAGAGGGGACTGTAACAACCAGACCTGCAGGGGCAGAAGGTTCCGGATCTGAAGCCTGAATTTCTCTCGCTGCTGCTGAATTTGGGGGGGTGGATTCCGGAAGGCTTTCATCTGTCGGAGTATCTTCCTTGACTGTTGTTGCTTCTGGTTCTAGGGATTCATCTTCCTTCAGCGCATCAAAGCTATTTTTATTTTCTCAGGTTGCCTCTGCTGAATGAGTGGTCTTCGGGGCCTGGGCTAGTGGATCCTTTCGCCTTGACTGCCTTCGTCGATTAGATACTGGCTGAAAATAATCTTCTTTGACTGGTCCTAGCTCCTCAGAGGATTTGGGGTAGCTTCTTGTGAAGTAACCGTAAGCATGGCACCAGAGGCACTTAAAAGGAATCTGCTCGTAGTCCAGCTCTTGGATATGGCTCCATTCCCCCAGGGAGAGCTTAATGGCTTCCGGAAGACCTTTCTCGAGGTTAACCTCAACACAAATGCGAGCGTAGGTAAACTGGTCCCCTTTCGGCTCCGCACTGTCCAGGAAATGCCCAAGCTTATTTCCAATGTCCTCCAGAGATCCTGGCCCCCAGAGATGCAAGGGAAGGTGAGGAAGCCTAACACAAATAGGGGTTGTGGTGATATCGATTTTGGGATTGAATTCAAGAGTCCAGGGGGCTAAGAACAGTCCTCTCAACCCCATGAAATAGGGTCCATATCTGAAAACTAGATCACGGTCCTCTTTTCTCGAGAAACTAAAGATGAAAAACCCCCTGCCTACTGTGAATAGAGAAGCTTTTCCCTGTATCAGCGACTTCCAACGATCATCCATCCACGCCTCCACCATTTTGGGGCTAGGCCATAACCCCATAAACTTTCCGATGAGGGTCGTTTCTTCTAGAAGGAGGGCAAGATTGCAAGGCTCCTCTGGAGATAACTCCAGAGAAGGGATCTCCTCCATCTTCTTAACAAACTTAGACGAAAGGGAAGGCTTGGATTTGGGTCCTTCCGAATGGACTAACGCTTTGAATCCTTCCAACTGGTCATTTCCTCTCTCGGCAATCGGATCTGGGGCCATCATAGCAGGCCGTCGTCCTCCAGCAAACAAGAAGTCTTAGTGGCGAGCCAAGACCATTGCACCAGTACGCATGCAAAACGCGGGCGAACTCAGGCCACGCATGCTCTGTTCGCGCCTCTATAGGAACCCTGATCTGCTGCAACCGCCGAAGATCCTCGCCTCTGCAAACGGAAACCAGAGCGGAGGCGGCTAGGTTTTATGCCCTAGCCGCGTTGATTTCCATCTCGCCTCGTCTCGGCATTTTTTCAATAAATAATTAATGACATCCTTATCAAGAGTTTGTTTTGGTTTTGGAGATGCTCTACAAGACAGAAAGGTCAAAAAAGGTTATATATAAAGCTATTTGACTGTCAACAGGTGTCATTTTCGACTCCTATCATATCACATGAAATCCAACAGCCTTGGAAGGCTCACTACACCTGCCAAAGAATCTGAAGAACATAAAGATCATTTGAGGATATGAATTGACCTAGGTTATAGGATCTTTGCCTATTTTCTTGGGCCAGTTATTGATTTTCTATTTTAAGCAAAATCCGATCCAGTATTCTAGGATCTTGAAATTGTTTGTAAAGGGCTATAAATTCCAGAACATTGGATGAACAAAGGGTTCGATTTTGATTTTTGTAATCCACTGTTATTTTGATAAAGACACTTTCTTTAATATATTAAGCCTGCAATCTTCTTTCATTGTTATTATCAGACTCTCTTTATCTTTTTCTATGCCTATGAGTTGAAATCATTTTTTTGTCTATGTTTAAAGGTCCCATGGTAACTGTCATCTTACCTTTGATTGTTAAGAAAGAATCATAAGAATCCTTTGCTAGTTTTTTGACCCATCATATATAATGTTATGTATGTTTTGGTTAATTGATTGGTTTTCTTATCCATTTGATCTACAAACCTATCTGATAATAGCTCTTGAAGGCCTTGTACTGCATGAATATAGCTAGATTGTCTTGAAGATACAATCCAATGATTTATATATTCATCTTGATCCAAACCCACACACATTATTGAGAAAATAATTAATAAAAGGTTAAGTTACCAGACATCTCCAAGATACAGCCTAGGAGAGTTTCTTGGAGTGATAATAGATCCAACTTTATCAGGTTGTCAAGGAATTGCAACTCCTACACCAAGGAAAGTGGCTCACTCGAGGCCAAATACAACAGAATTTTACTCACCTGATGGGGGAACTAAATGCAATGGATACCATTGCTTCCTAAGGGGGGAGGATTGATCCAGATGGATATTTGTGGCCACCCACCTATTCCAACTAGCTCCTCATGTTTGTTTTTGTCAGTACGTCTTTTCTGTATTTCTTTATAATTATGAGTTCTACACTTCTGGGGATGTCTAAAGTCTCACACATTCTATAGGTGGATATGGGTGGCCTCTCGCCTAATCCAACTAGCATATTTTGTATGTTTTCATGTCAGCACATCTTGTTGTACTTTCAAGGCTATTTTGAGACCCTAAACATTTTTTTTTGCTCGTCATAGTCAAAATATAGATGAATTCAGAGTCTAATGGTGGAATGTGTAGTTCTCTGAAATACCTTTCCAACGGGCTATCACGTGCCTAAAACAGAGCTCGTATGAAAAAGTTATGACCCTAGGAAGTTGAGGTACCAAATTACACCAACTTACCCATAGTGCCAACATGACTTTTGGTGTTTCACCTTCTAGGGTTAGGTTTTTGGATGTCTAGGGTTTTAGAATTCATGAGTAATATGAAAAGGGGCTATAGAGCCTCATTGTAATCCATTTTGCTAAGACGAATGCGCGTAGCAACCACATCTCTTCTCAGAGATAGCTACCACCATTCGAGCAAGTTTCAGCTCTGCAGTTTTACAGTTTCAACCTATTTCATTATTTAATAGAAGATATTGTTCACTGAATATTTGTGTTATTCTTCCAATCTTTGTGTTTATGGTATTCATTCTATAATCAGTTTTTTCTGCTCCTAAATCCGGATCAGTGATATCAGAGCAATCTTCTCTTCATTTATTTTTATTTGTGCATGTCCCCGCCAAGGTCTGGGTACAAGAAGTTGCGACTCAAACCAATCGATCCATTACCAAATCAGTCATGCCGATCCTGACAACAACCCATGGGAGACGAAAATAAAGATGATGGAGAAGGAGATCCTATTAAAATGTTGCTCAAGGAAGCCCTCGCACAACAAAGGAACGAAACGATGGACAACTTCACGCAGATCCTTCGACGGTTGCCCACAGGAGAAGAATCTTCATCAGGTGGCCATGCAACCCCCTTCAAGGCCCATGTAATTTTTTATATTTTGTTATTTGAAGGACTGGTAGTTGCGGATGTTGTAGATAAATGGTTAAATCTGCTCAAAGAATATTTTTTCGATCGAGAAAATATCACTTTTTCACTCCTCAAGGTCATTCCCCATGTTAAAGACTGGTGGGATACCTACTCTGAGAAAAGGGTCGTGGAGGAATCTACAATTTTTGTGGTTTCCCCTACATGGGATTCCTTCCGAGACAAAATTAAAGAACAGTACTACCATGTTGGAAGATATGAGGACTAGTACACCATATGGACCACCTTACGTCAAGAAAGAGACCAGATAGTACCAGACTTCACCAATATTTTCCATACCCTCCGCACCAATTTGGGTATCAAATATTCTGAGCATCATCTGGTGCTCAAATACTGCGATTGTTTGCATAGATACATTCAAACAGAAATGGAGTTCCTGGACATCGCCTCATTGGGCACAACTTATAGATACGTTGTCAAGATCGAGCAGAAATTTAAGCAGAAACGACGAGAGTTTGGATCTGCAAACCCCTCACAGCCGAAGCAAGGCAAAGGCAACCCAAACCCACACAACAGGGGACCAAGTCACGATGGTCTCCCTCAGGACAATCTGTCCAAGCCACAACAAAATAAGGGCAACAAGAAGATGAAGAAGGACACGGGAAAATGGTGTGAGTACCATAAAATTCCTTGGCACAACACCGACGAATGTCACTCCAAGAAGTCCCTCGTTGTTGAGATGAAGGATTATGAGTCAAAGGCCAATTTTGATTCTGAATCAAATCCTGAAGGAGGGAAGTAGATTATCGATGTTGAACCCAGTGCCATGGTCACTACCAGCAAAGTCCAGCCAAGCGAACCTGAAGAACCAGAGGAAAGGGAACACCTCTTTCACTCGCAGATGTGGGTCAAAGGGGATGTGATTCATTTCATTGTCAACAACGGTAGTAAAAAGAACCTGATTTCAGAAGAGGTCATCAAGCCACTGAACCTACCAATGACATCGCACCAGCAACCCTACACCATCGACTGGCTTCATCAAGGAAGAGATCTTTAGGCCAGCCAAAAATGTCGTCTGTCCTACGGCATCAAGCCTTTCAAAGATGAGGTACTGTGTGATATTTCTCTCCTTGAAGTTTTTGATGTTATCTTAGGACAACCATATTTGTGGAAGCGTCATGTTTTGTATGAGTCTAGACCCCACAGTGTTATTATTACTTTGGGTAGACAATTGTACAGGATCCCAGAGGTGGCACCGCCTACTGCTATTTCTTTAATCTCTGCTAAGTAATGCAGTCAGGTCATTTCACAAATTGGGAAGTTTGTCTTCTTTTTTATCCATTCTCACATTAAGCAGAAGTTCATCACCACATTTGTGGCCTCTACACAACATTTCCTTTGTAGCGGAAGCAAGTGGACAGGATCGTGGAAGAATACAGAGACATATTCATCTCACCTACAAGGGTACCGACACACTGCCAAGTCAAGCATCCAATTGATATGACCCCTTGCGCACCTTTAACTAATGGACCAGTCTATCGATGCTCATTGATGAAGAATGAAAAAATTAGGCGTCAGATCCAACTCCTCCCCTTGTAAAAGCCCGATTGTACTGGTGCAAAAGAAGGACGATACTTGGCAACTCTGCCTTGATTACAGAGCCTTAAAAAATATCATAGTTAGGAACCACTATCCCATTCCCAATATTGATTACCTTCTTAACCAACTCAAGGGGGAAAATTTCTTCAGAAAGATTAACCTGAAGTGTGGCTATCACTAGGTTCCCATCGAAAGAATGGATGTCTAGAAGACAACCTTCAAGTCTAAGGAAGGTCTCTATGAATGGCTAGTCATGCCCTTTGGCTTAACAAATGCACCAGCCACTTTCATGAGGTTGATGGACGATGTTTTGAGACCCTTCACCAAATCCTTTGTGGTAGTATATTTGGATGACATCCTCATCTTCAGCAGAATGTGGGAGGAGTACATGCGGCATATTCAACAGGTTTTGAGCACTCTACGGTAGCACAAGATTTATACCAACTTGGAAAAATGATCTTTTAGCATGAAGAGGGTCCAATACATAGGATACATTGTTGATGAGCATGGGATACATGTTGATCCTGCTAATATTCAATTCATCTGTGACTAGCCAGCCCTGACCACACTGGATGAGATTCAGAGCTTCTTAGGACTCACCAATTTTTACCAACGGTTCGTGTTGGGATTATGCCATATTTCTTGGGCCCTCAGCCAAGTGACCAAGGGTAGTGGTAGGGACAAATTCATGTGGTCGAAGGAGCACCAGTGAGCATTTGAATATCTAAAACATTGTTTGTGCTCAGCTCCAATAGTCTCCTTTCCCAATCTGCAACAACCATTCGATATTGAGACTAATGCATCTGACTAAGATCTGGGCACAATTCTCACTCATCATGGGAATCCGGTGGCATACCATAGTGAGCCACTCTCCAATATTGTCTGTAAATACCCCACCTATGACAAGGAAATGTATTCCATTGTACAATCCTGTCGTCAATGGAAACATTACATTTTGGGGATAGAGACGATCATACACACTGATCACAAGCCTCTGCAGTTCATACATACACAGGGGAAATTGCATAATGACCGCCATCAGAAGTGGTCCACCTACCTACAACAGTTCCATCTCAACATCAAATATAAGATATGTATCTCTAATCGTGTTGCTGACTACCTAAGTCGGCCTCCTGTGACTGCACTTACCACTGTGCTCCATTCCTATGGACATGAAATGTCGGAGTGGCCCAAATTTTACCAACAAGATCCGGACATCGCCACCACATATCATCTCTTGGGTAAATGCACCATTGTTACTGATTTTCACATTCAAGATAGACTCTTATGTCACCTGGGCCATCTCTGTCTTCATACAAGAGAGTGTGCAAAGCATATTTTGGAATCCCACTACAGTCGGGTGGAAGGACATTTTGGCATAGAGAAAACTGTGGTCATCCCTCAGAAACATTTTTATTGACCAAAAATTCGACTGGATGTCAGCAAGTATATCAGATCTTACACTACCTACGCCATTTCCAAGACGACCATCAAGAAGCAAGGCTTATACACCCCTCTTCCTATTCCTGAGAAGTCGTGGGAGTCCATCTCCATGGATTACATGTCTAGTTTTCCGTCCAACAAGAATGGAAATGACTGTGTGTTTGTGGTCGTTGATTGGTTTTTGAATATGGCCATCCTCACAGCCTATAAGAAGATTATCACAAAATTCGATACTGCCAAGGTCTTCTTCGAAAAAGTTTGGGTTCACTTTTGGATACCACATACCATCATCTCTGACCGAGACAACAGGTTCTTCAGCACCTTTTGGTCAAGTCTCTGGTCTCTGCTAGACACCAAGCTCACAAAATCCACTTCTTTCCACCCCTAAACCGATGGCCAAACCAAGGTCATCAATCAGATGATTTTGCACATCCTATGCATGTACAATTCTAAGCATCTTCGTACATGGGACAAGAGTCTTCCATATGTCCAACATAGTTACAATAGGTCTCTCCATAGTTCCACCAACCATAGCCCATTTCAGGTGGGTCTGGGATTACAACCCTTGGGACCCATTGATGTTTCACTTACTCTTGGCACCGCACAGACAAAATCTTCCCCTAATCAGTCTGCAATTGACAAAGCCACCATATTCATTGAGTGGATTCAACACATCCGCTAACAGGTCCAAGATATTTTGCAAAAATCCAATGCTAAGTACAAGCAACGCCATGATAAACATAGGGTACCACACCAGTTTTGAGGTTGGCGACAAAGGCTGGTTACATTTGCAGAAGGAGCATCTCACCGTGCCCCACCAAAATCTTCAGCCACTTTGTTATGGGCCTTACACTATCACCAAGGATGTGGGTAGCAATGCTTTTGAGCTCAACACTACACCCTTCCTTTGTCTGCATCTAGTATTCAATGTGGACCTCCTTCAGCCATATTTTCCACCATTATTGGACACCTCTGAGATCATCAAACAACTGACACTAACAGATCTCAACCCTGACTGCATGGAACAAGCATCCACCGATCAGATAGTGGACACACGGGTCAAGGGAACTCGCCAACAACAGATCCAACTTTATCAGGTTGTTAAGGCAGGGAAACTCCTACACCAAGGCAAGTGGCTCTCCCAGTTCCAAATCTAGCAGAAGTTTCCTCACCTGATGGGGGAACTCAACGCAATGGAGACCATTGCTTCCTAATGGCCACCCACCTATTCCAACTGTCTCCTCATGTCCATTTTTGTTCAACACGTCTTTATGTACTTCTTTATAATTGTGATTTCTACACTTCTAGGGTTGTCTGAAGCCTCACACATTCTCCAGGTGGATACGGTTTTCCTCTCGCCTAATCCAACTGGCCTATTTTGTATGTTTTCATGTCAGCACATCTTGTTGTACTTTCAGGGTTGTTTTGAGGCCCTAAACATTTTTTTTTGGCTCGCCAGAGTCAGAATGTAGACATAGTCAGAGTCTGATGGTGGAATGTGTATCTATCTGAAAGACCTTTCCAACGGGATATCACGCACCTAAAACTGAGGTCATATGCAAAATGTACGACCCTAGGAAGTTGAGGTACCAAATTACACCAACTTACCCATAGGGCCCACATGACTTTTGGCATTTCACCTTCTAGGGTTAGGTTTTTGGATGTCTAGGGTTTTGGAATTAATGAGTTATATGAAAAGGGCCTATGGAGCCTCATTGTAATCCATTATGCTCATACGGATGTGTGTAACAACCACATTTGTTCTCAGAGATAACTACCACCATTCGAGCAAGTTTTAGTTCTGCAGTTTTACATTTTCAGCCTATTTCATTATTTAATAGAAGATATTGTTCACTGAATATTTGTGTTATTCTTCCAATCTTTGTGTTTATGGTATTTAGTCTGTAATGAGTTCATTCTGCTCCTAAATCCAAATCAATGACGACGACGACGAAGACAACAATGATGATGATGAACATTCACTAAGACCAATTTTTTTCTATAAGGAATTACTTGGTTTGATTTATAATATTATTTCTATGCTTAAACAGATTTAAGAGAATCATTCCTAAATCACAATATTTTTTATGAGTCAAAAGGTTAGGAAGGTGAGTGTTGTACCAATTATTTTCAAATTGTGATTTAATATGGGTATATGCATGACATTCTAAGAGAAAGTGTTTTTCATATTCAAACCTTTAGTGTTACAAAGATGAAAAAATATTTCAACCCATGACATCTTAGGAATTTTCCAATGCCCCATTTCACTATAGATATCTTGATAGTTCATTCTTATTTTAGTAAGGTAGATTTTCTTCTTAAAGTTAATCAAAATAAAGAGACACTTTTGATCTTCTATATTAGGGTTCATCACCTCCTTGTAGTATTGTAATTTTATTTTATCCTCTAATTCTTTATTGCACCATAATTTCTCCTTAAATGTAAAAGTAATAATATTTTAAGTATTATTTTTACTATGCAAATTGACCTCTTCCTTGATTCCCTAATGATTTAGCCAAGACTTGGCATCCTTAAGCCAATCCCTCTTGAACCATAGGTGGTTTTAAGTGGAGTTTGAAGCAATCTCAAGAAACTTCTTGTCTTCCATATCTTTTATCTTGTTCTTGTACATTAGGTACCTAGTCATAGTTGTTCTCTTGATGGGGGAAAGACTCACTTTTATGAGAATAATATGATAGAATGTATTGCATTTAATTTTGAGATTATAAGTTAAAAACAATTATGGATTTTCTCTATATTTCTCCACAATTCTCTAGAGACTACAACCCTAAAATTCACAACTATATAAGATAACACGAGTGATGAGAGTCTCAAAGAGGAGTTTATTATTATTCCATAGCCAAAGGTCCATTAATTTACAACTATGTTCAAGTCCATAATAAGCTTTCCACCCTTCATTTATCTTTTCTCTCAAAGCTACAATTCCACTTAAGCTTGTGATGAATATTGAATCCAATATATTTGTATAAAGTCACTTCCTCCAAGTCGTCATAGTCATAGACGAAATTAGTGTAAGTGAAATTTTTGGATTTAATGATCATAATCTTCATTTTTTCATTGTTAATAGTCATGCCCATACTAGAGAAAAATCCCTTGATAATTTTTAGTTTCTTTTCGAGATCATAGGGAATCCTTATTATAAGGATAATATCATTGGCATAAAGAAAAAGTATGTTGACTATACCAACTAAAGTCACACAAAACCTGCTTCTTCTAAGAAATCATATAACTTGTCGACGTATATACCAAAAAGGGTAGGGGAAAAGGGACAACCTTGGTTAACTCCTATATTACAATTAATTTCTTCTAAATAGCCCTCAATATTCTTAAACTTGGTAATAAAATTCTTATATAACTTTGTTGCAGCATCTCTTAACTCGAAAGGAAATTTTAGCTCTTGTTGACCCATAAAAGTGTTAAGTCACGGGTTCATGAGACATTTTCATCCTTGTGCAAAGATTTTTCTCCTCCAAAATGCATCGTTGTATTCCACCATATCCATTATCCACTCATACATAGATTATTTTTACTCTCTCGTGGGTTCATCAAATATCTTTTTTCGAAGTCTAAAACTCCATGATCTTCAAAGTGCAATCTCTTGTTCCACCACCCTCATTTCATACCAACACTTAGATTTTTTTTGAAGTGTTTCATGGTGGGTCAAAAAGAGTTTTATGTTTCATTCACTATCACTGTGACCCTTAGGTCTGACCGATCGTCCATACCCGGTGTATTTTCAATGTGTTTCATTATTTATCCAAAATCTCAAAACTCTACCACGGGTCTGCAGGTTCACATTGATTTCATTTGTGATTTTCACTTACCCCCAATCTCGATTGAGTTCTCATACTTAGTCATTTTTATGATCTTTCACCACGGATCTGTGGGGCCGCGGTTTCATTATCTCTCAATCTTCTCTTGCACTTACCTCGAACCTTCGTCACCCCATGGTAAATCCTCATTTCATCTTGTCACATTTTCCAATGAATATTTAATGCGAATCTCATTGAGATAACAAATGGTTAAGTATAAATGGCCATAATTAATGATGTTGTTCTTGAGATTGTTATCCATTAATTCCAAGAGTCTTTCGTATTAACATTTCGTCGAACCAAAGGATTCAAAGTATTGTATAATAAATGGGATTACTTTGATAACAACGTTTTGAAAAATGGAATTGCACAATAGTTTGCAAACTTCACTTAGCATGACAACTAGAAGGAGAGAGAAGTTATGTGGAGATACACTCAATACTTTTAGACGAGAGAACCAAAAACTCTATTGGTCAATAGCTTACAAGTATTATTCGACATTGTTTCTCCCTGAGAGAAGTTCTAATCAAATTTGGATGTTTGGGCTTGCTTTAATGGGTTGTGTTCCTGAAGTATTTGACTACAAAGAATATGTTTCTTGGTGTATAGATAAGTTTGATAAAAACTAACAGATAATTCAGCTCCGAGGTGAATCCCCAATTTCTTTAAGCCATTCTATTTTTAGAAGAATGCTTAGACTTCCAGAGCCACTAATTACATTTAAAGGGGACAAAGCTAAAGATTTATTGAAGGGGAGAAATGTTGGACTCGGGCTCTTGCAAGAATATCTTGAAGATCTAGCCATGATGCTAGAATACCTAACCACTATCGAGGTTGATTTTCTAAAGTATCCTTACTGATAAATGGTGTGGCTTCTCGCTAAGGTCGTTGGACAAGAATCAACTACTACAATTCCTCATTTAGATTTGTACATATTATATTTCTCTGTTCATGAAAAATCATTTTTTGATTAGGCAAAGATTATTTCTAGTGAACTATATTTTCAAGTGTCAAGTTTTATAAAGAACAATAAATTCTATATGTCCTCATATTAAATCTTTGCTATCGCATACAATCATGTTTTTAAAGGGGCATTTACCAAAACATGTCAATTGTAAATTTGACCTAGTTCATACATGGTACCCTACCTTAGGGAAACAAAAGGCTATGTACCATTTTTATGAAGTGCATAATTCATGTGTTTCTCCTTTTACAAATTTTGTTTATGGGTCAAGTACCTCATTACTTTATTTATAAGCGACAAAATTTCTAGACAAAAGAGAAAACTTTGAGGCCATGGAACAATTTAGTGTCATCCGGGTTTAATGCTCTAAAGAAAAACCATCATACATGCTATATTATGTGTCAAATAAAATGTTTGTAGCAGAAGTGTGTAGAAAATATAGATTTTGGGCTTATTTCTTCTTTAAGAAAAGGAAAATTCAATTTATCCCTTTGCCATGGAAGATTGGAGAAATTGTATTGAAAAGCATTACAAACATTGATTTTTTTTTGTTCAATTCGATCAATTTAACTTGAAGTTAGAAGATAAATTCAAAGGTTTTGAACCTTACTAGACATTCATGAATCATATGATTTATGTGGGGTACAATGCTGCATTTTCAAATACTTTTTTATTTGAATAAGAAGAAGGAGATAACCAAAGTCCTCAAGTGCTTCCCATTTAAAGTAATTAGGAAGATATTGAACCTGTGGTTAGCACCATTGAACCACATTGACAACATGGAAACTTTGTAAATGAAAGGACTACATGACCTTCCAATGTTTCACAAAAAAGTGTCCCATCAAAATAGAGAACCCAACCTACAACTCAAGAGCATAAGAAATCCTCAATTGACAACTCTGATGAAGGAGGTCATGACCCTAACCCTTCTAAGGGAATTCTGGAGTGACCTCATAAGCTTCCAGTTATTAAGAGAAAAAGACAAAAAAATCAACCAGAGGAGAATGAGGTCGAACTTGAAGATGAATTCACTCTTGAAGACATTGATATGGATGTAATCATTGAGGACATAGAATTCCCTGATGAAGATCATAGAGCGCAAGAAAGTACAGAAGTTTCAACATAACTGGTCACACAAGAACCAGTTTCATTTGAAGAGGAATCCATGACTCTACCTAGCACTCAGTTTGATAAAGTTTCAAATAAATTAGTTATTGAAAAAACTAATGCAAGAAATAAAAAAATATTAAGGAAAGATAAGCTCAACATTTGATCTGGATGGAGTTCCTCCACAAAAAAATTGCACAGATCCATGAAGTCATAGGAGAAGCCCTTAAAAATTTTTTTTTGAGATGGAGAGTGAAAATACTACTCTCAAGGACAAGATTAGAGAATTGGATATTGCCTTAATGGCCCCACCCATATTCACTACAATGAAACCATGGAAGACTCTTGATGGAACACCAGAGTCTAGTTCAAAATTAAGAGGCACATCAAACCTAATTTTTGCAGTCAGAAGATATGTTGGGAAAAATATTGAGAAGAGAACGTCTTTAATTATTGAGACATGGGAACCAGTGAATAGTTTTATTTCTTTGGCATTAAAAATGTCAAATTTGAAACAGTTCCTTCAAGCTGATTTGGAAAATGATGAAGATTTTTATAAAGGGGAAATTACAAATTTTGTTATTAAAGTTTCAAAGATGAGTGATCTTAAAAGAAAAGAATAATACCTACCCTACCTAGTCTGTATAAAACAATTAAAACCTTGTTGGATTAAAATAATTAAATGTTTAAAGGAAATACTAGTTGATTTTGACACTCTAAGTTTCAAGAGGGGAGAATGGTATCTAAAGTTAATTGAGTTGGATCTAGTGGGAACAAGCGGAGAATTAGATGACCGAAATATAATCTTAAATTCTATATTAATGACCAAGGAGAAGTTTGAAGAAAAATTGGAATTATAAAAATCTACATCGGTCGAAATATTTAACAGTTTAACAAAGTATTCATAATTTGAAGTAGAAAGTTGGTTAGTTAATTATGTGAATGAGAATGAAGGCATAGAAGACACATTACATCAAATTCCAATTAACCATCGATAAATAGAGGGTTCATTATTTGGCATAATATTAAAGAAAGAAATAACTACCACACCTATGAGGGATTGCATTGAAAATTGGTTAAATTATGCTTTAATAAAAATAAATGAAGAAGATCAAGAAGTGGTAGTTACAAACATTCAAACAATCCCAACATATTATAATACAAAGGGAACATCAAACAACATATAACATCTAATAGAAATTCAACACAGTGAGTAAACTAATCAGATTCTTCTCTATTGTTTTTCTCTTCTCATTCAGGAGTCATCTAGTTGTGTCTTGTTGTTTCTGAGAAAACATAAATGATTTATGATCACTTCATTATTTATTATTTTTAAGTTAATCCATGTTTTACTTCCATTTTATGGTCCATAGGATCCCCATCCAAGTCCATTTGAACGAAAGATATTTTATTTTATTAACAAACAATTAAAGACTACTATTTGTTAAACTCCCAAGAGAACTATTTTGGGGTGTAATTTCAATTACTTATTGAACTCTAAGTTATTGAGCATGAGATGTTTGAAGTACACCTATCATATTCTCTCCTATTTTGAATGAAATACTCTTTTAAATTTCTCTCAATTGTGGACCTTTGTCTTTCCTTCTTATGAATGTGATCAAAACTATGATAATGTGATGGATGTGAGAATTATATTATTTTCCATGTGATGGTTATTTATTTCTGTACAATATTCTGCATATTTTGTATTTTAGTCTTTAAATATTCTTGGTCCTCTTCTCAAGAATTCCCTTTGTGAATATTTTATCTTTCAATCAACATTATTTTATATTTTGTTGAGTGATAAATATTTGGGTTTCTTTAAAGTACCCCCATATTTCAATATTTCAAGCACCAAGATAAATATTTCAGCCAAAGAGGAGTACCACCTCTATATAAATGCAGGGGGATTAATATCCTCATGAGGTTGTTATTTGGATCTTGACCAATTTAAATATCAACATTTTTGGCAATCATACTGTGGAGAACAAATGGTTGGTTTCGCAAACCAAAATATTCATGACTCAATCTGAACCTAATCAATTGCAATTAGAAGTTAGATTAGGAAATCAAACAAGTGTTCTGCATCAATTGTACAATTTGGAATTATCAATAGCAAGAAGCCAAGAAGAGATCAAAAGATCGTGGGAAACCTTCACCCACAAGGAAGAAAGATAAATTATGAGAAGATGAAGAAGAAGAGCTTTAAATTCAAGAAAAAACTATAATCATATAAAGGACCAATAATAATAAGCAAGAGTAAAAAAATTCAATTTCCTAAAGTTGGTGAAACATCCAGAACATAGACAAGAAGAACCCTAATAATGGGAGATAGAGAAGAAAGAAATGAAATTCCTAAGAATCAAGAAGAAAGATGAAGAGTCCCAAGAATAAGGGCTAGGTATAACCCTCTTAATTTTCCAGGGGAAAAACATCAGTTGTCGACCCTTCCCCAAGGAATCCTTCCTGTTTTCTCAGTAGATGGAATCACATATCCGAAGAGACATCTAGACCAATTCTTGGCGTTTTGTGATATCCATTTTATATAACATGATGATGTCATGGTTAGATTATTCTTGCGGATTTTGACAGGACGGGCCTATGAGTGGTACCTCTCTCTTCCTACTCAATCAATTTCATCATTTTATAATTTGTAGAACATGTTCCTCACTATGTATGCACCCCTAGTTGCATACCATAACTTGCTTACACAATTCACTCAAATTCATTTTAAAAAGGGTGAAAGAACCAGAGACTTTGATTTAAGATTTTTCAAGATGTTGAATCATATTATAGAACAACAACAACCAAATGCCCCTGTTATATTTGGTTGTTATAAGAATGTGATTCCCTCAAATGTAAATTATTCCATCAAATCCTCAGGAATAAATGATTTGAATGAATCTGTTCAAAAATCAATGGAAATGGATGAATTCTTATTAGAAACAAATAAATGAATATCCTGGGATCATCTTAGGAAACTTTTAGAGGCAAATGAACACTCTTGCCATATCAGATCAAGGACCATCTACATCTAGAAAAGTTGAAAATCGAGGATTTGGTGGAGGAATTATTCATGGGGTCATCCCTATTGTAAAAAAATGGTCCATCCACAACTCAAGAAATGAAGTAAAGAATGGAAATAGATCAAATGAATAGAACTATTCAACAATTTCATAACAAGCTAATGAGATTAAGAAGAGCTGCAAATTGTGTTCCTACAAATCAAAATTCATTAATTCATGTCCAGGAAAAAGAAGAAACCATGTCCGATAAAAAAGAATGAGACATGATATAGAGAACAAAAATGAAGATCACATGCAAAGGGAACCTATAGTTATGAACCCTAATGTCGTGGAGTTGGAAGAAAATTTTTAAGAAATTTTTTTTGAGAATTATGATCAGGAGGCCGATAAAATTCAAAATGAAATTATTGAATCAGTACAGATGGATGGAGGTGAATAATCCTTTTACATTTTCAATGAACAAGAAGAGTCTAACATTCTACAATAAAAAAATTTGCAAATGAGATCACAAGTAAACAAATTCAAAACAAAAGAGGTTGTAGAAAAAGAAAAGGAAAAGACAAAAGAAAATGTTGCAAAGATAGCAAAGAAAAAAATAGTTGCTAATTAGGAAAATAATCCACAACATATGACCTATAATGTGATTGACAATTTGACCATGTTAAGAATTACTTTTCCTTTCATGGAAGTAGTTAAAATTCCGCAACAGAGGGAGAAAATCTTGAAGATCCATGACAAACCAAGCACTAGAATAGAAGAAGTTGTCACGAATTATAGGCAACATAAAAAAAATCATCAGTAAAGCCAAGGAGTAAAGTTATGCCATTTTATATAACTATAGAAAACCACGATGTTGCATTGCATAATTGTTTGGTTTATAGTGGATCAACCAATAACATCGTGCCCTTGTCAGTCATGGAGGCACTCAAAATCGGATGTACCAAATATTATGAAACTACAGAAAGTATTTATGAAATTGATTCAAGAAAGGTCCCAACTTACTGTGTTAGTGCGTGGATAACTGCAGCACCACACATCACAACAGCCTTTAACATAATAGTGGTATATTTTCCTCCAATATATGGATTTGTTTTGGGAAGAGATTGGTCTTTAATGATTGGAGGATACATAATAAATGACGAAAGTTGCATGATGTTTCCTAACAAATATGGAACAATGGAAAGAGTTCCTAGAGTAGCCAGAAATCATGTATCCTTTAGAAAGAAAGAAAATGAGTTAATGGAGAATTATATTGATGCGGGGATTGGAATTTATGTTGTTCTTAGTCCATAACAAGTCAACCCTTCAAAGAAATATGAGGAGAATTATTTTCAAGGATTCTAGAAGATGTCGTTCAATGGTGCATGCTACAAATATGGAAGTGGAGTATGGATTGTTTTCAAAAATCCTTAGTCAATTATTTATCCACACGTTATCAGACTAGAGTTTCCTTGTACAAAAATGAGGTAGAATATGAAGCATTGATACAAGGGATTAATCTTACATTGCAGATGAAAGTAGAGAATTTGGTAATAATTGGCGATTCTGAATTAGCCATAAATAATATTAAAAAGAAATACAATATCTAGAAAGAAAGGCTGAAGCATTATGTAAAAAGAGTAATTGAACTTATGGACTCTTTCAATTCATTTAATATCTCTTTTATCCCTAGAGATAAAAATCAGAAGGTTGACTCACTCGTGGTTGTTGCATATCTCTTTAATATAGATGATTCTCAGAATCAAAATACATTCCATGTAAAGAGAATTTCCAGGCCTTCAATACCTGACAACCAAGCTTGCCTGCAAGTTTTGAAAACAATGAACAATTAGTTGGTTTTCTTACTAATTCAAATAATTCTTCTGAAAGCTTGGATGATCAAAATCAAGTATCTTTCTCGAAAGATTGTATTGGATTTGAATCTATGTTCACAAGAGATGATCAAACAAAACTTCATGAAACAAAGGATGAGACATGTTTCATAAAAGTGTAGGAGACCAAAGATAAACATTGGAACTCATGACTCTCCCAAATATGTAAATCTTGGCACCAACTCCACAAAGAAAAAAATTGATCAATATACTTCCTTGTTAAAAGAATTTTATGATATTTTTTCTTGGACTTATGATGATCTAAAAGAATATGACAAGTCCAGTTTTCAACACATCATACCCATTAAATAAGGAGTAAATCATGTCAAGCAAAAGATAAGAATATTCAATCCCAAGCTTAAGCCTCTAATAAAGATTGAATTGGAAAAATTAAAGAAGGATGGAATAATTGTTCCAATAAGACATTCAGAGTGACTGTCAAATCCAATAATAGTAAGAATGAAGAGTGGAGAAATTCACCTCTGTGTAGATTTCATAGATTTAAATAGGGAAAGAATAAAAGACAATTATCCACTCCCAAACATGGAGATGTTATTATGACAAGTTATTGGTTCAATACTAATGTCTATGCTTGATGGTTTTTATGCATACAATCAGGTATTGGTTGTTGAAGAAGACATACCCAAAACCACTTTTGTTACACCTTGGGAAACTTATGCCTATGTTCGTATTCCTTTTGGGTTAAAGAATGATGGATACATTTTCCAACGAGGAATGGATCATGCCGATTGGAAAGTTCATGGATGACTATTAGGATGATTTGACCATTCACTCAAAGTTTAGAGAAATACATATCAAACATTTGAAGGAATTCTTTGAGCATTGTAGATTCTATGGCATATCTCTGAATTCGAAGAAGTGTTTATCTGATGTATCAGAAGGAAAATTTTTGGGGTGCATAGTAAGTAAGGAGGGGATCTATATTGATCCAAAAATAATTAAGGAAATCAATGAATTGAATCCCCTGACATCTAAAAAGGGAGTCCAATCTTTCTTTGGAAAGATAAAATTTGTGTGGATATTTGTACCATATTATGAAAATATTGTAAATCTCATTAATCAGTTGTTAAAAACATATTAGAAGTTTGAATGGACTCAGGAGATTCAGGCAACATTCACTAGAATCAAGCATGCAATTACTACTGCTCCAGTACTTGTCAGCTCAAATTTTGATCAAGATTTAATAATATATTATTTTTCTTCAGAGGAAACCATTGCTTCAATATTGACATGAAGAAATTTAAAGGGTAAAGAACTTCCGATAAGTTTCATGAGTAAGACTCTACATGATTATGAATTAAAATCCTCAGAAATAGAAAAACAGGATCTCTCCTTGGTCAAAGTAGTGGCACATTTCAGGACTTATATTCTTTCATCTCATGTCACAACATATGTCCCAACTTCTCCAGTGGAAATGCTTTTAAATCAACAATTTAGAGAAGGAAAATCAACAAACTGGCTGGCTAAAATTCAATAATATCATATTGAGATCAAGCCCTTAAAAGTGGTTAGAGGACAAGAAATATGTAAACTAATGATAGGGATTGATGCAGTAAATTGAGATATATCTGTTTCAGTAGGATCATAATCATCCACATCAGAGTGGTACAA
Organism: Picea engelmannii; assembly: GCA_009831015.1. NCBI lineage: Eukaryota > Viridiplantae > Streptophyta > Pinopsida > Pinales > Pinaceae > Picea > Picea engelmannii. The sequence goes on along the minus strand of ML779830.1, from coordinate 334,835 downwards.
GGGTATTATATTTTATATGAAATATGGACAGTTTCCAATTTGTATGCCTTTAAAGGAAAGAAGGGCATTGAAATGAAGGAAAATCACTATGTATTAGTTTCTGAAGTGATTTTTAAAGAATCGTATTCGATTATTACAAAATGCATCTCTATTGCCAAAAGTTTTCATGGAAAATGAAAAGAGAAGCAATGTCGTTGCAACCTATAACAGTTGAAGAATTGTTTACACAATGGGGAATAGATGTCATTGGACTAATCAATCCAAATTCCAACAAGGGTCATTCATACATTCTCATTGCAACTGATTATTTCACTAAGTGGAAAGAGGTTGTAGCTCTCAAAAAGGATGATTATGAAGATCTCATTAATTTACTTAAAGAAAATATCTTATCAAGATTAAAATTTCTAGAGAAGTTCATAGCTGACAATGGATCAATTTTCATTGGATCAAAGTTTACTAAATTTTGTGGGGAATTTGGTATCATCACGAGGCAATCATCAAAATATAATCCCCAAGGAAATGGTTTAGTTGAATCAATAAATATAACTTTGATCCAGATCCTTAAAAAGAAAATTGTTGTGAACCGAAGGAATTGGAATACGAAATTGATTGATGCATTATAGGCCAGCCAACTTACACCAAAGGAAAGCACTAGATCGTCACCATATACGTTGGTATATGGAAAAGAAGCTAAAATTCACATTCACCTGGAGTTCAATTCTCTGACATACAATGTCAACATTGAATATTTAGAAGAATTTTATCCTCTGCAAAGAAGATATGATCAGTTGATGCATGTTACGAGAAAAATCTCTCTATGGCTAGGGTAAACCACAACAAATGGAAATGACTGTAGAAATCAACTCTCTTCTCAAGTATGATATGAAACAAATATGCTAGTAAGACAAGATAAAATTCCTACCTCATCCAGACATTCGACGAAGTCCACCATTGAGCACTTGACCCAAAGCAATATACCTACAACTACTCCTCAAAAACCAAGCAAAGAAATCATATGGTCATAATAAATTATGTTAGCACATTCAATAGCATAATCCATTAATAAACATGACAGATATGCCCATGGAATAATAATTCAATATATTTGCGAGATATCAATTGGATGAGAAAAGAGTATTTCTATTAATATATGATAAACATAAGTGAAAATGTTACAAACTTCTGTTTCGGCGCGGTTCGAAACCGAAAAACTAAGTTCCTTCCAGCTGGGCCTCCACCACTTCAATCCTCCACCAAAGGCAAGCGCATAAGAGAGAAACAATGAGGTTCTCAATCAATAAGGGGATATTGGGGGCTAAACAATGTGTTCAGACTTAAAGGACAAAGGGATGCAGACTCAATTTGAAGTAAATAATTTATCCAGAGTAACTTTGCTCTCAAAGTTGAATTATTTCTCTTTCCATAGCTCGGAATTGGCCCATTTATAGCCTTCAAAATGGAACTGAAGGGTCGATTCAGAATGTTTCCAATATATGGAAGGCCAAGGATCATAGAACTCCTATCGTGACATGGAAACCCCACATTAATTTTCATTTTATGGCACAAATCTCAATGTATGCAGGTTGTAGTGGAGTAGCCTGCATTTACACATGTTGTATAGTAGGAAAGATGCATACATGTGGAAAAATATGTATTTTTAGCTCTGGATTTTACAAATAGGGATGATAAGTCTACATGGGGAAATGGGAAAAGGCAGTATCTGCAAGATTGCATGGGGTGAGGCAAATCTTGCTATAACATATGCCCCCTAATGTGTGAGGTCATAGGGGTATATGCGATGGCCGAAATACATTATAAACAACCCAGAAGTGGAGTGATGAGGAACCAGATGGAAGAACTAGTTTCTCATTACATTTTGCACTTACTTTGCATACATGGTTTCCAATAGGATTACACTATAGATCCATGTGAAAATATACCAAACAAGTGTTTGTGGCCATGAATAGGCAAATACAAATGTGGTTACATGCGAATGCTTGTCATAGTCACGAACAAGGCCTAGTAGAACTAGTCTCAAAACCAATATGAAGAAAAATCTAATATCCTATGATAACTGAAGTCATATAGGTACTGGTCCAATGAAAAATAAGCAACAACTCAAGAAAGTTGTGGCCACATAGTGATGTCTTCAAGTATTCTACACAATCCTCCAAGGGTGCAAGTCTACATCATGTGAATAAAGGAGTTGAGGTCGAACACAATGAGACATCATTTGATTGTTGGTCATTGAGGTATATCGTTAATAAATGCGAGACAACCTATCGATAATGAAAGTAGGTATCAAGTCACCGAGTACATTCTTACAAGTGTGAATAAAGGAGTCGGTGTCGAACACCTGAAGAATCCAACAATTAGGAGACATTGATGTATTCCCAACTGTCGATGGAGAGAGAACCTGCCACTAATGACTGAAAGCCTCAAGGTACTCATAAGAATCTAGGTCTCATTTCCAGAATATATGAGCTAAAGTCGATCGAAGGAGACCCGCTAAAAGGAGATCATTAAGGCATCTCTCATCATTTGGCATGAGGTACAAAGCAGGAGCTTCATGATTTGGAGGAAATCGAACGAATAACATGTTCACGAACCAACGACCCTGTGCGTCTTTTGCATGTGCCAAGTGCAATAGGTACACGAAAAATACCCTTTGAATAGCATCCAATGATGAAAACTACTGACAAAGGCGAGGAAACCACCAGTAAGGCTAATGGCATCCAAGACACTCCATGAAACCCAATGTATGAATAGATGTCTTGTCGTCGAACACAAGGGAAACTACCCAGTCAATGACCAATGATGAAGTGTCGACTATTGGGTTCAAGGTTACCTACCAATGATGAAAGTAGGACCATGGTGCATGATAGGACTACAGTATCATGTGATTCTAATACAAACTGAGGGTATGGATGACATGAAAATTCAAGAGTTCTAAGGAGTGGACGACACAGGTTGATAGAAATCCTTTGAACAAGAGAATGAGACATATGGAAGACTCTGAAAGCATAGACTCAATTATGAAACCATGAGATGTAGGAGGCATCAATGAAACTCTCTATAGGGACTGGAAGAGAAACCAGTCGGTAGAGAATACTCTGTAACGAGCTCATCTTCCTAAGGCCATGCTAAACCCAAAATTATGATTATAAATGGACTCAATAACTTTGTGCTTTGTTCAAAGGAGACACAATTGTTGCCAACATAAGATAATACTCCCTTCCCTCCCGTCTTTTTTTGGTTTTTCATAGACAAATGAATGCTATGATACAGAGGAGGAAACGAGTGTCGTAAGTAATCAAAACTAGTTCCAGCAGTGGAACATACCTATGCTCAATGCAAGGAGATGCATGCAGGATATGGACACTTTGGGGAATGTTCCCTCCTAGGTATAAGGTGTCAAATTGTGAAGGATATTAACGAGGCTCTGCTTGGTTGAGGATTCAAAAACTATTGAGGAAAATGGTTTATAACACAAAGTGAGAACCGACTATAGGCTCAATATTGCAAGCAAGGGCATGAGATGCAATCACAACTTAACGCCAAAAAATGTCATTTTTTATGTCATTTAGTCTACTTGGTGTGAAAAGGGGATAAACTAGTTCCAAATAGACGTCCTTTCAAGTCCAATTTATGAGTGTGAAAGAGACAAGTTCACTCGACAATCTTTTCATTTTTTGAAAATGAGTCGGAAAAGAGATTAACTGAGACTCACGACCTTTCAAGTCCAATTTAATGAGTGTGAAAAGGAAAAATCACTCTACAATATTTTCATTTTTTAGACAAGTCAGAAAAGAGCTTAACTCAAAATCATGGATGTTGTTCTAAGTAGCATGTAATGGGGGAGGCCAAGGCTCCCGTGCAGGAATTCTATGAAATGCCAACAACTTATGAAGAGCTGACACAAGCTTGGGAAAACCCAAATATTTCTAAGTCGAGGAGGATAAAATACTTGCATAGGTTACCTTGTCTACAATATATCGAAGAATGCCCCTTATCTAGAAGGGTGTAGAAGAAGGAAGATGAGGCTCTACAATATCATTCCAATCAAAGGAAACCACCCTAGGACTTGGAGGGAGCATACTCGAAGAGAGTGGAATGCTCCCTAGTGAATAAGGTACAGAACTAGAGATGCTAAGGACATGCTCGAAGGATGCATCACCCTCCAAAAGAAGAGTGGGATTGACCGAAGATTGCATTGGCAATGTCACTTCCATAGGCTTGTCACTCTCCAAGAGAAGAGTGGGATCAATCGAAGATTTCATCGGCATGACCACTTCTTCAACCATTGGTTGAATAGGATGCAATACAACAAGTTCAAGAGATGCATCACCCCCAAAAATAGGAGTGGTTTCAGTCGAATATTGCATCGACATGACCGCTGGTTGAACAGGATGCGAGACAACAAGGTCAAGGGATGCATCAGCCCCTAAAATAAGAGGGGTGTCAGCCAAATATTGCATCGGAATGACTGTTGTATCAACCAAAGAAGTTTGGGAAGCCAAAGATGACTTAGAACACGAAGGGCCCCCAAGAAAGGACCACGCATCTTGCACCATAGCAGTAGCAGGGCACAAACGAGTAAGGTGATCCCCTTTGTAAATTGTACAAAGGATCTTGGGCTTACGTCTTACACGTCTAGGCTTCTCAATCATATGAATGCCCCTAGCATGAATTGCAGTGGTTGGTGACATGATCCTAGCATGACTTACAAAGGCTAGTAGCAAATCTCCAACATGACTAGTAGAGGTTGGTGATGAATCCCCAACATGACTGTGTTGAGCACTCAACACACCCTAAAAAGTCTATGTCAAATTTTACTTTTTGGGTACCACTTGATCTTTTGCATTGTCTAATTCGACGTCAATATGAAAAATGTTTCCCTTTCTTATCTTTTTTTTTTGTTCTCATTAAAGTCCTTAAAAGTTTGCTTGAACATGTGAAAACCACCATAACTTAAAAGACTAACATTTAATTAAAGAATCGACCACTGAAACATTTCCTCAACACGTTAAAAAAAATCGGCATCGAAAAAAGGAATTTTTGTTCGAGACAGGCATCACACAAGGATATCGCTGATGACCGATCCTTTTGGCATCGGTAAAAGATAAAAGAGTAAGTGTTAACGAAGAAATAAAGGCTTTTTCGATAGCCGATCCCAGATGCCTTCGGCATCGACGGTCCCAAGTTTATTTTACACACGCATATTGGTAGAACCCTGACTCTGATTAAGATACATGATCAAACCACTTGTCCTCATATGCCACGTGTCTTTGTCATATTGAATAAACATACAAACTAGTTTTCTTGTGAGTCGTTATCAATTCCTGAGGCCTAAGTTTCACCCCAAGTCAGCTTTTCCATGTCAGCATCGTACGACAAAGTCAGTCGGCGTCGAAATTTCTTAACAAGAGGATACCAACAAAAATATTCATGACGCATCACCAATCCCTGACTTTCCCACTAGGAAAGCGACACGAAGGGACGTTTTAGCGCTAGATACGTTGCAACCCAGAGCATTTAAGAGACTAATCAATTCCAAATCTCACAATACTTTCTCATTTGTGCACGAATCGAAAGGACCGTTTGAATTTATCGATGCAACATATCTCCCACCACACCTCCACCATCAACCCACGACGAATTAAACCACAGAGATCTGGGGGTAGATTTCGTTTGATTTTTCACTCATAAACCGATTTAATTGGTTGATACGACACGATAGGTTCATCCCCATTTAAATTCTTTTCGAGTTGTTTGTAACAATATCATCATAAGAAAATAATTTCAAATCATCCAGGGGAGCAAGACAGGCAATCCAAAATAAATTTCTAAGGTCCAGTGAGTATTAAACAACAGGTTTAGAAAGCGTTACAGGTATGTACCAGTCTATGGATTTTTAATGCTTCACTTCATTCATTTTTTGTTCGGTGTTACTCTGTAAGCATGCCCTAAAGATGGATTTCAATGGCAGTAACAATACCTCCGAGAGAACCAACCACCAGGAAATATCCGAGAGCACTGAAGCTAAAGGAACCAGATGTAGGAGAAGGCTCTTCCCCAACAGTCGTAAAACAATTGGAATTTGCTCCAAATACAGTGCCTTCCATCAAGACATCCACCAAGGAGATTTTCATTCAGCCTCCAGCCTTTGGAGAAATAGAGGCTAGCATAGGAACCAAGGAAGTACTGCTGCACTGGGGAGAAATTTTCCAGAAGATCAAGCGGGAAGAATTTCCTGAATGTACCCCGCACAACGACCTTGATATGAGGAAACTCGATGATGAAGTTTTTCCGAATATCTGAAGGTCGTACCTACATATGGTAGCGAGAAGAACTCAAGTTTTCCCATGAATTGAACTCCTGAAGTGGATTATTGACCACATGGACACACAAAGATGTCTGATTAATGAAGACAATGGTGAATGTGTCGAGGTTTTTCTTCTGGTGGAGGTGCAGAATTACTACAAGCTCAGATATCCAGAGGAGTGGATGAACATTGATTTTGTTATAAGCTTTTATGAGAAACACGACACCAATCGGGTGATGGATTCGTGGTGGAGAGAGGATAAAAAATTGACTAATAGGACCTCCGGTTGGTGCCCGACAACCAACTAAAGAGAGTCGTATATCTATCTAATGGCCCTCATCTGTCGATTGTATGGGGAGAAAGATTGTTCCACGTTCTCAGAGGCATGGAATCCTCTAGCTTACATGGTAGTCATTTCTAGAATAAGATTTAACTGGGGCGCCATCATTTCCAAATAGTTGAGTATTTTCATTCAACAGGCTTAGACGCCAAAAGAAGGAGAGACGCCATCCTTCTACATGGCTTCCTATTTATTGGACATCATCTGTGCCCAAAATGATTTTGTCGGAATGAACTTGAGTTGGCACTACTCAGAAATCCCAGTCCATGTATATTTTAGCATCTTATGGGAGAACATGTACAAGAAATCCTACTCTCTCATCTATGATCAATTTATCGCGCACATTTATTTTATGCTTTTCAAGAAAGAGTGTTCAAGACTGTCGGTCGTGGCCAAAAAGATGATATCAAGGGTTTTTCACTGGTATTTGGATGAGCGCAATAACTACATCAAGGTTTTCGGAGCAACCAGAGAACCACACCTGCTACTAGTGTATGTCTCTGATCGACTAGTAGTAGGGAAAATCAGCTACCAAACCATCCTGGAAGGTTACAATGCTACTCTGGTAAAAGATAAGAAGCGGGAATTCATACCTTATGGATTCCATATAGGTTTCTACATAGTAAAAGACATTGCTCAAGAAAAGCAGGAAGGGTTAAGCCAATTATATTTTTGATTCCAGACTGGTCCTTTTCACAAGAACAACCCAAAGGGTCTAGTCCCGAAGCAGGCGTCGCAAGTATCGTCTTGCTGGACATATGCCCATGACAGGTTTGAAGATGAGATTTTCATAGAAAATGTAGAGAATTGGGACAAAGTTGTAGAAAGGATGGTCGATCCTAGGAAGACCATATTCAAAGCCATGATCCTAGATGAACAAGTGGAAACCCTAGAACAATGGGCTCAAGGAGCCCTTTGGGCGAGGAAGGAAATAATAGTGGTTGAGACAGCAGAAGCTCCCCAGAAAGCAGTCGAAATAGCAGAGATTTCCTAGGTAACCCCGGTACAAGATAGGAGTTCCAGGAAGGCTTAGGATGAGTGGGAGAGAGGGTTACTCATGTATGAACAGTCTCAATGGATCATGAATCAGATGCAAGATAACCTGGAACTCGTCATGATTCCAAGGCTTCCGACCAATATCCCAGAAGAAAGCCTGGTGGGACCAAGCGGCCCTAAATTCATAGACCTTGATAACAATAATGGGTTAGACAACCCTGGATCCACAACGCCACCGAGAGGATCACTGACAGGTATTGCAACAAATTCGGAGGCAGTCGGGGTATCAGTAGAAACAAATGCGTCGGACCCCCTCTGCCAGCTAATTAAAATCTATGATGATGATGAGAGCCCGAAATTATCTCTCGGGACCCCTGTGCATGTCAAAGAAGAAAAGGGACCTGAGAAGACATCTTCTCCTATCCTCAATTTCCACACCCAAGAGGTCTCACAGAAAGAAAAGGAAGTCGAAAGTGTCCTAGACACTAAGTTGCCTGATGCGTCGGCCACCCAAGAAGATAGTCCTAGAGATGAGCCGACATCAGGCGAGCCAGAAGAAAGAACCCCGCAACATTAAGTCGACGTTTCAATGGAAAATGAACAAGTAAGTATCGAGTCTATCCCCAACACCTTTGTTTCTATCGGTACTCAGACACCCGATGAACGAAAAACAAAAGTCGGTCCTTTAGAGCATAATGAGGAAGCTCTAGAACCCGATCTTGAACAAGTGTACACCAGTGGAAGTCTGGGGAGTAAACTCACATGGGTGGATCATCATATTCCCGAACCTGTGGATGAAGTATCCAACATACATGCCATATCTTATGACAGGAAAAGGTAGGCTATCGTCTAGCGGACCACCAAGAAAAGGAGGATCACTTTGGATCACTCCATCCTCCTCACTACAGAGGAAGATTTGATAAACACACAAAATGCCAGAACATCTGAACTTATCGGCGTAGGGAGAGGGATCTCGTACGCCACCCTAGACAGAGGAAAAAAGGATGAAAAGGAATTGGTCACTGCCCTGAAAGAACTGGAACATTTGAGCCACTTGGCTAAGTACTATCAAGACACCACACAGGCCGCAATATACATAATGTACGAGTTCCAGGAGGCCTATATAAAATTCACAGACGAGCGACACTTTTTTACCGCAAGAATCATTGAGATATAGGAAGACACCCTCATGGCACTCGCAACGTGCAAGGATATGGAGCGGTGGCACAAAAAGGCTCATCAATCTATGGACAGAATCGACTACATTGGTGCAATTCAACAGGGTCAAGATAAATAAGAACACGACATTCGAGTGTTAAGAGAAAGTAGTCTTGATCGCATAAAATGATGAGTTGAGTATTGGGAAAAGATGTCTCGGGAACCACACCAAGAGATTCAGGGGAAGTGGGTTAAGTGCGAGAGACACTGGACAAAGATTAATCGAGTGATGAAAGATATCGGACTCCCCAAATTTTGTATGCCCGACGACTTTGTCAACTTGCGCGACATAGTCGAATCACATGCCAAGAAAGATTATTCATGGGCTGAAAGACTAGAAAAGGTGACCGACATAGTGCCAGGGAAGGTGCAACGATTTATGGAACATCCGATCAGAGCTCGGGCTATGCTACAGCAGTTAAGTACCAGTCTGGTGAAGTATCAGGGACATGCGATAGAAATACGAGACGTTTACGCAGCCCCAATGGAACAACAAAATTTCCCATATGCCAACACCTGTGAGGAGTTGTTCATTAGTTGATCGGAGTATGAGAAAATTCACCCTTTCAAAGTGATATCTTAAGATTATTGTTAGAAAACTGTTAGGATAGAACGTCACGTGGAAAATTTTGTTTTATTTATCTAAACTTAGTCGTTATTTTTAGTTGAATTTTATGTTATAAATAAGAGCATCGACCAATTAGTTAGGGGTCGATGGTTCTTGCAAGAAACTCTCTTTTTTGGTTTGTTAAGAATTATTTTGGAGCTACCCTTAATTGAGAAGTCCTTCTGGACCAGAGACAAGTTATATTTTCATCAAATGCATGTGTGATTGGACGTGGAGAAGAACTATTTCCTATCTCGTCTCATGAATGGATGTTGTAATGAGTAAGAGCTATTAAATCTATTGTTAAGTTATCTGATGCAATGTTTTACAGTTCTTTTCTTTAATGATGAAGATGAATCATTGTATTATTATGTGATGGATGATCAGAGTAGGTAAATTATTTTTCTTGACATTATCTTATCGCATGTGTGTTTTCTTCTTGATAATTAGTATCTCAGAAAGTAATTGGATGCTCACATGGTTAACGTATTAGTACTAGGCATGTGGTATAGAATTGTTGTCTGCAAGCTTGAGTAGCGGGTTATCCTAAGCTCAACCTCTTCTCCAGTAGTTAAACTTAATCCTATTTGTTCCCAAGTTGGTTTATACCGGCTTACATCTCATATCGGTCCCACCTAAGATAAAATACAAAAAAATAGAAAGTCCAAACCGAAGGAGATGCCTTCACAAGAAAACGTAAATCCCATCAATTAATTGGTCGGATCGCAAGATCTAGAGAACCATTCCATTATTAAACACTGTAGAGTCTAATTGGGCCTCGGTGGCATGTTTGGTTCCTAATGTTGAATTAAAGGGATCTAGGACCCATCAATATAATTGGCGCTAGAAGGAGGTCTGGAAGAATGAATGGTTGAATACATATTTCACATAATATTTCAGATGACCTGTAGATTCAAAATAGCCCACATGCATGGCTAATCATTCCCAAGACATCCCACACACATTGAGTACTCCTGAAATGAGTAACTCACCCCATCCCGAGGAATAACGCTTGTTCCCTGACATACCTTACGCTCTCCCTCATGAGGAATTAAATCAATTCAAAAGAATCACAAGAGCATACACCCAACAGATCTGTGCATTGTCTTTAGCTCTGATACTTCCTCAAAGACAAAAAATAAGTAGACCAGTGTTCAATACTCCCAATGAGGTTTTCGTGCACACAGTAGAAGACTTAATCGACTTCACATTCATCTAAATCGAACATCCTCTTAATATGATCCCCGAAACACCAGTCGGTGACGTATCTAAGCCAGACAATTTTTCGGAAGAAGAGGAGTTTGACTCTGGATCCGAAGATATGGAAGACAACAACAACCATGAGGAAGAAGGGGTAAACCCACCTCAGAACAATCAACCTTGGTTGGTTAGAGACACTTTGGCCATCCCATGGAAAGTTCATAACCTTCCCCTACATCCAGAGGAGTTACTTCCTAAGTTTGACCCTGAAATCTCAGGACTACCTGAAGATCATATCAAGAAATTCATACTAGCTATCAGACTAATGAATTTCCAACATGAAGACGTAGTATGCAAGATTTTCCCCTATACTTTTGAGAACTCTACCTCCACATGGTATTTCAACTTACCTGTAGGATCCATAACTAGTTGGCCCAAGTTTCAGAAAGATTTTTTAAATAAATTTGTCGAAGAGACCACTATAGAAGATTTGATGGATGAATTGTTCATCGCCACCACGAGTTCAAAGGAGAAGGTTAAAGATTTCAATCAAAGATTCACAACTATCTTGAACAAATTCCAACCTGAAGCTAAACCAACTCAAGAGTTTCAAATCGAAGTATATGCTAATGCCCTCCCAACTTCTATTTCTATGTTTGTGAAGAGGGTTGCCAAACGAACCCTGGCTGAGAATTTTGAAGAAGCCAAGACGATAGATTTCCAAATGAAGGGATGTAAGGAAGGTCGTGTCTCGTTAGTTAAAAAAGAAGTCCAAACTCCTCCCAGGAGAGGACTCCTTTTGACTAGACTGCCAGGGAAACAAGCAGAACAAGCTCCTGAAAAGGGTAATGGAGACATAGAAGACCTACAATGCATGGTTAATAAATTATCAAACGAGATCATAGAAATGAAGAGAAATGCAAGGGAAGGAAACCAACGCCAAAGTCCCTATAAGCCTTTCTTTAAAAGAAACTCATCGTTCAAATAAATTGAACCTCCCCCGGCTAACCTAAATATTGATTTAGGAAATGTAGCAATTTGATTCTTTCTGTACTTATCACCAAGAAAATCACTTTGAAAGAGACTACCCTCAATGGGTGCATGCCATCAATTTGATCGCCAATCGGTTTCTAGACAAAGTCTCCCTGACTGAACAACCAAGCGGTTTAGTTATGAATGTTGTTGATCAAGAAGAGATTGATCCACCAGAAGATACAACCATGCTGATATGGGATCCTGACCTAATCATGCCTTTCGACGACTTATTTGAGTCTCAAGAAACCCTCGCAGAGGTCTCGGTTGTGTAAATGCGCAGTAAGGATCCACCTGCCTCGAGAGATCCTATTAATACCCAAATTTCAGGGGAAAGGTCAACTCCCAATCATCTAAAATCACCTTTTTCTCCCCGTAATAACTTTATACGCATCCATACCCGAGAATCGCCCAAGATGGAGTACAACGTAGTTGAATATTTGAAGAAGTTGAAGGCTAATATATTAGTTATGGAAATTTGTAGGATCCCTCAGCAAAAGGACTTCCTACTAAAAGCTTTGAGGTAAGTGGAAAACCCTACGAGGAGCGATGATCAGAAAAGGAATCTAACTCCCACAGACCTAGGGAATAAACCAACTGTGAACACGTGTTCTGAAGATCAGAAGGGAAGACCTTTTGTCCCACCTTTCCTTTTAACATTTGATTTATTCAACAGGAACCTCCATAATTGTTTGGTTGATTCAAGAGCATCCTCTAATGTTATGCCACTGTCCATCTGTAAAAAACTAAACGTGGTCCCTCTCAAGAGCGATAAACATGTAATACAACTAGACAAAACCCAGGTGAAGGTCATGGGAGAACTTAAAGATGTAAATATCAGAATAGTCGCGCATCCTTAGTTTGTGCAAGTGATTGACATCATTATAGTAGACATCCCAAAAACTTATGGATTATTGTTAAGCCGATACAAGTCTGAGAAATTAAACAGATACTTTAGTACAGACTGGGCACACCTTTGTCTACCATTAAAAGGGCACAAGAATATGATCAGAATTGATAGGGAGAGATATATGAAACATACGGTCACTGATCTAGAAACCCTAAATGAACCCTCATCGACAGATTTCCCTATGCTAGGTAATTATTCATGTGATTCCTATTTCAGGAACTTCTCCCCTCTTCCATATGATGTCCCTCTCACTCAAAACTTTGAAATGGTTTTTTAAGAGAAATCGACGATACTGACAGAGGAAACCCTCTTCTGTCAACAACCTGTGCTAGAAATCACCGGACAAAAGATAGGAGAGAAAGAAAGTAATAAGAAGGAAGAAACGGTTAGCTTCCGCTCACAAATTTGGACCATATACTTTGATGGATCTAAATCACAGGAAGGATCAGGGACAGGGTGCATCCTCATTGATCCAAAAGGTAAACGTCATTTCCTGTCCTGTAGACTAGAATTTGAAGGCACAAACAACACCACCGATTATGAAGCTCTAGTACAAGGGTTAAAGAAATCCATAGACTTAAACGTCAAATAATTGAAGGTTTTTAGAGATTCTGAAATTATCGTTAGACAAGTAAGGAATATTATACATTGCAATTCCCCGCACCTAAAGAATTATCAATGGGAAGTGCATAGGTTAATAGAGAAATTTGAAGCTTTCAATATCACCATGATCCCAAGAGCAAAGAATATCCTTGTTGATTCCTTGGCCACAGCTACTTCAAGGTTGTCACCTCTAGAAGATTATGAAGCCTCCTGATTCACTGTGGAACTACTCTACAAACCATTGGTGCCTAAAAACATTTCTAATTGGAAGGTCTTTGAAGGGGATGAACAAATCATAAACTTTGTAACTAACCAAGATAATTTTAAGGACTTATCTATTGATGATGAAGTATTCCAGGAACAATCAACAGAAACCGATCCTTGGATAGGTCAACCAACTGACAAATCGAAGTCTCACACAATCCCGAAGGGAATAACTAATTTAGAAAATCTTGTTGACCTAAAAAAACGATTTAAGGGGCCAAAAAATGCAAAGATCGGTAGTTCATGTCCCATGCATGAAACTATAAACCTCGGAACCCTGGAAAACCCAAAAAATATAAATCTTAACAAGACTATATCTAAAGAGGAAAGGAGAGCTCTCAGGTTAAAATCTACGCAATATTGCCTCATAAATTCGGTACTCTTTCGGATTAATTATGATGGGGTACTTTTAATATGTCTTGAATGTGAAGACACGGACAAATTTCTTAATGAGCTCCATCATGGCCCTACCGGTGGACATTTTGCAGGAAACACCATCACTCATAAGATACTAAGAGTTGGTTATTATTGGCCCACTTTGTTCAAGGACACTCACACCTATGCTAGGAACTGTAAAACTTGTCAAATAAGCATTGGGAGAGAGAAGAGAGCAGCAGTCCCACTCCAACTAGTGATCGTTTCTAAGCCTTTTGAGCAATGGGGGTTTGATATCATAGGATAAATTACACCAATCTCTTCAAAACAACACAAGTACATACTTACTGCCACCGATTAATTCATGAAATGGGCAGAAGCTATTCCTCTAACCCATGTAAATGAGAAGGTGGTAATCCAATTCATAGAGAAACAACTAATTACAAGGTTCGGTGTCCCTTCTATTCTTGTTTTCGACAATGCAGCTTATTTTTCTTCCACCTTATTAACATATTTTTCACTAGACAAAGGAATCATAATTATATACTATGCAAATTACTATCCACGGGGAAATGGAGTGGCATAATCAACTAATAACAACCTAGTGAGGATATTGAAGAAAATGGTTACGGATAACCAAAGGAATTGGTATAATTTACTCCACAACACTTTATGGGAAAATAGAGTCACACCCAAGGAAGCTATACGAAATTCCACATACTTTCTAGTGTACGAACAGGAATCCATTCTCCGGAACGGGATTTATCTTCCATCTCTTCAACTGGCCCAATATTCTGGAGGACATCCTTCATCAGTCATACAACAAAGAATTGACACTATGCTCATGCTAGAAGAAGAAAGGGAAAAATCTAAGTCAAAATTCATATCCCACCAGCAGATCGTTAAAAGATGGTTTGACAAACATAAGGCTAAAGAGAAGAACTTTGAAGTAGGAGACTTGGTCCTAAAATGGGACAAAGCAAATGAGCCTAAAGGAAAACATTCTAAGTTTCAGAATCTATGGCTCAGACCTTTTCAGGTGGCTGAGAATATTGGAGCAGGCACTTATCGGTTACAAAATTTGAGGGGGGAACCTAACGCCCTCCCAAAAAATGGCCAAGCCCTAAAACAATATTTACATTAAAAAAAAAAAATTAAAATTGAGTTTTATTTTATGTTTCATGTGCGTGTTTCATAAGTTTTGTTTCATCTAGCTCGATTGCAATTTTGTCTTTATTTTCTTTTTTTGTTTTATTTTCCACACTTTTGAAGGTTGTGTTTATCAAGACAATGGTTGACCTCAAATCATGCGACATAGAAAACTATGTTCCTAACTCATTTCTCACATACAACACAAGAATCGTCAAGGAACCTACAGTTGTTTCGAGCGGTCCTCTATCTAACCTGCGCAAATGAAAAAATTTGGGGAAATGCAGAAGCGTCTGCTCGGTGGTCTGGTGAAATCTTAAGGGAAAGTAGGTAAGATGAAAATGACTACATGAACCCTGAAGACAAAGCTAGCAATAGTTTCATCTTAACCATCTCACTTTGCAAAATAAATAGGCGTCATCCTCTCCCACTCGCTCAGGGCATTATGCCAAAATACAAGTTAACTATACCAAAGGAGTGAACAGTGGGAGAGGGTATGCAGATATCTTTGTCGGGTCTATGGATGCTTGATGGCAGTGAAGCAAGGTTTGTGATGTCGAGGTGACTTCATCGGGGCTATGGACACTCACTGGCAGTAGAGAAACACCGTAGCAAGTGAGTAAAGGTAACTAAAGGCTCCATTCCAGTGAATGCCTTACTATATTTTTTTCAAAGGGAGCATGAGTCAAGGTTACATTAAACAAAGGAGGAATAAAGGTTAAAAACCCCATAGGTAGACCTGGAAGCATCAACCGGAGAATTTCAAATGCAAGGGTAAAAGAGGCTCTCATTTTAAAAAAAATAGTTAAGTTCTCCACCTACTTTTGCACCAGCCGAGCCTGAATGAGGAACAAAGATTATGTTTTCACCCAATAAGTCTCCATTTGTTGAGCACTCAACACACCCTAAAAATTCTATGTCAAATTTTAATTTTTGGGTACCACTTGATATTTTGCATTGTCTAATTCAACATCAGTATGAAAACTGTTTCCCTTGCTTATCTTTTTTTTGGTTCTCATTAAAGTCCTTAAAATTTTGCTTGAACATGTGAAAACCACCATAACTTAAAAGACTAACATTTAATTAAAGAATCGACCACTGAAACATTTCCCCAACACGTTAAAAAAGTTCAGCGTCGGCAAAAGGAAGTTTTTTTTGAGATAGGCATCACACAAGGATATCTTCGATGACCGATCCTTTAGACATCGGTAAAAATCTAAAAGAGTAAGCGTTAACGAAGAAATAAATGCTTCGTTGATGCCTTCGGCATCAACAATCCCAGGTTTATTTTAACACATGCATATTGGTAGAACCCTGACTCCAATTAAGATACACGATCAACCACCTGTCCTCATATGCCATGTGTCTTTGTCAGATTGAATAAACATATGAATTAGTTTTTGCTTGAGTCGTTATCAATTCCTGAAGCCTAAGTCGCACCCCGAGTTATTTTTTCCACATCAGCACCGTACGAGGAAATCAGTCGGCATCGGAAGTTCTTAATAGGAGGATACCAACAAAAATGTTCACCATGCATCGCCAATCCCTGAACTTCCCATTAGGAAAGCGACACGATGGGATGTTTTAGCGCCAGATACGTTGCAACCTGGAGCATTTAAGAGACTAATCAATTCCAAATCTCACATAAGTTGTTAATTTGTGCGTGAATCAAAAGGACCGTTTGAATTTACCGATGCAACATATCTCCCCCCGTGCCTCCTCCATCAACCCATGATGAATTAAATCGCAGAGATATGGCGGAAGATTTTGTTCGATTTTTCACTCATAACCCGAGTTAATTGGTTGATACGACACGATAGGTTCATCCCCATTTAAATTATTTTCAATTTGTTTGTAACAATATCATCGTGCGCAAATAATTTTAGATCATCCAAAGGAGCGAGATGAGCAATCCGGAAGACATTTCTAAGGTCCAGTAAGTATTAAACAATAGGTTTAGCAAGCGTTACAGGTATGTACCAGTCTATGGATTTTTTATGCTTCACTTCATTCTTTTTTTTTCTGGTGTTACTCTATAAGCATGCCCTAAAGATGGATTTCGATTCCAGTAACAATGCCTTCGAGAAAACCAACCACCAGGAAATATTTGAGAGCATCGAAGCTAAAAGAAATAGATGTAGGAGAAGGCTCTTCTCTAGTAGTCGCAAAACAATTGGAATTTTCTCCAAATCTGGTGCCCGACATCAAGACATCCACCAAGGAGGTTTTCATTCAGGCTCTAGCCTTTGGAGACACAGAGGCTAGCATAGGGACAAAGGTAGTACTCCCTCACTAAGGAGAACTCTTCCAGAATATCAAGCGAGAAGAATTCCATGAATGTACCCCGCAGAGTGACCTTGATATGAGGAAACTCGACGATGAATTTTTTCCAAATATCTAAAGGTCGTACCTACACATGGTAGCAAGCAGAACTCCAGTTTTCCCATGCATTGAACTCCTGAAGTGGCTTATTGACCACACAGACACACAAATATTTTTTATTAATGACGCCAATGGCGAATGTCTCGGGATTTTTCTTCCGGTGGAGGTGCAGAATTACTACAAGATCAGAGATCCGGAGGAGCGGATGAACATCAATTTTGTTATAAGCTTCTATGAGAAACACGACACCAGCTGGGTGATGGATTCTTGGTGGAGAGAGGATAAAAAAATCACTAATAGGAACTTCGGTTGGTACCCGAAGACCAACTTAAGAGAGACGTATATCTATCTAATGGCCCTCATCTGTCGGTTGTATGGGGAGAAAGATTGTTCCAGGTTTTCAAAGGAATGGATTCCTCTAGCTTACACGGTATCCATTTCTGGAATAGGATTTAACTGGGGCGCCATCATTTCCAAATAGTTGAGCATTTGCATTCAACAGGCTCAGACGCCAAAAGAAGGAGAGACTCCATCCTTCTACATGGATTCCTATTTATTGCAGGTCATCTGTGCCCGAAATGCCTTTTCTAAAATGAACTTGATATGGACCTCCTCAGAACTCCTGGTCCATGTATATTTCAGCATCTTATGGGAGAATAGGTACAATAAATCCTACTCTCATCTGTGATCAATTTATCACGCGCATTTATTTTATGCTTTTCAAGAAAGAGTGTTCAAGACTATCGGCCACAGCCAAAAAGATTATAACAAGGGTTGGTAACTGGTATATGGATGAGCGTGATACCTACATTAGGGTTTTCAGAGCCACCGGAGCACCACACCTGCTACCGGTGTATCTCCCAGATCAACTAGTAGTAGGGGAAATCTGCTACTAGACCATCCTGCAAGGTTACAATGTTACTCTGGTAAACGATAAGAAGCGGGAATTCATACCTTATGGATTCCATATATATTTCTACATGGTAAAAGAAACCACTCAAGACAAGCAAGAAGTTTTAATCCAATTAGATTTATGATTCCAGACTAGTCGTTTTCACAAGCATGACCCAAAGGGTCTAGTCCCGAAGCATGCATCGCAAGTATCGTCCTACTGGCCATACGCCCATGACACGTTTGAAGACGTGATTTTCATAGAAAACGCGCAGGAATGGGATGAAGTTGTAGTAAGGATGGTCGGTCCTAGTATGACCAGATTCAAATCCATGAACCTAGATGAACAAGTGGCAACCCTAAAACAATATTCTCAAGGAGCCCTCTGGGCTAGGAAGGAAATAATAGCGGCTGAGATAGTAGAAGCTCCCCAAGAAGAAGATGAAATAGCAAAGATTTCCCAGGTAACCCCAGCATAGGAGAGAGGATTACTCATGTATGAACAGGATCAACGGATCCTGAATCAAATGCGAGATCATGAATAGCCCAAAATAAATCTTGACAGGACCAAGCGGCTCTGAATTCATAGACCTTGATAACATCAATGGGTTAGACGACCCTGGATCCACAACGCCACCATTCGAATCACCAACAGGTATTGCAATGCAACCGGAGGCAGTCGGGGTATCAGTGGAAACAAGTGCGTTGGACCCCCTCTATGAGATAATTAAAATATATATGATGATGAGAGCCCGAAAGTATCTCTTGGTACCCCTGTGCATGTCGAAGAAGAAAAGGGACATGAGAAGAAATCTTCTCCTATCCCTAACGTCCACACCCAGGAGGTCCCGCAGAAAGAAAAGGAAGTCGAAAGTGTCCCAGACACTAAGTTTCCCGATGCACCGACCACCCAAGAAAATAGTCCTAGAGATGAGCCAACGTCGGGTGAGCCAGAAGAAAGAACCACGTAGCAGGAAGTCAGCGTTTCAACGGCCGATGAACAAGTAAGTATCAAATCTATCCCTGACACTTTTGTTTCTATCAGTACTCAAGTGCCCGATGAACAACAAATAGAATCCAATCCTTTGGAGTATAATGAGGAAGCTCTAGAACCCAATATTGAACAAGTGTACATCAGTGGAAGTCTAGGGAGTAAACTCACATGGCAGGATCAGTAGATTCCCAAACCTGTGGACGAAGTAGCCGACATGCACGCCATATCTTATGACAGGAAAAGGAAGGATATCATCCAGTGGACCACCAAGAAAAGGAGGATCACTTTGGATCGCTCCATCCTCATCACTATAGAGGAAGATTTTATAAACACACAAAATGCCAGAACATCTGAACTTATCGGCATAGGGAGAGCAATCTCGGATGCCATCCTAGATAGAGATAAAAAGGATGAAAAGGAGTTGGTCACCGCCCTGAGAGAACTGGAACATTTGTGCCACTTGGCTAAGTACTATCAAGACACCACACAAGCCGCAGTATACTTAAGGTGCGAGTTCCAAGAGGCCTATAGAAAATTCACAGACAAGCGGAACTTATTCACCGCAAGAATCGTTGAGCTACATGAAGACACCCTCATGGCAGTTGCAACATACAAGGATATGGAGCGGTGGTACAAAAAGGTGCAGCAGGCTGTGGAAAGAGTCGACTACATTGGTGCAGTTCAACAGGGTCGAGATAAAGAAGAACACGACATTCAGGTGTTAAGCGAAAGCAGTCTTGATCACATAAAAAGATCAGTTCAGTATTGGGAAAATATGTCTCGGGAATGACACCAAGATATTTAGGGGAAGTGGGTTAAGTGTGAGAGACACTCGACAAATATTAATCAGGTGATGAAATATATCGGACTCCCCGAATTTGGTATGCCCGACGACTTTGTCGACTTGCGCGACATAGTCGAATCACACACCAAGAAAGATTCTTCATGGGCCAAAAGACTATCAAAGGTGACTGACACAGTGTCAGGATAGGTGCAACGATTTATGGAACATCTAATCGGAGCTCGAGCTATGATACAACAGTTGAGTACCAGTCTGGTGAAGTATCAGGTGCATGCGATAGAAATAAGAGAATTTTATGCAGCCCTGATGAAATAACACAAGTTCTCATACACCAACACCTGCGATGAGTTGTTCATCAGTTCGTCGGAGTATGATAAAAGTCACCCTTTCAAAGTGATATCTTAAGATGACTGTTAGAAAACTTTTAGGATAGAACGCCACATGGAGAATTTTTTTTTACTTATCTACACTTAGCTGTTATTTTTAGTTGAATTTTATGTTATAAATAAGAGCATCAACCAATTAGTTAGGGGTCGATGGTTGTTGCAAGAAACTCTTTTTTCTGGTTTGTTAAGAATTATTTTGGATATACCGTTAATTGAGAAGTCCTTCTGGACCAGAGACAAGTTATATTTTCATCAAATGCATGTGTGATTGGACGTGGAGAAGAACTATTTCCTATCTCATCTCATGAATGGATGTTGTAATGAGTAAGAGCTATTAAATATATTGTTAAGTTATCTGATGCAATGTTTTATAGTACTTTTCTTTAATGATGAATATGAATCGTTGTGTTATTATGTGATGGATGATCAGAGTAGGTGAATTATTTTGCTTGCCATTATCTTATCACATGTGTGTTTTCTTCCTGATAATGAGTATCTCATACAATAATTGGATGCTCACATGGTTAACGTATTATTACTAGGCATGTGGTATAGAATTGTTGTCTGTGTGCTTGAGTAGTAGGTTATCCTAAGCTCAGCCTCTTCTCCAGTAGTTAAACTTAATCTTGTTTGTTCCCAAGTTGGTTTATACCGACTTACATCTCATATAGGTCCCACCTAAGATAAAATACAAAAAATGAGAAAGTCCAAACTGAAGGAGAGGCCTTCACAAGAAAACATAAAGTCCATCGATTAATTGGTCGGATCGCAAGATCTGTAGAACCATTCCATTATTACACGTTGCAGAGTCTAATTGGGCCTTGGTGGTGGGTTTGGTTCCTATTGTTGAATTAAAAGGATCTAGGACCCATCAATAGAATGGCAGAGGTTGGTGATGAATGTGCAGTGTGACTAGCAATGACTAGATTTGTGCCCCCAGCATGACTTGAAATGACTGGTTGTTGGTCTTCAACGTGACTAGCAGAGGTTGCCGACCAATATCCAACATGACTAACAGAGTTTGGTGATATAATTTCAGTATGTGGATGACCCTCATAAGACACAGTCAAGGAAGGTAGGGTCCAAGGATCACTAAAATATGAAGTGTGGAAAGGAATGGACCTCCTTGTCGAAACGGGCCTATTGGAAAGGGCATAAACGTGGTGACTCGCTGTCGTGAAGTCGAAAGTACCCATAAGGGAAGAATACATTCTGACACCATTATTCTTAGTTGTCATCTAAGAATTGTTGATCACTGGGATTGAAGGTCCAATAGATTCATTGGGACTAGAGTACGCAAAGGATAACTCGTCAATCATCATGATCTTCCCTTCATGAGGAAAACAAAGAGTCTGGAATATGGACGATACGATGACGACCATATCATAGGTCCAATTGCGTCCTAGATACAAGTTATAATCAAGAGGTGCATCAACTACCTCGACCTACACCTCTACCTTCTTCCCACCTAAATGGACCGGAAAGGTAGGAAGAATACCATGAGGGCGGAAGGAATTGTCGTCAAAAGAAATCAACATGTTCGATGACTTAGAAAAATTCAAAGAATCGAGATATTTCTAACATATCAGGGACATCACACATGTAGCAATGCCTTCATCAATAACCTCATGTTTGATTCTACAATTTGAGTACTCCACATGGATTTGGAAATCCACATGGTAAGGCAAGTGAGGCTTCACATCCATGACGTCAAACTTAATAAATTTTGACGTGCTGAAAAGGATTCGTCAACACAGAGGGAAGTAGAGATAATAGCCTCACAGCTTCTACAATTTTGGGGCATAAATGGGTAAGGTGATCGTTTGTACAAAGCTTACAGGGAAATTTCACCTTACATCTTTCTAGTTTTCCCTCTCCGGCATTATTATTCGTCCTCTCATTATTACCATTGTCCTTGGGTTTATTGCTAATTTTCCCACCCTTATGATTATTACGTCCTTTCTTCTTATTCCTGCCTGGTTGTTGGTTACCATTCGGGTTGGCCGACGATTGCACGAAATGTACACCCGCCGACTGAGTGGCGTTGGAAGACACAGACAAACTTGGCCCTCTTGTAGACTGGTTTAAAGACAACTCTTTTAAATGGCTTGTCACCAAGTCTGTGGATTTCACATTGGTGGAACCTACAATGCCATCGGCACGAGGTCCGGGATTTTGTCTAGGGTTGTAAGTTGACCGCGGTGCGTCCAGAATAATGTGGTATAACATCCCAAACTGAGCATATATCAGATCTACCTGTTGGGCTTTAAAGATCGCTTCCTCCTCAGTGGTAACCTCGACAATAGAAACATCCTTTGAGATAGGAGGGTGAAAAGACTTAAGGAACCATTCTAAAAGGAAATTCGGGAGTATGGAAGTCTTAATCAACCTCGTCCATCTACACCACTCCTGGATATGATTCAAGATATGAGTGGCAGTTTCCTAGCGTAAAGTCGACATAATTTCTAGGCCAACATCATAATGAACTAACAATTGGAAGTGGTTAAGGAAGACCAACACCAGCTGACTAAAGGTCCCATATGCCCCCCTAGTTATCTCGATATACCATTTCATAGAAACTCCAATGAGGGTGCGTTGAAATAATCTTAACTGAATAGAATCTTCTTTAAGGGAATTTGAGGAGCACCATAGGTGAAAGGTAGTAATGTGATCACCAGGATCCTCACCATTCTTACCTTTGAACTTCTGAATGTCCAAAGGAAGCTTGGTGGGGATGAGGGGGCATGTAGGATCATGACTCACATGGTCTTTCATCAACTTAGACAAGTCTGGTAGATTAAGCATGGCCAGAAAAGGGAGACAGGGTTGCGACATCTTGGCCCAAGATCCCGGGAAAGATTATGCTTGAGGAATTGCAGCCCATCTAGGGTTCTAGTAAGCACCATGGCCCTGTTAATAATTGTAATACCCTCCTCCAGTTTGATTCATAAAAGGTTGTTTGGGAATCATTCCAGTAGGAATGTTCTATTGGAGATTATAAAAATTTCCCCCGGCCGGATTGGATCCGGGCTGGGGGTTGCCCAAAGCGTGAAACTTAACCCCTCCAGGTGGGAATCTAGAGGATAGAGTTGGATCCATAATTCCAAATGTGTTGGTCGGAATTGACACCGAGTAGGTAGGGGTACAGGATGGAACTTGAGCAAAAGCTTGTTTTCCAGGTTGGTTGTTCCACCCAGAAGCAGGAGGATTAGACTCGGGGTTAAAAGTAGGAATTCCTCCCATATTAGGATTCGTTTGAGGGATTTGAGAACCACCAAACTAAAATGGAGTATAAGGTGGTGTAGTTCCCCCAAGCCCAATGCTATATTTAAGTCCAACAACTAGGATGGCGTTCGAAAACTACGAAGTAAAGTTCGGCATACCATAGGAAAAGGGACTAGAAGCCATAGGGATGGACTGAACATTATAGACCAGTGAGTGACCAAGAGACCCAAAAGAGTTCGAGGCAAGATATTGAGCATTCAATATAGGTCGATCCATAGTAATGATAAGTTCCTCCAGCACTACAACCATTCTGGTTGCAAGAATCGAAGGGGTGTCATTAACTATAGTGGGTGTGTGAGTCGAAGGGCTCCCAATGTTCTGAAGACTAGCTTTAGTACTCATACTTGTAGAATCACAAGTCTGAACAGTGGATGTGTGTGTACCATGCCTAATAACTCTACGCCTTTTAGAAGGCAAAGACTCGAAATCCGGTGGTAACTATAATAAGCAACGAGACCGGTGGGGACGTCGGTCCATCTGCACGATGAATTAAGACTCTAAAGACAAAAAATAAATCCTAAGGCCAACTAGTAATCAAAGAGCACACCAAAATTCAAGTGGTCAGTATGCACACAAATGGGGTAAAGTGGCCTCCCTCCCTAAAGAAGGTATGTCTCTCCCAAGAGGGGCCTAAGACTCCCTGCTAAATATTGGAGGTAACTAAATCAGTTATAAGGGCCCTCATGGGATTAACAACCATTCGGTCAGATCCCCCCAGAGAGGTAATCCTCCATAAAGTTTGTGTGTTGTCCGACCCTTATCTGACCCAGGGTACCTACAGAATAACCCCTACAAGTAACCTATGTGGCAGCTAAGTCAAGCAACTAATAAACCAATGTACAACTGATGCACAGGAAAGCAGTCATAAGTCAGGTCCACTGTATGGGCAGGGTAGCAAAGCCCGAAACCTTGAAAATATCGCCTCTCACAGAGGTAAAGGAACTAGCAAGATCCCCAGATACGAATATATCCCCAGAAATATCTCTAATGCTAAGAAGGTATTGGGGGGATATCCCTTCAACCAACCTCGCACGACCTCGTGATTAACTCCAGTGTGAGCAGGGCCTCCTGATATTACCAATTATACAATGGATTTATCCACTCTCTTTCTCAGACACATGTGTTGATTTAATTTCCTTGGAGAAGTTTACTCACAAAATCCTATTCCAAGGAACTAAATCCTAATCTAGTTTGTGCACCCTAGAAAATAAAATCGTGACTAATCAATTTTAAATTATAGCGTTAATTTTAGTGGTCGTGATTACTCAAAAATGTATGGTAGTGAAACTCATGATGTTATGACTCTGCAAGAAAAGTAAATATGAAAATAATGCAAAGTCTTAGCTTCAACTTTCAATGAATGATATGCTTCTAATAACAAATGCAATTTTCAATTTCAACTCTGCAATTCTGAAGTAAAAATGCAATCTTTCATTAGATGCACTAAGCTAATGACAAAGACTCAAAAGACCAAAATTCCAAGCAATGCAAAATGCCTAATATTTTTGTATTTTCAATATAAGAGAAATGAAAATGCATGGACTGAAAAACAACTTAATATATAAAACTCTATTGTGTATAGAAATAGACAAATCAAGTAGGATACCAAGTAGAAAGATACCCATCCCAATGTGCAAGGACAATAAAAATGAAAAGGTGATGAGAAAGACTCCGCTCAAAAATTCAACCCAAGACAGGTTTCATGTCATCCCACAAGCACTTAACAAGCACTACAAAGACCTAAGAAGACTCAGGAAACATCAAATCCCACCTAGCAACCACCAGACCCAACAAACAAGCAAGGAAAGTTGATGTACACGATTGTTTAGGAAAACATAGCATATGTATGTAGCTTGTAGAGGGACAGCATGCATATGTACGTGACTGTCAAAGGAAAAAGTGTGTGTATGTTTCAAAAAACAAGGCCAAACAAGGGAGAAGGTTGAAAACTCAGACCCAAAGTAAACAGAGGTTGTCAAGAAATGATACGAAAAGAAACGCAATAGGAATGAGAGAAATCTAAGGAGAAAAGTACTCCAAACCCTAAGAAAGAATATTCAATCCCCAGTATGGTCGCTAATTCTGTTACGAGGAAAATCTTTCTATGGATAGGGTAAACCACAACAGACGAAAATGACTGTAGAAATCAACTCTCTTCTCAAGTATGCTATGAAACAAATATGCTAGCAAGACAAGATAAAATACCTACCTCATCCAGACATTCAATGAATTCCACTGTTGAGCACTTGACCCAAAGCAATATACCTGCAACTAGTCCTCAACAACTAAACAAAGAAAGAATATGGTGATAATAAATCATGTTAGCACATTCAATAGCATAATCCATTAATAAACATGACAAATACGCCCATGGAATAATAATTCAATATATTTTTGAGATATTAATTGGACGGGAAAATAGTATTTCTATTAATATATGATCATTAGAAGTGAAAATGTTACAGACTTCTGTGTCGGCACGGTTTAGAACCGAGAAACTAAGTTCCTTCTAGCTCGACCTCCACCAAAGTCAAGCTCATAAGAGAGAAAAAACGAGGTTCTAAATAATAAGGGAAGATCTTGGGGGTTGAACACTATGTTCAAACTTAAAGGACAAAGGCATGCAGACTAAATATGAAGTAAATAATTTCTCCAGAGTAACTTTTCTCTCAAAGTTGAATTCTTTCTCTCTTTCCATAGCTTGGAATTGGCCCATTTATAGCCTTCAAAATGGAACTGAAGGGCCAAGTCAGAACGTTTCCAGTATATGGAAGGCCAAGGATCATAGATCTCCTGTCATGACATGGAAACCCGACATTAATTTTCATTTTCTGGCACAAATCTCGATGTACGTGGGTTGTAGTGGAGCAGCCTACATATACGCATGTTGTATAGTAGGCAAGATGCGTACATGTGGAAAAATATGTATTTTTAGCTCTAGATTTTACAAATGGGGATGATAAGTCTACATGGGGAAATGGGAAAATGCCTTATGTGCAAGATTGCATAGGGTGAGGCAAATCCTGGTATAACAATGTAATTGGAAGAACAAATAAATGAGGCATTAAGGAAAATGACTCAAAGGCAACAAGTCATCAAGAAACACTTTGATCAAAGAACATCAATAAAATATTTTCAAAAGGGACAACCTGTATTATTGTACAACAGATCAAAACAAAAATCATCTCTCCATACAAATTTTGAAGCATTATGGATTGGTCCATGTATTATTGAAAAAATTCTTGGATATAACTCTTATCTACAAAAAGATATGAAAGGGATAGTGAAAATGTTGTCAGTCAATGGGAAACATCTCAAAAAATTATTCTCTTGAAAATTTCCAGTCTCACCTTATACATAATTTTCTTTCATTTCTGCATATTTTCAAAACCTTTTTTTTCTTTGCCCAAAGGAGTTGGATTCAATGGTGGAAAGCGAGGAGTTTTTCACAGGTGGGCAAGGTTCAATTTCCATGAGGGGATAACCTGGAGCCATGGGGGAACCTTGAGGTAGTGGTCAAACATGTGGTTTCACCCATAGATATTATATTAAATAATATCGTGATCCATGCACACATATGTGGATCAAATCCCACCGCCATATCCTCCAATATCATCCCCCAGGGTGTAGGGAAGTCAGTGATGGAGTGTATTGTTAAGGCACTCTGTTATGTGAATCCATCAGTTCAAAACCTCATCTTACCTTTTGTGTCGTGTATGGGGCATCGTGGGAACACTTGGAGGTTATAGTGGTATCATTTGGATAGCATGACCACGTGTCACGCAAGTACATGTCCAACTAGTTGTTGATTCCTCCAGTCACAAAAAAAAACCTTTGTTTTCTTTTCTTCTACTGACTCCATGCCCAATGGTCAAGATTATTGATTCTCAATAACCCACAAGGGGTTTTTGTCCCACAGTTGGAGCTAGTTGTTGACCCATAAATGTGTTAAGTCCTTCAAAAACATTTCCTTGTATATTTCCCACACTTAGAAAAAATTTCATTTTGTCATAGGTTCATGAGATATTTTCATCTTTGTACAAAGATCTTCCTCCTCCAAAATGCATCGTTTTATTCCTACATATCCATTATGCACTCATACTTAGATTATTTTTACTCTCTAACGAGTTCATCACATATCCTTTTTTGAAGTCTAAAACTTTCTGGTCTTCAAAGCGCATTCTCTTGTTCCACTGGCCTCATTTCATACCAATTGTTATCACTCCGTAATTTCTCAGGCTGAGGAATAAATTGACAGAGGTAACCACCAACCACTTTGGAGTCCAGGATCTAGCCCTCCTAGACCCAGAGAGGGATATCTCTATAAGATTTAGCTTTGTTTGCTGGGAATTTTAGGATAGTTATGATAGTACAGGGTTTGGTTTTTAGATTGTTGGTTGGAACAGGAAGGGAAGGCCATTGGGAAATGGAGTCAAATAGGCCTAATTCAATCAAGGCATGTTCTACAGGAAAAATTACAAGACAAGGTAGGAACCTTTGTTGGATTCTTGATATTGTTGAGTGATGTGAAAGAAAAGGTGAGGACCCCCCCCCCTATCGTTAAAGGTTGAAAGGTCGAGGGGGTCCGAAATGCACCGAGGACAGACGATATGGGCACTCATAGATGTCTTTGATGAGATTAGCGTGGGGATTACCCACTACATGACAACAAGTCTTGTATGTTAGAAACTTAGGATAAAAATATACAATGGGTAGCACTAATCTTACCTTTTCCACTTTTACACCATGGTTTTATTTTTCAGCGCTAAATTAACCTAATTTGATTAACTTAGTATGTATTATGAAATGCAAAACCCTGCTTATAATGTATTTCCCTTTTCCTTTGGGAAATTATTTTCAGAATGAAATATCATTTACCACATAAAATCTCTAAAGGAAGAAATTTCAATCACCATTTGATCCTATGAAATATAGGGTTATAACACCAACACTTAGATTTTTTTTTAAATTCTTCACTGTGAGTCAAAAGGAGTTCTTTGTTTCATTCACTATCACTACGACCCTTAGGCCTAACCGATCCTCTATACTTAGTGTATTTTCAATATGTTTCATTACTTAGCCAAAATATCAAAACTCTACTGCGGGTCCACGAGTTCACATTGATTTCATTTATGAGTTGCACTTACCCCCGATCCCTTTTGAGTTCTCATACTTAGTCATTTTTACGATATTTCACCATGGATTTGCGGGGCCACAGGTTCACGATCATTTTATCTTCTCTTTCACTAACACCCAATCCTCCACAACCCCATGGTAAATCCTTGTTTCATCTTGTGACATTTTCCAATGAATATTTAATGTGAATCTCACGGAGATAAAAAATGGTTAAGTCTAAAAGGTCGGAATTAATGACGTTGTTCTCAAGATTTCCATCCATTAATTCCAAGATCGTTTCGTATAAGTAGTTCTTCAAACTAAAGGCTTCAAAGTTTTGTATATTAAATGGGATTACTTTCATAACAACATTTTGAAAAAAGGAATTGCACAATAGTTCTCCAACTTCACTTAGCATGACAACCAAAAGGAGAGAGTAGTTATGCGAAGATACACTCAATACTTTTGGATGAGAGGACCAGAAATTCAAGTGGTCAAAAGCCTACAAGTATTATTTTACATTGTCTCTCCATGAGATAAGTTCTAATCATATTTGGACATCCGAGAATTCTTTAGCGGGTTGTGCTCTTGAAGTATTCGACTGTAAAGAACAAGTTTCTTGGTGTATAGAGAAGTTTGATAAAAACCAATGGAAACAAAAGGCTATGTACCATTTTTATGAAGTGCATAATTCATGTGTTTATCCTTTTAAGAAGTTGGTTTATGGGTCAAGTGCCTCAAGAGACTATCTTTATAATCAACAAAATTTCTAGACAAAGGAGGAAATTTCGAGGCAATGAAACAATTTAATGTCATTCATATTTATTGCTTTAAAGAAAAACCATCATACCTTCCATACTATGTGTCAAATAAAATTTTTGTAGCAGAAGTGTGTAGAAAATATAGATTTTGGGCTCATTTCTTCCTTGAGAAAAGGAAAATGAAATTTATCCCTCTGCCCTGGAAGATTGGAGAAATTATATTGAAAATCTTTACAAACATTGATGAGTTTTTTTTTCAATTCGACCAACTTAACTTGAAGTTAGAAAATGAAGTCAAGCGGTTCAATGCTTACCAAACATTCATGAATCATATGATTTATGTGGGGTATAATGTTGCATTTGCAAATACTTTTTAACTTGAAGAAGAAGAAGAAGGAGATAACCAGAGTCCTCAAGTGCTTCCCATTGAAAGGAATCGGGAAGATATTGAAAATGTGGTCAACACCACTGAACCATGTCAACAACATGGAAAAATTGTAAATGAAAGGAATACGCATCCTTCCAATGTTTCACTAAAAAGCATCCCATCAAAACCGAGAACCCAACCTACAACTCAAGAGAAGAAGAAATCCTCAATTAACAACTTTGATGACGGAGGTGTAAGTTTTAAACCTGTGAAGTAAATAAATGCATATAGATTCTTAAGCAAAACATAAATTAACCAATGGCTCATACACATAGTACACGGAGATTTATACCAGAAACCCTTAACCAGAAGAAAACCTTTCAATGCT